>BROE01000006.1:25768-39905 GCA_036571765.1 Plecoglossus altivelis
CTGTTTTTAGTTTTTCTTTGTTGTCTATCTTTTTAAATTCAATTGCTTGTTCTATGTGTCATGTGTTTGACTATGTACAGTTGTACAGTATGTTCCTATTTATTCCTGTAGCCTCTTGGCCAGGTTATGTTTGTAAATGAGAAGTGGTTTTAAAACAGTTTACCTGTATAAATAAAGGAATTATAATTATAAACTGAGCCAAGAAGAGCAGCTTGCTTGTGTTGATGTGTTTGTAGTGTATGTTTACCTGCGCCCAGTCTTGGGCCTGCCACTCTTGGCACTCCTGGAGGTGCGTGGCCTCTCCAGCCTCATGAGAGACTGCCTCATGCTCTCCTCTGTGTAGGCCAGATACACGTGGGACAGGTCCACTTCCAATGGCTGCACACACACAAGGGCGTCAATCAAAGGATGCAGAAATAAAGAGACTGAAATGCTAGAAGTTGTTGTCCAGCAAATCATGAGGAAGAACTTACATCTTTCTCCTTCTTGTCTGGTAGGGGAGTTTGTTTTCTCATATTGTTGCCAGTGTATGCCACGCATTTCTAGATACACAGATCAACAGCAAAACCATGAGCAGAGAACTAACAGTACCTCCCATGATGCACTGCTGCGACTGCACCAGCACCTCCCATGATGCATCACTGCTACTGAACATACCAGCTGCCATTCTCCAATGTCTTCGTTCCAGTGCACATAGTTCTCAATCATCTCCTGTATAGAGGAGACAAGGTCATTAAGACCAAAAAAACACACACATCATGTAAATATGAATACACACACACACACAAATATAAATACACACAAGCAAAAACACACATTCGCACTCACTGTTGAGCACTGCAACTGAACAGGCTGACATCCCCAGCAGAGAGACATACATCTCTGGTAGGCACACACACACATCCCTAGTTGACCTTGCTCAGTACTTAGTGGACCCATCTCAGTACCAGGTGGAGCCACACATCCCTGATGGAGCTAACTCAGTACCTGGTACTCCTGAGGGATGAAGTTGTCTATGATCAGCATCTGCAAACGCAGCTCTCTGCTCAGCTGCCTGATGTTCTCCAGAAGACCCTCAATCTCCCTGTGGTGCTCCTGCTGCAGGTCTGCCATCTAACACACACACCACCACATTATGGCAGCAACAAATTATTACTCTGATAATTGAAAAATCTAACCATTAATAGAACAATTCATCGACTATCCATCAAGACATTGTCATTTGCCAATCAAATAAGTGTATTGACAAGTAACTGATCAACTGATACAGAATTGTGCCAATATCTCCTTTTGTATGTCATATGAACACGGAACAACATAAAGGAGGTATAAAGGGACCTAACTTTACAAGCTTGTCTTTTGTAAAGAATTTCAATGCACATTTGCTCACCATTCATAGTAGGGCTGCAACTAACGATTATTTTGATAATCGATTCATCTGTCGATTATTTTTACGATTAATCGATGAATCGGAAAGAAAGAAAAACATTAATTTCCATCTTTTATTCAAAAACAGAACTGAGAGTGCAAATTAACAGTGCAAAAAATCTTCAGAACGTGCAAAAACAGGATGCTCTTTTAATTATCCCTGAGCTGTTAAAGTAATAAAAAACGAAAAAAAAACAATATATAATATAGTTTTTTTTTATAAAGTGCACAAAAATATGTATATTTTTGTTTAAAGGGACCTGAGCTGTCAGAACAATACATCTTTTTTTTAATAAAGAAAAATACAAATCAGAAAACTTAACAGGATTTGTTTGAACGGTAGAATTTCTTCTCTATACTAAACTCACTCACTCACTCCCTTTGTTCAGACACTTTGCATTGCAATGCAAAGCAAAGCCAGCGCGTCTCCCCGGAGTCAAGCCTGCCACTTATCAGCCAATCAAAAAAAATTAAGCGGCTACACAATAGCCAATCAGAAAATAGCACTATTGTATCTGGGTAAGATTTAACGCAACAACCCATCAAAAAAAGAAAGGGGTTAGAGACGTCACTCTTGTCTGTCTTCAAAACTTGAGAGCCCTAAGTCTAGGTTTTTGTCAAAGCTGTTTTTTTTAGTTATCATCTTGTTTTCGTTTGTGAAAAAATGTTGCTTTTGCATATTTTGCAATTAACACACTTTTTTGCATGATTTAGTATGAAATGCTCCCACACCTTGTATGACTTGGGTCATACTGATTTATCTGCCTCCGCCATGTGTTTCGGAACAATGTTACGGGTCTCTCGGATGGTCTTTCCTCTACCTCCGCTCCGCTCTTTATTTATTTTTGATTCGCGCTCAACCGCGCTTTTTATACTCAAACATCTCCGCGTCTTATTTAGAGGCATAATAATCACGCGACACAACGAATCGATAATGAAATTCGTTGCCAACTCTTTTAATAATCAAATTTTATCGATTCGTTGTTGCAGCCCTAATTCATAGTTTTAAAAAAAGAAGAAAAAAAAGTGTTTGTATAACATGTCGTGTTATATGTGGTAGCCATACATGCTTGTGTGTATTCATACATACTAGCATGTGTATCCATACACACTAGCATGTGTATCGATACATACTAGCATGTGTATGCTTTGCAATATGTTGGCATTTCACATTCTCCAGTCACAGCTAGTCGCGAGGGTTAGGGTCACATCTAGCTGCGAGAGGATTGCAGTAATAGCTAGTGTGAGCACTCACCTCAGACTTAGCCGCCATCAGCATGGTCCACACCTTCTTTAGCTTCTTGGTCTTGCCCTGGGCCTCCTCCTGCAGGCTGCTGTACTTCTCCTCCATGTCCACGCGTTCTTGCTGCTCAATTTCAACACAACAAGAACACACAGCAAGCTCTAACTTTCCAAAGACGCTACATGCAATGGACATATATACTGTATTTCTGTCTATGTCCATACAGTTGTGTTAGTCTCTGTTTCTCCCCTCACTCTTATTCATACATTCAGGTGTCCATCTGTGACTGGCTCATCGCTGTTAGGGTTAGGGACACCATTTTCTCTTCCATCTTATAAAAAAAACTAGGTGAGGAATGGGTGCCACCCAATTTACTTTTCTAGACAGGCACTATTTGGTGAGAAAAGTTAGTTCAGCGTCACCTACAGCAACATAACACTGAGCTACAAGCAGCTAACTTTTACCCCTTAAACCAAGCAAAAATGCTCATATGATCATGTCATCCACTCTAATGCATTCAGTTATCAAATCAAAGCAAAAACTACGTCAGATTTCTGACACCATGATGCAGCATCTGCCTCCACCGAACCCTTAGCAGCTATGACTCAGCCCCACATCACAGCAGAGGAAACCAGATATGTTAATGACATTTCCCCACACATCCTGTTTGGGGGGAGGTGCCCTCATCTGAAGTAACAGACAAGTACAGAATGTCATGAAGACCTCCCCTTGTATTCAATGTTCCAGCTGTTACCTGTACGCCTTTTCGTACTTTACATGCGTTAACACTTCTAAACAAATCTGAAACAGTCATGAGGTATTTTCAAATGTCTGTGAGGGGTGAAATAGCTGCCAGGTAATTCTACGGTTAGTGGTAGTTTCAGGCAGCATGGTGGTGGAGGACTCCTAGTCTCTCCACTTCCTCCCACCTCCTTCTCTTCCAGCTCCCTTCGTAGCTGCTCTGCCCTCCTGCGTCGCTCCTCCAGCTCATTGTTGGACTCCTGCAGCAGCTTCTCTTGCTCCTCTGCCTTGGCCAGCAGATCTACGCCACCTACGATCACTTTCTTCTCCAGCGCCAGGAGTTTCTCCAGCAGCAGCTGGTGCTCCTGTCTGCAGGCCAGAGGGCTCAATCAAAAGTCTTTATTTTACTAGCACACATAACCACATTGATTTGTTGGTTGATCTATTTAATGAAGAAGTATTTACTTTGATATACTGATAACTGGATTTAGACAATGAATTACAGAACAAATTCACTTGCTGACTGCTGTGGGTTGCTGAATCAACCCTTGTGTTGCATTTTGTGGGGGTTTATATAAAATTAGTCCGGCTATACATATAGCCTTGAACACAATATATACTCAATAGAACTCTTGAATTCTTCATGGCATCATTCCAGAAATCAATAAAGGAAGGATGGTTTCTTCAACAGGTGTGTGTGTGTGTGTTGTTCGTGCTACTCACTGGGCCTTCAGTAGATCCTTCTCCCTCTTCTCCAGCTCCGCCCTGGCCTTGTTCCTCTCCTCCTCCTCCATGTCAAGCTTAGCCTCTAGCACTCTGCGCTCCTCCTCTATCTTCGCCTGCATCTCCACCATCTTGTCTGGAGAAACCTTCTTCTTCCCTGGAGGAGTGGATAAGGAGTTCACAGAATATTTTGCCTATAGCTGAGGCTAAAGTGCTGTAGGAAATTTGTTTTCTGGATTTATCTTTAGGAAACATTTCATGTCAAGATGGATTTTTCTAAAAACAAAAACATATCTAAGCTACTGTCAGAATGGTTGCTGTCAGAAAGTCCAGCAGACTTGTCTCTCTCTTTCACATTCCTTGTTAGATGTATTTAGATACAAGAGGGTTACTCAACACTGCAGACCATTTTTATTAACTATGATCTCAAAAAATGTCTAGAAACGATCAATATATCACCTCTGGTCACATAAATGGAGGATGCCTCTTTTCTTGAGTAATTAGTTAAAGGAGTTAAACTCACAGATACCGTATATGTGGTAAATATCATATTCCATGTGCTGTGATTAATGATTTACTGCAGTTCTTTTGATAGAAATGTTTTGAGAGCTTTACATGAAAAATGCTAATATTATGAGGTACAACAAGCCACACTCATGGTACTGAACCTAACCCAACACTCAAAGTAATCTAAACATGCACCCTAACCGTAAGCCCATCGCTCTAACCTCAACCCAAACCACCTACCCCACCATAGCCCTATCCCACCCTAACCCCCCACTCAAACCTATCCTCTAGCTGAAACAAACAGCAGTCTGTATGCAAATGTAAATAATTGTATCTACTGAACAGAAGCTGTGGAGATTTTCGCACCAACCTCTTTCTTCTTGAGTTAAGATACATAGCAAGTCAGACAGGAGGCACCCAGAGTAGAAAGAAAGAAAAAAGAGTTCACATTACGCAGTGATCTGGAAACTTTCTATAACTCTACAGAGTAGATAGACCACAGATGTTTGCTATTTCAAGAGGATATAAACCAGATAGCAGACCTGTGAGAAAGATCAGATATGAGTTTAATCTCCTCAGACAGAGAATACTACAGTAGCTGACATGCAGTGCAGCAGGAGAGGGAGCAGGAGAGGGAGCAGGAGAGGACGCAGGAGCAGAGGAAGCAGGAGCAGAGGAAGCAGGAGCAGAGGAAGTAGGAGAGGAAGCAGGAGAGGGAGCAGGAGCAGAGGAAGCAGGAGCACAGGAAGCAGGAGAGGAAGCTAGAGCAGAGGAAGCAGGAGCAGAGGAAGCAGGAGCAGAGGAAGCAGGAGAGGAAGCAGGAGCACAGGAAGCAGGAGCAGAGGAAGCAGGAGCAGAGGAAGCAGGAGAGGAAGCAGGAGCAGAGGAAGAAGGAGAAGAGGAAGCAGGAACAGAGGAAGCAGGAGCAGAGGAAGCAGGAGCAGAGGAAGCAGGAGCAGAGGAAGCAGGAGCAGAGGAAGCAGGAGAGGAAGCAGGAGCAGAGGAAGCAGGAGCAGAGGAAGCAGGAGCAGAGGAAGCAGGAGCAGAGGAAGCAGGAGCACAGGAAGCAGGAGAGGAAGCAGGAACAGACGAAGTTGGAGCAGAGGGAAGCAGGAGCCCACAGGAAGCAGGAGGAGGGACTGATTATTAAGACGAGAAGGAAGGAAAATAGAAGGGGCTAGGAGAAAGGGACACACAGCAGCCAGAGGAAACGAAGTTGGCAGCAGAGGGAGCACGTGCAAACAGAGGGAGCAGGACGCCAGAGGAAAGGCAGGGAGCAGAGGAAGCAGGAAACAGAGGAAGAAGGGAGAAGAGGAAGAGCCGGCCGAGGAGCAGGAGCAAGATGGAAGCAGGAGCAGAAAAGGGAAGGCAGGAGCACAGGGGGGAAAAACCGCCAAAGGAAGAAAAAAAAAAAAATAAACAGAATAAAATAAAAGGAAGCAGGGAGCACCCGGAGAAAAGGAAGCAGGAACAGACCAGGGCAGCCAGGAGCCAAAAAAGAGAAACACAAACCACAAAAGGGGCAAAAAACACAACCCCACCCACCAACCAAAAAACAACACCACACACAAACCACACCAAAAACAACCAGGGGGAAAACAGAAGGGGGGGGGGGGGGGGGGGGGGAGCAGGAGCATGAGGAGAGCAGGAGCAGGAGGAAGCAGGAGCAGAGGAAGCAGGAGATGGGGAACAGGAGCACCCAAGCAGCCAGCGAGGCAGAGGACAGCAGCGAAGCAGAGGAAGCAAGGAGCAAAGGAAGGAGGAGAGGAAGCACGGAGCATAGAGGAAGAAGGGCAGAGGAAGCAGGAGCAGAGAGGAAGCAGGAGCAAGCTGGGAAGCAGGACAGAGGAAGCAGAGAAGGAAGCAGGACCAGAGGAAGAAGGAGAGGAAGCAGGAGCAGAGCAGCAGGAGCAAGAGTGAACAGGAAGCAGAGGAAGCAGGAGCAAACAGAGCAGCGCCAAGGACAGAGACGCAGCCAACACGGAAAAGCAGGAAACAGAGGGATAAGCAGGAACAGAGGGGAGCAGGAGCAGAGGAAAGCAGGAAGCACAGGGAAGCAGGAACAGAGGGGGGGAGCAGAAACAGAGGCAAGGCAGGAAACAGAAATAGAGGGGAGCAGGAACAGAGGAGCAGGAAGAGGGGAGTAGGAGAGGGGAGTAGGTTGGGGGGGGGAGAGGGAGTGGAGAGGGAGTAGAGAGGGAGCAGGAGCAAGAGGGAAGCCAGGAGCAGAAGGGAGAGGGGGGAAAAGAAGGGGGGGGGGGGGGGGGGGGAGCGCAACCGCAGGGGGGGGGCGGGGAGTAGGAGACGGGAAGGAGAAGAGGAAGCAGGAGCAGAGGAAGCAGGAACAGAGGAAGCAGGAGCAGAGGAAGCAGGAACAGAGGAAGCAGGAGCAGAGGAAGCAGGAGCAGAGGGAGCAGGAACAGAGGAAGCAGGAGCAGAGGGAGCAGGAACAGAGGAAGCAGGAGCAGAGGAAGCAGGAGCAGAGGGAGCAGGAGAGGGAGCAGGAACAGGGGAAGCAGGAGAGGGAGCAGGAACAGAGGGAGCAGGAGAGGGAGCAGGAGCAAAGGAATCAGGAGCAGAGGAAGCAGGAGTTGCTAGAAATACACAATCGTAAGAAACAAGGGAGGCATTTACTGTGGATTATCACTGAGGTTGGGTTGAAGGTACTGTTCTACTCACAGCATGTCTTTCCCTTACAACCATAACCTTAACCCTGTAACCCTAACCCTGTCATCTGTAGCCCAAGATGACTGTTAGGGGGAGGATCTACAGGGGCACCCACACCCAGGTCCAAAGAAAGCTTAATCCTGGTGCTGCTTTTGGGTCACTGTGACCCACTGTTGTGGTACAAAAGGTGAATCGCAATGACCCGAAGGCTGCACAAGGGTTAAATACATAAAAGGATGGATCAAGAAGGAGAAGGGGGATTGGGTGAACAACAGTGTGAAGATCAGACCTAAAAAGCAGCAAGCCTCTAAGGCAATACTATAAACATTTACAAAGTGAAAATAATGTTTAGGATAAAGGCACGCTAATGCAGACAGAGACCATGGAAATACACTGTGCGAAATAACCAAATCCAGCCAATATGCCATGAACTTCAACAACAACCCTGTGTTGCGTTCATGAACTCCAGCAGTGACCAGGACGACTGCCTGACTGACACACAAGAGGATCATCATATGAACGTAGTTTCTTGCTGTCTCCAAGGCCTGGCCTCACCATATCCATCACTTAGCAAAAGGATCAAATTTCTACTGGGGGAATGTTCCTGTTCCATGTTCCTAGGGGGTGGTTCCTTGGTAAATAGACCCTTAGTAATCACTAAGGGTTGGTTACCAAGGTGATTACCGGCATTACTAAGGGGGGGTTAGTAGGTTTATTACTAGGGTGCAGTTACTGGAAAGTCATTACTAGGAGAGGATTGCTTAGTTCAGAGCATTAGCACTGTGGGGTGATTACCAGAACAGATGCTGCTGTGATGAGTCACTAACCTAACAAGGAAGTTCAAACCCACAGCAAGCATCAGGTGAAATATGTTGTGAGGAGGCTGGGTTGTGTGGTAGGATGACGTTATCAATCCTATCAGCAGCTGAGAATCAGGCCATGTAGCTGTTTCTGTTTGCTGTAGTTTGTCTATCTACTGATGCAAGACGCTGTTACAGGTTATAGATAAAAGTAAATATAAATTTAAAATAGAAAGTCTTGTTATAAACCCAAACATCGTTCACTCAAGTGTGTGTGTGAGAGAGTCTTACCTCTTCGTTTTCTGCGTTCCTCTCCAACCTGTCCTCCTTCATCTTCTCCTTCATCCATTTCTTCTGACCCACTACCTTCTGACCCTGAGATTTCCTCCCCTAAAAGAGCATGAGATCTATTGAGGAACAAGTTGCAAACTGCACGTACGCATTCATTTAAACTTGTTAAATAGTAAAACTCTGTAGTAACTCTTGATACTTGTTTTTTTTTTGCTGTATATATTCTACAAGCACTCTTCGTATGTCGCTTTGCATACAGTTGTCTAAACGAACAAAATGTGTCAGGACTTTTCTCTTTACAATGCTACTTGTGCACCCAGGGAAGAGTCTACCTTCTTCCAGCTTCTTCTTGAGCTCTTCAATCTCCTTCTGGAACTGGCGTAACAAAGCGTCTTTGGGGTCCTCATTGATGCGTGCCTTGTTCTTGATGTTCTTGGCCCGGTTGGCATAGCGCAGCGTACTGATAGTCTCATCATAGTTATAATCTGCTGGCCCAATGTTAGCACACTGGCAGGCATACACGGATAGAGGAGAGTGAGATGGAAGACAGGGAGAGAATGAGAGATTAAAAAGTTGGAGAGAGATTGAAAAGACAGATGCACAGAAAAAAGAAATTGGTTGATACCTCAACACATAAGGAGAATGCATTCACAGGTAAATGTCAACCTGTTACTTGAAATTATATTCTATACAAGAATGTCAAGAGAATTTTCCAGTGCCATAATTTGCTCAGGGCAACATCCTTTCATCTCAGAACTGTATGTGAATTTAGTCAGACTGGCACATATTATCTATCTACATATTATCCTGGGTTTGGACACTTGTTCAGAAGTTTTGAGAATGGTAGCAGCTACAATGGAAGCTTGGGTGTGTGAGTTGCTAAGTGGGCTACCATCATGGTTTTGGAGTTTCCCCCTAGGGAGTCTTGCAGCAGCCGGGTGAGCTTGGAGTTCCTGTAGGGTACGTGCGTGCTCTTTCCATCCACCAGGGCAGAGATCACGTTCCCCAAGGTGGACAGGGACAAATTAATCTTGGTGGCCTCCTTCAGACGCTGGCCTGTTGCTCCGGTCTTGCCTTGCCTCTCTGAGCCCTGCATGTGAATGAGTGAGTGAGTGAGTGAGTGAGAGAGAGAGTGAGAGAGAGTGAGAGAGAGTGAGTGAGAGTGAGAGTGAGAGAGAGAGAGTGAGTGTGTGTGAGAGAGCGAGAGAGAGAGAGAGCGAGAGAGCGAGAGAGCGTTCAGAGGGTTACACCACAAGAGAAAGACTTTGGTTCCAGGTGGTTGTATCTGAGAGGTTATATATGAGAGGTCAATCATATCTGAGAGGTTATATATGAGAGGTCATTCATATCTGAGAGGTCATTCATACATAAGAGGTCATTCATATCTGAGAGGTTATATATGAGAGGTCATTCATATCTGAGAGGTCATACATAAGAGGTCATTCATATCTGAGAGGTTATTTCCAAGAGGGTCTGTACCGCCAGGTCCACCAGATGTAGTTTGCCCATGCGGACGTGCTGGTTGCCATCCATGCCCTTCTCGCTGCACTCGATGGTGATGGTGAAGATGGCGTGCGAGCGTGAGCTGTGCTCGTTCATATTAGTGGCACCAACAGAGCCTGGGAAGGAAAGACATGCAGGAAAACTCTTTCTGTTGTGTTCCCAAAATCACAGTATGGTGTGCAGCGTGGCAGGTAAGCGAAGGAGCTTACGATTCTTGTGTCCCAGCGTCATGATCCTGTCCATATCATCTGCGTTGTTCACTACATACCCAGACAGGTCCTTAATGTACACGCCCACGTCAGGCCTCTCTTTCACCTAGGAAACAGACACAGCAACAAAATATTGATCCATTAAACGACAAAGTCAGTAGCTACAAAGTCTGGCACACAAATGAGTGACAAAAAGGCTGAGTAAAAGAAAGGGTAAGTAGCTTCGTATTTCAAATCACATCAAATTGCTTGTAATGCACTGAGTACTGTGCCTCCACTAGAAATGGATGTCAAAAATTGACAATAAGCTTTTTAAATTTCTGTACTGGTGATGACTGTTGTCTGTAAATCTAATGTCAACTTTTATCAATGCCACGGGTGGAACAAAAGGCTGGCTGCACGCAGGAAAAAGAAAGTTCAATGTCCAAACACATTCTGCTTTTTCGGTGGGTTTAATCAATTGACAAAAAAACTAAAAATTTAAATTCAGTATGACTCTACAAATTCAGCATGACATCCTAGTCTGGCTTTGTCTTGTTGCGACTTCATCTTGCTGGTACAAAACAACTTCTCCTCCTAGCCAGCTTTAGGGTTAGGCTAACCCTAACCTTAGGCTAACCCTAACCTTAGTAACCCTCACCTTGGCTAACCCTAACCTTAGGCTAACCCTAACTTGATTACCGTCCCCTCAAATACTGACAGACTAAGGTGTGCCCCCTAGTGCCCAAATAATACAACAAAACTAAAATATATCGGTGCAAGCAGCAAAACGGGTCCTTACTCAAAATGGAAAAAGTAAAACATGTGCATAGTCTAGTCAAACTTAACACTTGACAAAGCAAAAGTTTCACTCGTATCCTTTGGATACAATTACTAAGCTATAACCCCCTGAGGCCCTGGCACAAGTTAATACATGTGATCGTAACCACTCAGTCACTGTCATGGAAGAGATTTATACGGTGTCCAAAAAAGTCTCACACAAGTCTCACTAGTCAAAATACAACTTTCACACCCCGATACAAGAAATACGACACGCTGGCTAGTTGTAACATGAAATATCTACAAAAGACAATAGGACAATTTGGACAAGAACAAAAAAGGACTTCAGGCTTGGCAAACTGGCTGAATATCTAAAGGGAGATTAGAACTGTCGAGTATATGATAACCCTACCCTGACCCTAAGTCAAGCTCTCTACCCACTATACGACACATCAACTGTAGACTCATTGAGATTCTGTCAATAGAGAGGAAAGTGTATTAGCTGTGGTCAGTTTTAAACAAAGTTGAATCAGATGTAATTCAAAAGTCTTTTGACATCTAGGTGAACTTCTGCATGGCACTTCAGAGGGATGCTATCTTGAAGTTATCTACTTGTTGAAGCAATGCTGCTATAATGGTCTAATGTACTTCAACCAACATTACATCGTGAGGCACCTTGTTTGAGCATCACTAGAGTAAGGGATGTGGTCATATGTTTGTGTAGGTCAGGGAAGCTTTGTCTCCAAATATGTATGCAATTCTGACAGTACAATTATCACAATCCTTTGAAAAATAATGACATGTTCCAGCGTTCTGGCCCTGTTATACTCTGACCTCTAGTCTCTGCATCTGGTCCTTGCCCAGTAAGTCCCTCACTTCTTCATTGTAAATCTCCAGGTAGGAAACTCGTACTAGGAACCTGGGGAGATAAGAAAGAGCAGAAAACATCAGCCAACTAACAATAAGAACCTTAGCCCTGAGCTCCATGATCTCTTCTAAGCAGAGGGCAAGGGGACAAGCCAGGGTTAGGGTTTGTGGGTAGGGTCAGACCAGCCAGGGTTAGGGTAGGGTCAGACCAGCCAGGGTTAGGGTAGGGTCAGAAAAGCCAGGGTTAGGGTAGGGTCAGACAAGCCAGGGTTAGGGTAGGGTCAGACAAGCCAGGGTTAGGGTAGGGTCAGACAAGCCAGGTGCTGGGAATTCTGGCTTCCTCACCGAGTGTCGCCCTCTGCTTTGGCAATGTGGCCAAATACGTGAGCGAAGGAGTTGGGAATGATGCCTCTGAGCTCTGGTACTGCCCTCACACCCTCCATGGTGAACGTCTTGCCTGTTCCCGTCTGCCCATATGCAAAGATAGTTCCTGTAATGGACACCAAGAAGCACTGACTAAACAAATCCAACTAAACACGCTAACATTCTGTTATTGGGTAGTGGTAATGGTAACACTATAAAGGTAACAAAGGTAAAGATGAACAGTTAATTCATGTATGTTAGTGACGTAAATATCACTTTAACGAAACTACCATCATAAGCGATTTTTCGTGTGGCAGGAAAACGTTATAGATCTCCTTGTGTTTTGTACAGTAACATTGAGTATTGGCAATAACACGCCTTACCATTGTAACCCTCTAAAACTGAGTCGATAATAGGGCGAGCCGTGAGATTGTACACATCCAGCTGTTTACTCTCTGGTCCGAATACTGTGTCGAAGGTAAAGGTTTTGGGAGGTTCGTGGAGTGTCTCTAGTTTGTTGACGGTGATGGTGCCTCGGATCTCGTCCACACTGACTGCCTGTTTGTTGGCCATCATTTTCTCTTTCTGGTTGAGAGGCCGACATCTCACCACCACCTTGACGTTGTCGCTGATCTCCGGCTTCTCGGGTTTATCAATCTTGTTGCTCTGTAAAAGCAAACCATACAAATTCGAACCATTTGATCATGTTAGCTGACATAGCAACCATCAAACAGATGTTTTGTTTGCTGTGGTGTTACTAAAAACAGAAGCCGCAGCGCTATCAGGTAAGCTAGCAGGCTAACGTATTGCTAATTCGAAAAAAGATAGCTAGATTACAAACGCAATTAACGTTACATATTACAAATAACGATGATATAAAAAACAAAACACGGACACAACTCGTTACCTAACGGTAACTCGATAACGACCATGGACACAGGCTAGTTGCTATGCATCTTCCATCGTTAGCCGGGTGGAGGAAGGAAGGTAGTTCAGCTAATGTACAGTACCCCTCCCCTGCTTTGTCATAAAAAGCCTAAAATAGGGTACACTTACCGGCATTTTAAGAATGCAGCGAAGTGTTATTCTTCAACCGACGAAAATCGAGGTGTCGTCGGGATTCCAATTGTTGTTCTCGTATCTAAATAATGCAACCGCTCTCAGTTGGAGCTACGAATAACAGAGATAGATTACATTTGTTGTCAAGATTTGGCAGAGCCTGCGGCTGCGCAATAGACGTCGTGCGTGGCGTGTGTAGTCAATGTAACTGTTACGATAACAATGGATCAACAGCGTGAAATCTTCGCATTCACCGCTAATATCTGAGACACATGCATTGCTGATGGACGTTTTTTTAATAACCATATCTTTTTACAAAGGCACTGACAACAGTGTGTAATAATCTAAGTCAACACATAAAACACACAGGCAGAGGTGAGTTTGTGCAGGTGTTAGAAGTATATGCAACAGGCTTCAGGCAACTAACAAATACACCATAAAACATTTCTCAGGGTTCATTACATTTCCAGGGAAAAATGTATTTGTACAGGTCGGCCATTTGTTAAATCTCTTGAAAGACGTGCAAACACGCACAAACATATGATTTACATCCACATACAAACAATATACATCATCCACACACTTAATTTAGCAGACTTGGCCATCTCACATTCAACAGCAGAATTACACACTACACAGCACATTTTAAATGAATAATAAACATGGACAGCCATAACCCCCTAACCCTGCAGACCACCAGTCAGCTCCCCCTAACCCTGCAGATCACTAGTCAGCTCACATCTAACCCTGCAGATCACTAGTCAGCTCCCCCTAACCCTGCAGATCACTAGTCAGCTCCCATCTAACCCTGCAGATCACTAGTCAGCTCCCCCTAACCCTGCAGACCACTAGTCAGCTCCCCCTAACCCTGTAGATCACTAGTCAGCTCCCATCTAACCCTGCAGACCACTAGTCAGCTCCCCCTAACCCTGTAGATCACTAGTCAGCTCCCCCTAACCCTGCAGATCACTAGTCAG
>BROE01000006.1:40368-158941 GCA_036571765.1 Plecoglossus altivelis
AGATCACTAGTCAGCTCCCCCTAACCCTGCAGACCACTAGTCAGCTCCCCCTAACCCTGCAGATCACTAGTCAGCTCCCATCTAACCCTGCAGACCACTAGTCAGCTCCCCCTAACCCTGTAGATCACTAGTCAGCTCCCCCTAACCCTGCAGATCACTAGTCAGCTCCCATCTAACCCTGCAGATCACTAGTCAGCTCCCATCTAACCCTGCAGATCACTAGTCAGCTCCCATCTAACCCTGCAGACCACTAGTCAGCTCAGTCTCTCTAGGTAGTGGAGCACGCTGTTGTGGAAGAGGCCTGTCTGGGCACTGCTCTCCTGGGTCACCAGAACCCGCCCATCAGGCCGGTGTGGATGGACCATCACCAGCTCTCCCTTGGTCAGGCTCAATTCGGAGTCTGTCTGGGCCCGGTAGGAGGACGTCAGCCTCTGCCTGGGAGGGGGGGGGTTAGTGTATTAGTCTAGTCCACATGTGAAACTCAATACCCGCAGGCTAATTGTGCTTAAATGTGTATTGAAAGAAGTTGGTATTGCTCTAACAATGCATTCCAATTATGATACAGAAAAATGATGAGATCCTGCCTCTAGATGGCAGTGTATATACACATCAGTGTTTAACACTGATTTTCCCAGCATGTGGATTTGAGAAATATCTACTTTTGATATAAAAAAGTCTGGTTAATGCAGATGAAGGACGGTTTAAAGAAAGATGTGAAAAATTAGTTTGACACCCTTGGTCTAGACCTATGCTTGATGTTGTTACCTTTTTGCTTCATGACTGAATCAATGCATACACACTCTACCTGCAGGGACTGGCCTGTGCTGGTGATGCTACTGACAGTGACGTTGATGAGGGTGCATATGAGCAAGGTTTCTGATTAGCGGTTACGCCTTCTGTAGCGGCCGTCCTAAGCACCCTGCCATCTCTGAGGAGGATGCCGGGTCCATCGCGGCCCAGTGTGAGAGAGGGAGCCCACATCTCGCCCTGCCAGCTCTCCTCACCAACCGCAGGACCTGGCTCATCCTGGGTGACAAACCTCACACATTTGGTGGCCTGAAAAACACATTTCAAATATTCCATCTGAACTAACATTCATTAACATACATTTTGTATGGATCTCTAGGGAGGTAAGGGATCGGGTAAAGGGTTGCGTGAGGGGAGAGTTTCTGTGCTGTTTGCATACCTTGTCTGTATGATTTCTGCCTGTCTCTGGCCTCACCAGGATAGACTGAGGAACGCTGGAGGCCTTTTTCCCCAACACCTCTCTGTCTTTCACAATGCTGGCAGCAGAGGGCGCTGTCGGGTCAGACGTCCTCCCCAGCGTCCATGTCGGCTGGGGCAGCTGGTTTTGCTTCTTCCTGGGCAGAGAAGGGGAGTAGCCATGTGGCTGGAGACCCCAGCTGGAGGAGGCGTGGTGGCTTCCTTTCTGAGCTGAGCCTGAGAAGAACAGGGGTTCGATGATGTCAAGATCAACCTCACACAGCAGTCATTCTCATCATGTTTTTAGTAGGATGTCCCTGTTCGATGATGTCAAGATCAACTTACATCAAGTGATCAAGTGACAGAAATGAATCTATGTAGAAAGTAACACTTATTACATAGACACTGCATTATGGTTCAGAAGTGCAAGTTATTGTAAGTATTGTATTGTAAGCTAATGCACAGTGAAATGTTGTAAGAGGGAGATTAGAAAGGTTAGCTTTTTTTTACTAGAAAAGTCAAATTGGCTTGTAAACGTCAGGCCAATCAAGACTGTTAATTCTGTTAATACTGACTTTTATGGGGCAGGAGAGTCCACAACAGATTTGAGTATAGGGTTAACCCTAACACTAACCCTGGGAATTGTGCATGGCAGAATACCTGGTTGAGTGGACGTGATGGGGCGCAAGAAATACACTCTGGTTAGTGATCAGACTGTATGTCAACTGGTATACTGGAATCAAAGTTACCATTAATAAAAATGTGTTTATACTTTTAAATGTTTACATGCCATATGAAAGTCCTGACAATTAGGTAGAATACTTTCAAAGACTGGCTTTCATTAACTCATTTATTGAAGAGTCTGAAAAGTACTTGTGTAATGGGTGATTTTAATGCAGACATCTGATGTGAAGTCCTCATTTAGTCAGCATTTAAAACAATTCTGTCTGAGCAACAACCTATGCTTGTCCTCTTGCTCCATGACAGCTACACATATGAGTGAGGCTTGGAATACCCCATCATGGCTCGACCACTGTATATGCACCGCTGATGCTCATGAAAGCACTTTGAAGGCTGAGATCTTGTATGGCCATCTTGTATGGCCTTGTACCATGGCTACAACAGACCACATACCTGTCTCTTTTGTTTTGAACTTAGACAGCCTGTCTGAGCTCAACGTTAATGACAACCACACACAAAATTTGAGAATGTGAGGCAACTTCATAAGCATGCCAGAGGAGTCTTTAACACCTGGGTTTCAATTGGTAAGCCAAAAAGTGCCACTGTATGTGAAGTTCAGAGGCAAACAGTTAAACAGTTTAAATATGCTGTACAATAGAAAAATAAATAAATAAAAATAAGAAAAAAAATTATTAGCGAACAATCAGTGCTAACTCAGTAGCCCCAAAACTGTTACAAAATGATGTTTGGGATTTCTGGAAAGAAGTAAAAGTAATGAATGCTACCAAAGTCCCCCAACCTTCTACTATTGAAGGGGTTACCAGGCCTGAAAATATGACTTGAACTCTGGAGAAAACATTACAGTGATTTATTCAATCGTATTAAAAGTCAACATTTTAATATTGGTGAGGTCTCTCATGAAAATGTGTTAGTCACAGTTGTACATCTCTGTACAATGTATCTTTGGGTAAAACTAGTGGCCTGGATCAGATCTGTGAAGAACACTTGAAGTTTGCCACCCATAGACTGGGGGTATTACTATCATCATGTTATACTGGACTATTAATGCATGGTACATTGCCCAGATCTATATTGGCTTTTCTGTTATTTACTGTAATGAATTGAATTAGCCAGTGTGTTATCCAAGGTATTGGAAATAATACTTCTAGAGCACTTTCAGAACTATATTGGGATCACTGATGAGCAGTTTTAAAAGTAAGCATCGAACTGATATGTGCATTTACTCTTTAAAAGAGGCAGTAAGCACAGAAGGCAGAACTCGACCATGTTTCTGTGCTTCTCGGACACCTCAAAAGCTTTTGATCGCATTAACCATGGTAAACTGTTTGAGAAGATTAAACAAAGAGGGGTTCCTCCCTATTTAATTTGATGTATACATTGTTGGTATACACAGCAAACAATGACAGTTTGATGGGGAGCTGTAACATCCAATCCATTTTTTGGGTCAAATAGCGTGAGACAAGGTGGGATCCTGTCACCCTTGTTTTTCAATTTGTCATGGACGATCTTTCTCAAAAACTCAGACAATATAAGACAGGCTGCATGGTGGGTGAGAATCTTAAACCATCTACTCTATGCTGATGACCTGGTCATCATGTCTCCTTACGCTGCAGGCCTGCAGCAGCTGCTAAGAATCTCTTCGCTCTATAGAGAGCAATACGACATCAAGTTTAACTATATGGAGAGTGTAGTAATGGTTGTGAAAACAAAAAAAAACACCTTAAGTTTGTGCTTCCTGTGTTTTATCTGCCTGGAGAGGAGCTTTCTGTTGTGGAGAAATATCTTGGTCACATTATCAGGACTGACCTCTGTGATGATGAGGAAATTTTGAGACAGTACTGTAAATTGTATAGTCAAGCAAATATGTTGGCATGTAAATTTCACGTGTACAAATAATGTAAAAGTGTGTCTGTTTGAAGCCTACGACACACCACTTTATACTGCCCACTTGTGGTGCAGTTACAGTAAAAGTAAATACAAGAAGCTGCAGATTGCATATAATGATGCACTTCGCATTCTATTAATAGTCCCTCAATGGACAAGTGCCAGTCTGCTATTTGTTCAAAATAATGTTCCCACTCTAAATACTGTGATTTGGAATTTGTGTATACAGTTATGAAGCGCCTTGAGGACTCACAAAATGAAATTATAAATGTTCTGACAATGCCTGTTCCGAGTACTGTCAGATTCAAGCCTGAGCTCTGGAGACACTGGAGAAAGTGTTTATATGGACTATAAATTATTACTGTATACATTATAACTGTATTGTTTCATCTTTTATTTTAAATGTTTTATATGGACCTTTTATGAGTCTGAAATAAAGCTTGATTGATTGATTGAAGACAGACTGAATTGAAGTGTTTACAAAGCACTATATTTGAGCACTATGTATGATAGGTTCCTTCTCTCACCTCTGTGTGATGAATGAAAGGCTCGTCTGACTTTGTCCCATCCTTGGGATCCCCCATTCAGGGACATTCTACCTGCACCTGTTGATGACATCACAGGCTGGCTCGCCCCACTGCCAGATGTGGCCTGTCTTGCTGAGAAGGAGGTTCCTTCTGTATCCATGCTGTTGAGGGCGGTAACTACAGCTGGGCCTTTGGAACCCGACACTCGTTTTCCAGGCACTGTTCCAGAAGCCACAGAAGCAACTTTTGATTCTAGAAGCCGGGCTGAAGTTCTGTAGCAGGAGGATCAGATACAACCAGGTTATTTTTGTGGACCAACATAACATGGTACAGTGTAAAGAGGTAAACCTCTTGAAAGTAAATTCATGCTCTGATTGGTTTCTCTTTTAATCCCAGTCTCAATTACAATTCCATTCTTTCTTCACAGCTCATTAAGTTCTACCATAGTTATCTGCAGTCCTGCCCTCTTACCTGAGCACAGGAGTGACATAGTTGCCAGGCAGAATTCCCACTTTACCCGTCCTAAGTGACAGGCCGCGGAGCCAACCTTCCTTGAAACTGCCATACACACCCACCATCTCCCCCCTCCTCAGTTCCAGCTCCTCCGGACGCCGTGGCTTGTAGGAGTACAGAGCAGCACACCTGGGGCAACAACAGCACAGTCACTAGGCAACAAAAACACCATCACAATGCATCAACAACACCGTCATTACTACTGGGACAACAACCCTTGCCCTCTAATCATTACTGCTCTCCCTCTCGCTCTCTGGGAGCTGAGCTATTGGCTAGATGTTACTCACACGCTGATGGAGAGCTGCTGGGTGGAAGATGGCAGTTTGGTGTCGGCTGAAGAGGAGGAAGAGGTCTGGGGGTTGATCAGAGCCATGGTGATAGTGGGAGGAGTCTCACCGTTCATCCTCCTCTCACCCTGACACACAGAGAGCACCAGAGAAGGCAGACATCACACAGAGATAGAGGAGAGACAGAGGAGAAAAGAGAGCAGAATGGAAGAGGGAGACAGAAGAAGAAAGCAGAAAAGAAAGGAAAGTATAGGATATTGAGGATGTTCTGTTGACATGCATTCAAGTCCGTATTAATACCTAATGATACAAGTAACTATATCAGTAAATATATTCACTATAACTAGTAAATATTATAAATATACAAGACATAAAACAAGTCAAGCATCTTCCTCCCTCTCAATCTGATATGTAAAAAACAATGATGAATAAATCTCGAGGCTCCAATGTCTTTTCTCTTTTTGGGGACAGACAGTCTCTCATGTCCCCTAGCAGAGCAGTGAGTCAACCATGACGCTCCTTCGCTCTCACTCTCTCTCACTTTCTCTCCCTCACTTTCACTCTCTCCCTCGCTCTTTCTTTCTCTTGCTATTTTTATTCCTCTCCCTCCCTCATATCTCTCCCTCCCCATCTCTCTCCCCTCTATTCCTCTCCCTCCCTCCAAACCTCTCTCTCCTCTATTCTCTACCTCCCCACATCTCTTTCTCCCCTCTATTCCTCTACCTTCCTCCATATCATTCTCTCTCCTCTATTCTATACCTCCCTTCATATCTTTTCCCCAATATCTCTTTTCTTCTCACTTTGTTCTCCCCCTCTGCCTCAACCTTTGAGAGCATGGTAGATTTTTCAGCACCTAAAAGGATCATGTTAATTTATAACCACTTCATTCGCTACACAGGGAATTATAGATTTCCTCTATATTACTTAAAACAACCACACATAGGTATGGAAGTGGCATCTTTCCTATGCTAGTGTCAAGGGCAACAATTGTTATTATAACTATCCTCATTTCTATAATTATTATCCAGACGTAAATAATTGTTTTTCTGTATTCCCTCGTCCTCCTCTCTGTCCACTCGTTATCTCCTCCACTCCTCAAGTCCTACTCTCCTTCATCTCCTCCACTTCTCTCTTCCCTGTCTACACCATTACTCATCTCCTCCTCTCCTCTCCTGTCTACACTCTTCATCCCTTCCTCCTCCACTTCACTCAATTTCTCTCCTTTCCTCTGCTGGTCACCTCCACTCCTCTCCTCCCTGCAACATTCACCTCCTCCTTATCTCCATTCCTGTCCTCCCTGTCTACAACACTCCTCACCTCCTCATCTCCTCCCTGTCTACAACACCTCCCTCGTCCTCCTCTTCTCCTCTCCTCACCTCCTCTCCACTCCCCTCCTCCCTTTCTTCCATCACTTCACCATTCCTCCTCTCCCCCACTCTGATCTTCTTTCCTTCACTCCTCGTGGTTCACTGCAGTAATTAGGCATTTAGAGAGACTGGGGCAGAGCCCACTCAAACTGAGGCAGGGCCCAGTTTTGCTATTTTCATCCAAAAAAAGAGCCTTACCTTCTCAGTAAAAAGGAATAGGGAGAAGAGCTCAACCAGAGTAGAGGAGGGGTTTGTTATGTAACTAACCCTGCTGCCTAGTGAGTCATCATCATATGCATGTAAGAAGGATAGAAAGAGACTGAGCTAGAGAGGCAAGCATCCTCTTTACTCATGCTTCTACTTTCACTAGACAGTGTGTCACCTTTACAATTCATGATAATCCTTGTCTATCAACACCGTCTCTACCATTCCTCCTATTATTAGAGGAAGCAGAAAGCATTAAAACTCGCAAGAACTGCAGGACAACAAGCTAAAGAGGAATACGTTTCTCCCAAAGAAGGACATGCCGTAAACACTTGACATACCCAGTTTGTTTCTTCCAAGCATACACATCAGCACACATGCACACTGTGAACTCACATGTGATGGGCGTCTGCGTGTGTGTTGAGAGCAGTGCTTGACACGCTGTAAGAAGGTCCTAGAGTGCTGAACCGTGCTGGGCAGGTTGTGGGCGGGGGGCTGGAGCCGTAGGGGCCTGGGGGGGGCACCCTTAGGGGGCTGCTTCAGGCTGATGTAGTGGAGCGATGGTCCCTGGGGGAGCTGGGCAGGAAGGTCATGGAGGATCTTGGCAGGAGGTGCCCCTACGACTGCTGTCCAGTTGGACACATCAACAGTGTTCTTGTCAAGCTTGTTCCCATTACTGCTCCCTGGTTGAAGGGGATACTCTGACCAGTCACTCACTTTATTCCTACCCTCAAGAAGCTTGGCAGCTGCAAAGTTTGGCTTGAAAAGAATTGAAATAGTTAGTGTCTCACATAGATAAACAAGGCAGATGAAAAGAAAAACTGAAAACTCTGAACATAGAGAAAACAGAAATATATACCAGGCAGAAACTCTCAAGTCAATTCCACATCTTGAAAAAATAACCAATCATAAAATAAATTCCTCCTTTCTTCTCCCTGAGTCTCTACTGCTCTGTCTCTTCATGATCTTGTCCTCACCAATCTCCCTTTGAAAAGTTAGGGCCTTACACTGGTTGGTTAGGCAGACAGACAGATAGACAGTGGTGACAAGTGCTGTGCATGGATGCAGTAAAACAGACTAGGCAGGCAGGCAGACAGGACAGGAATAATATTGTGATTAAAGTTATTTTGTTCATTCATGCCAAGAAAGCATTAATTTGACCATACGTGGTTGCAGGAGAGGAAAGGAGAGGAATGGAGAGAAGAGAGGAGAGGATAGGACAATAATGCATAAGTTGTTTAATAACTTATTTAACTCTAAAACAGTGATGCATTTGTCTGTTTGTCTGTGTGTGTGTGTGTGCGTGTGTGTGTGTGTATGCGTGTGCGTGCGTGTGTGTAAACTGCCATTTTTAAGAAAACCAAGTAATTGGATGGCTACGCAGACAAGGTGGACCAGAGGACTGACATCTCTCAATGCATCAAACAGTACAATCAAGCAGCTGCTTCTGAGTTGAGAGCTTATCACAGTACAATCAATCATCGACAAGCAGATATAAAACCTAACATGTTTGGTAGACAAAGAAAAATAGAAAGGAAAGAAAAAGAAAAAAGGACTGACCTCTGTAAATTGAAGAGGAAAAATCCCAACTTTCTGCCCGAGCTTCCCTTTAATCCAGTCGTCATCTACTCTCCTGATGACTGTGAGGAGTTCTCCCTGAGAGGACAGGCAGAGGCGGGGGGAGCAGTGCTGTGTTATAACTGAGCAAGCCAGTGAGACCGTGTGCATGTGTGTGAGAGAAGAGAGAGAGGGAGGGAGGGAATGGGGTTGAGAGAGAGCATTGGAGAAAGTGAGATAGAGAGTGAAGGAAAGAAAGAAAGAGAGAGGGGCAGAGAGAGGGTAGAGTAGGTCAAGGCCTCTCCCAGGACAACCACCCTTTCTTAACCCATCTGACTATCTGCTTTTAAAAACAGCCCAGATAGAGAGTGCTTTAATGGAGTGTGTGTGCTTCAGGGTTATATAACGGTCTCTCTGAAACAGTGCCTGTTAGGAGAGACTCCACCAGAGATGTCCAGCATATGCCTGTGGGTGTGCTTCTTGCTGTCTCTGAGCTTTTTCAAAACCCCATGAACAGAAGGAAGTAGAAATAGTCTGGTTGAAGAACTGGCAGTCATTTAGAAACCTGCATTTCAACTAGTAATGAGCAAATGGCATGAGTTTAATATGGGGTTGATTTGTCATACAGAGACATTAATGAGTACTGAACTACTCTTAGCAGCTACTAAACTCTTTGCAAAAAACACCTAGTTATACTTGAAATACAGCCTGTAATGCCAACACTAACCTTGACACTAACCCAATGCAGGAATGATTCATGCAGATACGTCTTCCCTTAAAGACTAGTAACCTCGCGTCACCTTTCTTGATGAGTGGTGTGGTGGTTAGACTAGTCCGGTGTTCCTCTTCAGCTCTCCCGATGCGCGTCTGTCACTCATCCCTCCTCTTGTCACTCTCCTGCCTCGTGTCACTCTCCCTGCCTGGCTCCCTGCGCTCTTTGTTTGATACTCGGTCCTGCGCTCTTGGTTACTCTCCGTGTGTGCCATCCTGATTGCTGCGACAGCTCCCTGCCCTCGCTGTCACGTCTCGAGGCTCCTTCTGTAACTAACCCTGCCCTGCTGTCAGCCTCACGCTAGCCTTTCTCACTCTCCCTGCCTTGTTCACTCTCCCGTAGCCACTGTCGTCAGCATCTGCACGGCATCGTGTCACTCGGCACACTGCCGCTACCTCCTGTCAGGTCGCCTGCCTCCCTGCCTCTTGAAGAGACATCGTCAGCCACGCCGACCTGCAATCCCTTCCCACCCTGCACATGATGGTCTCTCGAAGTATGGACACTACAGTCACTCTCGGCCTGGCCCTTTCCTACCCATCGGACTCTGTGCTCGCCTGCTCTACTGGCACATCCCACACATCTCGCGCTCGCGTCGGTCTCGTCTCCGCTTGTCGCTCTAGTCATCCCCGGCCTTGGCTCCTCGCTCTTGGCTCCTCGTGTCACTCGTCCCTTGGCTGTCGTACTCCACTCCGCTTGCTGCGTCCCTGCCTGCATCTACATTCTATACTCCACTTGGCTCTGTCACATTCCCATCGCCCTTACTGTGCACTTACTGCCGGTGACCTCACAATGTCCTTACTCTTCGCCCCTTCGTCGTCGTCACCATCTCCTGCCCTTGTCTCCCTGCCTCTGTCACTCTCCCTGCCTCTGTCACTCTCCCTGCCTCTGTCACTCTCCCTGCCTTCTGTATCTCTAAGTGTCTCAGGTTCCAGACCAACCTTGCGGAAGGTGAGGCAGTCCTTGAAGTCCTCCAGACCCAGCTGCTTGGGGTCGAAGTTGTACTGGGCCTTGCAGAGGGCTGTGTGGGGCTGGAGTTGTTGATGATATTGTTGTTGGTGGTGATGTTGGCGTTGAGGTAGGTGCTCATGCTGTTGCTTGACAACTTGTAGACTGCTCACAGTGTTGGAAGTAGCCAGATCAGAGCTGCTTAGATTAATCATGATTATGTCACCATAATGCATGTCTTCCTCCAATTTATGTCCCATAATGATGATGTCCCCAGGAGCCCCTCCAGGCTCCCCTGATAAGCTGTGGTCGACTCTGCATACACCCTGCACACAACACACGCACATCAAAAACTCAAAACACCTTTCAGACACACCAGACTGGATAGTGTTTATGGGGGTTGTCTGCTCCATTTGTGCTATATTATTGGGCAATGGGTTTGACAGAGAAGTCTATGTACAGTCAATGTTTGGCCATACTACTGAAGTAATACAATGCAGCTTTTGTTTCATGAAGTGACCCGTATTCAGGTGTATTAGAAGGCTGTTCCTTTTCAAGTAACCCTGCCAACACAAATCCTTCTCCCTGCAGGGAAACATTAAGCTCTTAGTTGAACCAAATTCAGTATTGCCCTAATGGCATCAGCCACTGTGGAGAAGACAGCATTATATTTTTAACCATATTTTTAGGGACAATTTGACATTTGTTGACCTTTTTAAAAACATTTTATGCAAATCATCAAAGAAAGTATTGAATTATTTAAAAAATGGAAAGTGTTAAATGTAGAACTGAAACAGGTGATTATCTCAAAAGGTGCATGAAGGAAACTTTTGAAAATAACTTAAATTGATTCATTTTTGTTTAGATACATTAGAAAATAGCAATGCATTCCATTTCCAAAATGTTGATATGAGCTTGCCTATCTCTAAACTGTGATCATATATCAGTCTCTAAACTGTGATCATATATCAGTCTCTTAACTGTGATCATATATCAGTCTCTAAACTGTGATCATATATCAGTCTCTTAACTGTGATCATACATCAGTCTCCTAACTGTGATCATAACATCAGTGTCTTAACTGTGATCACAACATCAGTCGCTTAACTGTGATCATAACATCAGTCGCTTAACTGTGATCATAACATCAGTCTCTTAACTGTGATCATAACATCAGTCGTTTAACTGTGATCATAACATCAGTCGCTTAACTGTGATCACAACATCAGTCGCTTAACTGTGATCATAACATCAGTCTCCTAACTGTGATCATAACATCAGTCTCTACACTGCTTGCACAACATCAGTTTCTAAACTGTGCTCACCTTGCCTCCTTGCTTCTCTCTGTGCCGCGTGGGCCTGCTGTCATCCCCCAGAGAGGGCTCCATGTACTGGGCAGCCTCTCTGGTCCTGCCCTCCTCCCCCAGGGAGGGCTCCATGTACTGGGCAGCCTCTCTGGTCCTGCCCTCCTCCCCCAGGAGGCTCGTCTCCTCCATCTTTGAAGAGGGCTGCTCTGATGGAGCCTCAGGCAACAGTGGTCATACTGGGACAGAAGTGACAATATTACATCAGGGATGAGGCATTTGGAGCTATGTTTTCTGTCAAGTTGAGAGCTGCATCGGAGCCCCTGCATCCTGGAGGGGATCCCTGCATCCTGGAGGGGACCCCTGCATCCTGGAGGGGACCCCTGCATCCTGGAGGGGACCCCTGACCCTCCAATCCAAGACTGAATAGGATTTGTCCCCACAATCACATTTCAATGTAGGCTATGTTTTACAGCACTACTTTAGGGCCCCCCCTCAAAATTGTCCTTGAAAAAATGTAATTAAATTGTCCCAGAATGTTATCACCCCCAACCTAAATAACTGACAATGTACCCCAACTTTACAAGTACAGTACTCTCATGTCGAACTCTGAGAGCTTGAACTTGAAACATTTTTTGGAAAATAAATACTTGTTGCCTTTGCTTGCTGGTAGCTTCGTGGACTATTATACGTTTGTTATGCCTGATAAACAGGAAATGAAAATACAAACTAAAACTATTCAAAATAATGAGCCTGGCTTAAAATGTAAGAAGTATGAGCTACAGTTGTGTATAAAAGTGATAGTAAAACTGGTCCGAAAAAGTAAGTGAGGTAAAGTACTGATATCACAAAAATATACTTAAAATATACTCAATACAGTAGCATTTAGTAGTAATTCAAAGTTTAGTAACATAATATTGCATTGCACTGCGCAGACTTTTCATGAAATATATTGCTATTACAGCGACGAACAATCAGCAACACAAAAAAGCGTGCTGGTGCTCGAGCACAGGTGACATGTCACCTGTCTACATTTGCTGATATCAGGAAATGTCGTTCTACCTTCTTTTAGTGGGGCAATACACCTGTAGAGTCTGCTCAGGCTACGTAACCAACACGGACAGTAAAGAAGCCAGGCTTTTATAACTCTTTTTTTGTTAATGAATAAAGCTTAAACGTCAATAGACCCATTGATTTTGTCTCAAATGGTCGCGCTATACGAGGCGCGCGCTTCAAAGCAGCTGACGCAGCAGCAGGTTTCGTTACATCAACACAAACAGCGAACTCCGCATTGAGAATATTATGTTATTAAATTACAGAGACATTGATTTATTATGACCAACTGAAAAAGGAGCCTACATACCTAAAGTTTATATTCGAAGGAAACCGTCTTCTGTGGATCTGTCCAAGACAAAACGTTGCTAGTTTAGAACTCCGTGTACTCGGTAAGTGTATAAGTAACATGTAGGTGGTGACGTTCTGATGACATCACGACTTGAACAGTTTGCAGAATTGGAAATATGAATGAAGACTGTCCCTGAACGTGAAAATGGAGTGGCTTCGTTCCATTCAAATGTGTCCTTTTTGAACATGCAAGAATGGGAACATAAATAGTTTTTCGACAGTCTTTATTGCATTGTTACTGAGGTGAAAATAACGAATTTGCATGTATCTCATGAAATATGTTCAAATGCGCACCGCAAGATGTCTTTTTTTTACACAAGCACTAACTCCTAACTCTTGCATAACCGCCTTTCAAGACATTCTACAACACTACAGCTCAATTTCCCATGACTAATCATTCAATATCTTATTATTGTTTAAGTTGCAGGTTTTCATTAAATTTGAGAAATTACATCTACTGTTAAAAGGTAATAGATTACATTTGTACAGAACCTCTTGAAATAATTAAGAATGTTGGGTGTGTTTAGGTTGAACAAGGATTACTATACTGTCTGTGTTGAGACACAATAATTGTACTAGATGACAGTTGATTTTAACGTGGCAGAGCGTCAGGGAATGCCGCTGTCTCATGACGTCATGCCTGTGTCATAGTCTCCCCCTGCTGGCGGCTTCTCTCAGCGCACCGCTCACACGCGCGCGCGCACGCACGCGCATACGCCCTATTCTCACTGTTTACACACTCACACACACTCTATATGTACTATGAGGAATGTTTAGGGTTAATATATACAATGAAGAATGTTAAGGGTACTAAATATGTCAGGGTATCATGTACTAGGAATATTACAGGGTATCATGACTAGGAATATTACAGGGTATCATATACTAGGAATATTACAGGGTATCATGTACTAGGAATATTACAGGGTATCATATACTAGGAATATTACAGGGTATCATATACTAGGAATATTACAGGGTATCATGTTCTAGGAATATTACAGGGTATCATGTACTAGGAATATTACAGGGTATCATGACTAGGAATATTACAGGGTATCATGACTAGGAATATTACAGGGTATCATGACTAGGAATATTACAGGGTATCATGACTAGGAATATTACAGGGTATCATGACTAGGAATATTACAGGGTATCATGTACTAGGAATATTACAGGGTATCATGACTAGGAATATTACAGGGTATCATGTTCTAGGAATATTACAGGGTATCATGACTAGGAATATTACAGGGTATCATATACTAGGAATATTACAGGGTATCATGACTAGGAATATTACAGGGTATCATGTTCTAGGAATATTACAGGGTATCATGTACTAGGAATATTACAGGGCATCATGTTCTAGGAATATTACAGGGTATCATGTTCTAGGAATATTACAGGGTATCATGTTCTAGGAATATTACAGGGTATCATGTACTAGGAATATTACAGGGCATCATGTTCTAGAAATATTACAGGGTATCATGTTCTAGGAATATTACAGGGTATCATATACTAGGAATATTACAGGGCATCATGTTCTAGATCAAGGATTGGTCTTGGCATGGAGGAATGTTTTAAAGTAAATCAATGCTGACTGAAATTTATCAATATTTTAAATTGTATTAATCTCCATCCATCCATTATCTACTGCCAATCCCCTGGGAGGGATTTACCCCAGTGCCGCTTGTTCCCGTTAGGGGTCACGGGTGACTGGAGCCTAACCCAGTAGCTTTCGGGCCATAGGCGGGGTACACCCTGGACTGGGGCCAGCAAGTCGCAGGGCTAACACAGAGACACAGACAACCATTCACTCACACATCCACTCTCTAGGGGCAATTGGTATTAATCTCTTAATAGTAAATTAATATTTATTCATTTCGTAGCATTTGTTTTAATTGAATTTATGTACTTCATTCTAAGACTTACATTTTCTTTCTTATATCCCACAGATAAATTATTTAGGTGAATTGGCTAGGTACTCAAAGTTCAGGACATCCATTAAATATTTTAAAGTAACATGAATGTTTTAAATGCTATGTAGACAGCTGAACTTGGGGAATTCTTAAAATAAATGGCTTACAAAAAGACGGAGAGGTGAGTAAGAGAGAAAGAGAAATAAAGATCAGAACTATTGTTTCACCAAATTAAATGTATGCATGAACTAGACTGCATTTTTCTCAGGAAAATGTATTTGCATGTAAACTGGCCTGAGTAAGGGCATGTTGAGTTCATCTTTCTTATTACTATTTGTAACACAGCCAGAAGTAAATAAGATTATAATCTATAATTGACTCAAACAATTAAGACAAAAAAGAGACCTATAATATTATTCAAAAGCAAATAGCATTATGGACATAGTCACAGAGAAGCTTATGGTTAGGAACCAGGTTGGTGTGTGCGTATGTATGTGTGTGTGATTGTATATGTGTGTGTGTGGGATGGTATATGTGTGTGCGTATGTATGTGTGTGTGTGTGTGTGTGTGTGTGTGTGTGTGGGATGGTGTATGTGTGCGTGTGTGGGATGGTATATGTGTGTGTGTGTGATGATATATGTCTGTGTTGGATGGTGTGTGTGTGTGATAGTATATGTGTGTGTGGCGGATGGTATATGTGTGTGTGTGTGTGTGATGTTATATGTATGTGTTGGATGGTCTGTATGTGATGGTATATGTGTGTTTGTATGTGTGCATGTGTGTGATGGTGTATGTCTGTGTGTATGTGTGCATATGTGTGATGATGTATGGGTGTGTGAGTGTTTGAAGAGTGGTCCCCAGGGCAGAGCAAGGAAGCCCATTCCAGAATATCCACACTGTCACATACTCCATGAGGAGCCTGTCTGGATGTCATATATTATCGAGGATTCTGTCTTGCTGCCAACTTGGTGAATATGTTACATCCCTGTGACATTTTCTGTTTGATTTGAGTTTTGTTAGATGTTGATCAAGTATGTACACCTTTTGCTCATCCTCTCACGAACCCAGGCTTTCCATTCACTCCTCGCCGGTTTTATGCTTCTACGATACATTTTAGTGTTTGCGCCTGTACTACAGTACCTGATCTCAGTGTCTATTTCAAACTGCTATTATAAATAAGTATGGTAAACCTTTTTATCTCCTTAAAGGCTCCACCCTTAATTGTTACATGACTGTCTGTGTGAGTGTGTGAGTAAAGTGTAAGGAGAGGGACAGAGTAAAGAATAGGAGAGGATGAGTGAAAAAGAAAGAGAGTAACAGAGAGAACATGGCTCATCTGTTACGATACAACAAGGCAACGTTGGGAGGATAAAAGGCTATTACACAGTTACAAAAGCATTCTTAAATGTTGAATGATCTGCAAAATAAATTGTGCCATTATTGGAATTATGATAATGTTTTCAGGGCCCATGTGTAGCATAACAGAGCTACTGGTGACACACACTGATATGCACCCATGCGCAAATACAATGACACACACATCAGGGGGGTATAAGCTATTTAGAGGCAAGCTGTTTGTCATGCTGAAGGCTGTGGACCTAACAGCCCACCTGTCCTGCAAGTGTGTTTGGTGATGAATGTCAGCCTGCTTGCTCACATACAAGGACACTCTTCACATGAGCCATTTTACTGTGGGTGCTCATGAGCTTTCATCTGGGTTTGAATCCAGGACCAGGCTCAGTAAAAGCCCCTGTACCCCCAGGTAAGGGGTCAGAGACTAAGGGTGTTCTGGGTACTGTGTACTCTCTAGGGTACTGTAGGACTGGGGTGTTCTGGGTAGTGTGTACTCTCTAGGGTACTGTAGGACTGGGGTGTTCTGGGTACTGTGTACTCTAGGGTACTGTAGGACTAGGGTGTTCTGGGTAGTGTGTACTCTCTATGGTACTGTAGGACTGGGGTGTTCTGGGTAGTGTGTACTCTAGGGTACTGTAGGACTGGGGTGTTCTGGGTACTGTGTACTCTAGGGTACTGTAGGACTGGGGTGTTCTGGGTACTGCCTATTCTCTAGGGTACTGTAGGACTGGGGTGTTCTGGGTAGTGTGTACTCTTTAGGGTACTGAGATAACAGGGGATAAACTGAAAGGGGACAAAGCTTCCTTACTGAACTCCTTAATTGAATCTGGTCAGGTGCTAGGGTAGGGTTAGCACACACCCTCCAGCCCCAACCACGGTAAACACACAACATCCTGCCTCCCAACTCTCATGCAAATTCATGTTAAATGCAGACAGGAAATGCATCACTTGTCAGCATTGATCCATATAATCTGCCTCTTGGTGAGTTTCAGGAAATTCTACCAGTGTGTGAGTGAGTGTGCATGGATATGTATGTGTATTTTATGTGCTTTTGTGTGTGCCTGGTGTGTGTGTGTGTGTCTGCCTGAGTGTGCCTTGTCCCTCTGAAACCTGTCCCGTTTATCCTCCCGCAAAACAGTGTGAACAGAGCATTTTCTCTTTCCCGGTAGCTGCGGTAACATGATTATTATGGGCTGCCATATGGTCTGGGATGATGAAAGTGTTTCAGATCTGGAATGAGCGGCTTCATTTCCTCCATTCATCTCCCTCTTGGAACAAACACCCCTATTTCCTTTGATGTGGTTTTGTTGTGAATCTAATTCCCATTCAGAGATCAAATAGGTTTTCATACTTTACCTCACATGAGTTTTGAGGAGATGGAAGCACATCATTTGAAGGAGTTTATTGTTTTGCTTTCATTGTCTCCCCCATCCACCCCCTGCTGGTGGGGTTATGCTCATTCAAGCTGATAAATAAATATTCATCTACACCACAACATGCAACATGCTTGAAATTCAAAGACTTGTTTGAAAAAGTCAAACAGAGTAACATAATAACCATAACTAACTGCTAACACAATGACCTAGTGTAACTCTTACCCCAGGCAAATGATCTGTCTGCAAACAGGGTTACAGGATGCCCTGGGAGGTTGTGGAAGAAATTGGCATTACCTAGGTGCTTACATGAATCTAATGTTAGCTTGCTATTATTAAGAAGTGGAATGCGTTTATGTGTCAAGATTATTAAAGGTTTGGGGTTTATGGAGAAAAAGAGCTCCAACTATGATCTCTTGTCAGACAGTGGTGTTGAGATGGGAGCTGTGAATCTCTTTCTCTGTGACTGCTGCAACTGCATTACAGCCTGATTGTCACTATCTATGTTTGCATTCTTGAGCCCTATAAAAGATTGTCCTCAGGCCTTCAGAGCAGGCAGAGATGTGATCGAGACCTAAAACTGGTGTTGTCATCTTGTCTGGGGTCTGATTTTCTTTCCCAGTCTACAGATTGATAAATTCTTACTAAAATCCAAAACTCAACTGAACTTTTAGTCACTTTTAGTCAGTGGTTGTGTTTGAGGGTTGTTGTGTGTGAGGGTTGTTGTGTGTGAGGGTGGTTGTGTGTGAGGGTGGTTGTGTTTGAGGGTGGTTGTGTTTGAGGGTGGTTATGTTTGAGGGTGGTTGTGTGTGAGGGTGGTTGTGTTTGAGGGTGGTTGTGTTTGAGGGTGGTTGTGTGTGAGGGTGGTTGTGTTTGAGGGTGGTTGTGTGTGTGCGTCTGCATGCATGTGCTAGTGTGTGTATGTCCTGTTCCACTAAGTGTGCCAAGATCATCCAGAGCCGTAGTGCTGTTTAGTCTGCTCCTTTATTCAGCTTTAATCCTCTGCTTCTTCTACCACCAGCTTGGCAGAATAAGGTCAGAGTGAGGACCAGAGTGCCCAGAGGAAGAATGCTGGGTCTGTACCCACTGCTGGGATCCCACAGCAGACCACTAACCTAGCTCATTCTAGTTGTGCTGCAAGGTGACCCCTCTTCCGAACCTCCATGTAGGTTACCAACAACAGACTAACGTGTACAGTATTGCACCCCAACATTTTTTCTGTATGTGTTTACTGTTTGTCAGCCATCCACATCAACACTTACTTCCCCTGCACCCACAGACTGAGGAGTAACACTCACCTACATGAAATGATTGACTGCAGCACAGTGTGTATGTTTGGGTTATTTCTGTAGATGTGCTTCAGGCAGGCAGCAAGCAGACTGCTACTCTCCTAGTAAGGGTTGAGATGTTTCTGTAAATAAATGCATGATGCAGTCCTCAGGAGTTGAATGAGGAGCTGGCAGATACTTGGTGCAGCAGACTGCTCTGGTACTGTGGGAGCAGACAGGGAAGATAAAGAAATCCACAAAAGAGATTTGTGTTTGCAACTCTACTAGGATGACAAAGAATATAAATATCTATGGTTTAATTCAACTTTATATACTGAACGCATTTGTCTGGTTGAGGTCACCTCTGTTTGAGACACAATTTCAGCTCAGTAAGAACCATATTGGGATCTAAAGAGGTCTGTCCTTGAATCACTGATCAGTTAACTATAACTAAAGATAATGATTGCTTTATTGCTTTCCTACTGTTTGGAATGCTCTGAGTCTAATAAATAGTGTTTGAAGTACATCCCTAACCCTGCTATATCCGCTCATGAGAGCATGGGACATCAGGAGCATTTGTAGGAGCCATATCTGAATCCTAAGCAAACAGTATCTCGCAGCATGACTGTAGCATCTTCTGTCTGTGCTTGTGAAGGCTCTGTTAATGTCATGACTGAAGCATCTTCTTGCCACCTTACATAGATTAACAAATATGTTGATTTCTGTCCTTTTAACTTGTCTTAACGGTTCCTCGTTGACTTGGGTACTTTCAGATTCAATTGGGTATTACTCTAATATGTCTTTCAGTTCTGAAGATCACCTTATTATCTAGATAGAAAACTCCCATGGCCAGACTTAAACCCAGATCGCGCATTGTTGAATAGTTGGCGTGTCGCATGAGTGATGTGTTGGTTGCATTGTGTGTTTGTCGCACTGTGGCGAGCAATATGTTGTTGCAGGACCTGTTCATGAGAAACAATATTGATCAGCTGGCCGTTAATTTCTTTCTGTTTTGTCTAGAGCTGTGCCGCTTAAAAGGGTCAGTTGAAGTTGAGAGATAAGGTAGCTTGATGGGAGGGCAGTATTATTGGACAGGGGAAAAGGATCTTATGTGCCTACATCGTGTAGGCATGGGCTGTGTGTAACAGTATAGCAGGGGCTGTGTTGTAGCACGCGGACTATGTCTAACATTGTGTAGCAGGGGCTATGTGTAGAGTGCTGTAACACTGTGTAGCCAGCGGACGTCGTGGGCTGTTGCAGTGTTGTATCAATGTGTATCTCTGTGTTGCAGTGTGGCACGCAATGTGGTCAGCAGTGTCTAACATTGTGTCAAGCAGGGGACTGTTGCAGTGCAGTGTGTAGCAGGGGCCTATGGCTCTAACATTCGTGTAGCAGGCGGCTTATGCTGTAACATGTTGTCAGCAGGACATATAGTCTAACATTGTGTAGCAGGGGCTATGTGTAACATTGTGTAGCAGGGGCTATGTGTAACATTGTGTAGCAGGGGCTATGTGTAACATTGTGTAGCAGGGGCTATGTGTAACATTGTGTAGCAGGGGCTATGTGTAACATTGTGTAGCAGGGGCTATGTCTAACATTGTGTAGCAGGGGCTATGTGTAACATTGTGTAGCAGGGGCTATGTGTAACATTGTGTAGCAGGGACTATGTCTAACATTGTGTAGCAGGGGCTAAGTGTAACATTGTGTAGCAGGGGCTATGTCTAACATTGTGTAGCAGGGGCTATGTGTAACATTGTGTAGCAGGGACCATGTCTAACATTGTGTAGCAGGGACTATGTCTAACATTGTGTAACAGGGGCTATGTCTAACATTGTGTAGCAGGGGCTATGTCTAACATTGTGTAGCAGGGGCTATGTGTAACATTGTGTAGCAGGGGCTATGTGTAGCAGTGTGCAACAGCTGCTATGTAGGCAGGGACTGTCTGTAGCAGTGTGTATCTCTGTGTAGCAGTGTGTATCTCTGTGTAGTAGTGTGCAGCAATGTGTAGCAGTGTGTATCTCTGTGTAGCAGTGTGTATCTCTGTGTAGTAGTGTGTATCTCTGTGTAGCAGTGTGTATCTCTGTGTAGTAGTGTGTATCTCTGTGTAGCAGTGTGTATCTCTGTGTAGCAGTGTGTATCTCTGTGTAGTAGTGTGTATCTCTGTGTAGCAGTGTGAATCTCTGTGTAGCAGTGTGTATCTCTGTGTAGTAGTGTGCAGCAATGTGTAGCAGTGTGTATCTCTGTGTCGCAGTGTGCAGCAATGTGTAGCAGTGTGTATCTCTGTGTAGCAGGGGCTATGTGTAACATTGTGTAGCAGGGGCTATGTGTAGCAGTGTGCAACAGTGTGTAGCAGGGACTGTCTGTAGCAGTGTGTATCTCTGTGTCGCAGTGTGCAGCAATGTGTAGCAGTGTGTATCTCTGTGTAGCAGTGTGTATCTCTGTGTAGCAGGGGTTAGAGTGAATGAGACAGGTCTGTCAGCAGAGCAGAAATAAAGGGTCGTCGTCATTCCAACTTCAATCCCACACTGTTTGGTTCCTATAGTTACTATCTAAATATTGATACAAGTTGGAAACTGAGCTGTGAAAAAGATACGACTCAAAGAAAGATATTAGCTTTCAAAATGTTCTGCTTATGCTGCATTTATAGTATCGCTCCTTTGTGGCCTGGATTATAAGGTTCCACTCAGAGACAGATTTTTCTGTCAGGTGCTTCTACCTCCGTCACCATGGAGGAAGAACTCTGTGAAGCTTAACTTTCAGTTGGAGGACATTGGCAGTCCCACGTCTCTGCATCATCAATCATCGCAGCTGCTTACTCTGGTCGTTGCGGCAGTGGCTCCTCCAGCCCCGAAAATCCTCCTCCCACCCTCTTTCTCCTCCTCCCATCCCAGCCTCCTCCTCCTTCTCCTCCACTCACAGCCTCCTCCTTCTCCTCTCCCTCCTCCCAGACTCCTCCTCCTACTTGTCCTACTCCTGGCCTCCTCCTCCCGGCCTCCTCTTTCTCCTTTTCCTCCCCTTATAGCTTTCTCCTTCTCCCAGCCTCCTCCTTCTGGCCTCCTCCTCCTTCTTGTCCTCTTCCCAGTCTCCTCCTTTCTCCCAACCCTGTCCCCCTCCTACTCCCCCTCTTCCTATTTTTCCTCTGCTCGTCTACTCCTCCTCCACTTAGCATTTTCCTTCTCTTGTTTCAATGTGGTGACTATGCAAAATCTGTGTTTGCTAAAAATAGTGCTTTGTGTAAATGTTTCTTGATGCACAACTAGTCATTACTCTTAACGTTTCCTTATGAAGAGGAGATACACATTACACTGTAAAGGAATAAAGGATATCATTAAATGACTCCATCCAGACTCCTTTTGAAAATAAGGTTAACAATAAGAATTGGTCTAAAACTACCTTTTCACTTCAACACAGTTTTCAGACCATCACCTACTTAACCCTCATGCTCTCTTTGTATTCTGCAACTCCCCCTGTCCTAAGAGTCACCTTTCAACTCTGAAATAAAGCAGCTTAATTACAGTTTTATCCTGCACCCTTTTGGGCACTGAAATGTGCAGCCATGCAGCACATGAATCAGAAAGATTTAGTTTTGTCTGAGTTCAATCAAGAACATACAATCTAAGTGTCTCATTGTGAGTGTGCGTGTGTCTGCATTAAACATAGTTTTGGGTCATTCTGACCCCTGAAGAGCATACAAGGGTTAAACCAAATTCTTTATCTAGTGCACAATGATCACTTCCAGCACCAAAATCTTAAGAGTCAGCAAAACAATTATTGTTACACTTTCAACTCATTTAATAGTTTTTTTTCTATATATTCGTGTGAACATAGTTCAATACCCATCAGCTTGACCCACTCACAGCATCTCAGCTATGCTCTGAAAGACAAGGGGACACAAATATTGTTTGCAAAAGCAAAAAAATACCCAGGCAGTGCTTTTTCCTAGTAGCTTTGCTTCAGTCCTGTGGATGATGCCAACGGATTCCTCCAAACACATAAATTACATTTATTGTTTTGTTTTCATTTGATGTCCTTTTGCTACAGAGGTGAAATGACATGCAGTGCTGGAGCACCAGAAGCCTGAGCTAACAGAAACAGCTGCAGCTTCTTTAGGTACAGTAACCCTGTCATGTAGAGCAGCTCATTTAGTTACAGTAACCCTGTCATGTAGAGCAGCTCATTTAGTTACAGTAACCCTGTGATGTAGAGCAGTTTCTTTAGGTACAGTAACCCTGTCATGTAGAGTAGATCCTTTAGGTACAGTAACCCTGTCATGTAGAGAAGCTACAGCTCATTTAGTTAGAGCAGATCCTTTAGGTACAGTAACCCTGTCATGTAGAGCAGCTACTTTAGCCACTCACAGCATCTCAGCTATGCTCTGAAAGACAAGGGGACACAAATATTGTTTGCAAAAGCAAAAAAATACCCAGGCAGTGCTTTTTCCTAGTAGCTTTGCTTCAGTCCTGTGGATGATGCCAACGGATTCCTCCAAACACATAAATTACATTTATTGTTTTGTTTTCATTTGATGTCCTTTTGCTACAGAGGTGAAATGACATGCAGTGCTGGAGCACCAGAAGCCTGAGCTAACAGAAACAGCTGCAGCTTCTTTAGGTACAGTAACCCTGTCATGTAGAGCAGCTCATTTAGTTACAGTAACCCTGTCATGTAGAGCAGCTCATTTAGTTACAGTAACCCTGTGATGTAGAGCAGTTTCTTTAGGTACAGTAACCCTGTCATGTAGAGTAGATCCTTTAGGTACAGTAACCCTGTCATGTAGAGAAGCTACAGCTCATTTAGTTAGAGCAGATCCTTTAGGTACAGTAACCCTGTCATGTAGAGCAGCTACTTTAGTTACAGTAACCCTGTCATGTAGAGCAGCTACTTTAGGTACAATAACCATGTCATGTAGAGCAGTTTCTTTAGTTACAGTAACCCTGTCATGTAGAGCAGTTTCTTAAGTTACAGTAACCCTGTCATGTAGAGCAGTTTCTTTAGTTACAGTAACCCTGTCATGTAGAGCAGATCCTTTAGGTACAGTAACCCTGTCATGTAGAGCAGTTTCTTAAGTTACAGTAACCCTGTCATGTAGAGCAGCTACTTAAGTTACAGTAACCCTGTCAGGTAGAGCAGCTACTTTAGGTACAGTAACCCTGTCATGTAGAGCAGTTTCTTTAGTTACAGTAACCCTGTCATGTAGAGCAGCTCATTTAGTTACACTAACCCTGTCATGTAGAGAAGCTACAGCTCATTTAGTTACAGTAACCCTGTCATGTAGAGCAGCTTCTTTAGTTACAGTAACCCTGTCATGTAGAGCAGCTACTTTAGTTACAGTAACCCTGTCATGTAGAGCAGCTACTTTAGTTACAGTAAATACTGTCATGTAGAGCAGCTACTTTAGTTACAGTAACCCTGTCATGTAGAGCTGCTCCTTTAGTTACAGTAACCCTGTCATGTAGAGCAGCTACTTTAGTTACAGTAACCCTGTCATGTAGAGAAGCTACAGCTCATTTAGTTAGTGTTTTGCTCATTTGGAATAATTGAGTCATATTGTGCTGTTCTAAATCAAGCCCGAGTCTGACATCATTAAGGAGTCTTGAGTGTGGAGGTTTTAGTGTTCCACCAGGCCTGAGGAAGGGATGACAGTCGTCCAACAACAAGCACAGGGGTTGGGAATAGAGCTGGGGTCAGGATAGGGGTCAGGGTTGGGATACATGTCAATATGTCTATGGTAAATAGTGACAGTGGAACACGTACATGGTCCAGGTATAATCACAGTTAGTGTCAGGTGTGATTAAAATTAGTGTCAGGTGTGATTAGAGTTAGTGTCAGGTGTGATTAGAGTTAGTGGCAGGTGTGATCAGGGTTAGTGTCAGGTGTGATTAGAGTTAGTGTCAGCTGTGATTAGAGTTAGTGTCAGGTGTGATTAGACTTAGTGTCAGGTGTGATTAGAGTTAGTGGCAGGTGTGATCAGGGTTAGTGTCAGGTGTGACTAGAGTTAGTGTCAGGTGTGATTAGAGTTAGTGTCAGGTGTGACTAGAGTTAGTGTCAGCTGTGATTAGAGTTAGTGGCAGGTGTGATCAGGGTTAGTGTCAGCTGTGATTAGAGTTAGTGTCAGCTGTGATTAGAGTTAGTGTCAGCTGTGATTAGAGTTAGTGTCAGCTGTGATTACAGTTAGTGGCAGGTGTGATCAGGGTTAGGATTAAGTTTAGAGAGTCTTTAATTTGGCAAACTAACCGTGACATCATTAATGTTCTGTTCTGCATGCTGTTAATCACTCTATCCTGCCTGTAGAGGAGCATATCTATGTACAATCAGTGGAGTAACTGGTCACCCTGTATGCAAAAGCAAGGTGCCCTCACACTCACCTCCTACTCCTTTCCATCTCTTTCATTCTCTCTGTGCACATTTTCTTTGTCTCTTTACAATGATCTAAATAGTCCCCTGCCTAATTCAGAGTCTGTACTTCCTTAGCAACTCCGACTGCCACATGTGCTTCCGCTCTGGAAAGTGTTCTGGGATGCGTATCCTGTGGAAGTCCTGGATGCACTTCTCCATTTCCTGCTCAGGCGTCAGCTTGACCCTGCCTCTCCTCTTGGCAGCCTCTCGCTGGCGGAGGCCCATGGTGCGTACACGTAGGAGTTCTGTCTGATGCCTCATGAGCTCCACCTGCGCAGCTAGGTGGGCGGGGCCTGTCCGGTCCAGCGTGTGGGCGGGGCCCGTCCGGTCCAGCGTGTGGGCGGGGCCTGTCCGGTCCAGCATGTGAGCACTGATGGGGGGCTGGCGGATCACTGTCCCCTGAGGAGAGCTGGCCTCAGATTGGGTCTCAGAGCAAGAAGTGGACAACTCGTTAACAGAAGTGCCGCTCTCTCGTTCACGGCCCCGGCTGCAGCAGTCGCAGTGTGAGGATGACCTGGAGGGCCCGCCTGACACACACACACACACACACACACACACACACACACACACAAACACGTACACACATTTAGTTCCTTTTTGACAGTTCAGTATGTCTCTGACTAGACACTTATCCAACATAAAATCTAGCAATTAACATGATCAGCAAATCAGCAACACTTCCCCCGAGACGTAATCAGATCCAGCCCTACTACACCAAGCACAGGGAGCATCGCAACTGCAAGGGGAGAAGGATGGAGGAGAGAGAGGGATGAAGGTGGGAGAGACAGATGGAAGGAAGGGAGAGGTATGGAGAGAGAAATTGAGAAAGTGAAAGACTGTGTTTCCAGAGCCCAACCCAAACCCAGTAATAGCATCATAAAAGTTTCAATACACAGGAGAATGAGTGGTAATTTACTGACTGACGGTACCAGAACGTTCAATCTAAGTCACTCAAACAACTCAACAAGCAAGAGCAGAGCTCAATCATGGAAAATGAATGAGCTTCTGAAATGAGCTTCTGAAATAACCAGACAAATGATTCATGAGCCAAACATTGCATTTCAGTGTGCCGTTTGTCTTGAACCAAGGTTGCTACGTATGACTTGGTGCTTTGATAGCAATCCTTGACTCTGAATGTGTTTGAATAATCATCAGAGCAGGTCTAGTGGCCACACTGAGGCTGGAGGTTTCCTATTCTAGTGGATGATATCTGGTTTACTAAAGAGAAGACCAGACTGGACAAGACAAGCTCTGATTGGATGAGCTAGAGGACCTGGGTTCAATCATAAAGCCTAATCCATAAAGCCACTCTGGTCCTTGCTGTATGGAATGTGTTTGGACCACAGCATTTCCTCAGGGAGGTACTGGTTGTTCCTTAGAGGAAGTCTGGGGATCCACTCTCAAAGATGATTCTTTGGTAACTCATCCATATTACAGCAAGACAGAGATGGAGGGAGGAGAGGGTGTTACAAGAGGGAGGGGCAAAGAGAGAGAGAGAAGACAGGGAGGGCAAGAGATAAACAGACCCAAATGCAAAGCTTAATCTGACCAGAAAGAACCATATAGAGAGAGATAAATAGAAGAATATCAAAATAGAGGGATTAAGGAATATAGAGAGAGTGAGAGAAACAGAAAGGGAGGGGAGAGAATGATCCCATGAATGTTGACATTAATTTCGCCTAAACTTTCTTTTGAAATAAATGTTTATTCGTAGATCCAGTTTTTGCTAGGGTGACAGCCTGAGTGTGTGTTGGAAGAATGGCAGACATCTGTAGGCAATAAATTGTAAACAATGTTGTAAACACATACTCCTTCTCTTCCTCTCTCCCCTCCTGTCTCCTCCTCCTCAGACTGTTCCAGATGCTTCCTTCTAGTATCACTCTACAGTGCTGTTGTTTATCTGCTTTTTAACTATCAAATGAGGCCAAAGTGTCCTTGCAAGCGCAGGAGAGGGGAACAGCTCAACACTCTAGGGCTCAGCTGTCCTAACAGATAGACAGAGGAGAGAGGGAGGGGTGGAGCTAGAGCGAGAAGAAGGGGGAAATGGAAAGAGAGAAGAAGAGATGGTTGGAGAGGGATAGAGAGTGAGATGGGATTAGGATTGGGTTACAACCTGGTCTGTTAATAAAAACCATCTGATAATAATCAAATTTTTACATGAAACCCATCTGATAATAATATCAGTTTCACAGTAAACCCAGTTGATAATAATCTAATTTTTACACTAAACACAGTTGATAATAATCTCAGATTCACACTAAACCCAGTTGATAATAATCCTATTTTCACAGTAAACCCAGTTGATAATGATCTCATTTTCACAGTAAACCCAGTTGATAATAATCCCATTTTCACAGTAATCCCAGTTGATAATAATCCCATCTTCACAGTAAACCAGTTGATAGGAGAGGCATCACAAATGGGAGTCCGGTGGAGGTCAGACATGACAACACAATCAACACAGAGGAGGAGACATGACAGTTTACAGCCTCTGCAGCTGCTAATTGGTTTAGATGAGATTCTTTCACTCCTTTAGCTCCACTCCCCCTCTCGATCTCTCCTCTCTCTAATTGGTGTAGATGAGGTTTAGGGTCAATTGATTTTTCCCTAGCTGACTTTACAATTTGCTTCACTGTGAGAGGAAAAATGAACATCAACCTCCAGTCCTCCTCTCTCCCCCTTCACACCTGCTCTCTTTCTGTCTCTCTCTACCTCCACTCATCCTCTCTCTCCTCTTCCCATATCCCAATACCCATCCACAGTTCCCCCTCTACCAGCCCTCAGTGGCCTGCTGCTGCTGTTGGTTTGGGGGATGTAGTGGCAGTGGGGACAGAATGTGGTAAAAGACTGTGTCGCTTGTACCTGAGATAAACTATATGATCCCCGGATGCAGTGACTGATCACCTGTTTGAGGTCTACCTGGGATCCCTGTGGTGAACACTCTTAATCATGTCCTGACCTTAAAGAACGACAAGCAGAACAGGTGCCATTATGTTCAGAAACAAGATCTGTGACAGCTGTTGTAACTTTCTAGATGTCTTTAACCACCATGTTAGATGTACATCTAAACCAGAGAGACACTTAGCTCTCGGTGCCAAGGTTATAGTACTTTATCACTGGTACAATAATGCTGTCTTATGATGACAATATCCTTTTTAAATGATGACCTCCATTTTCACAGAATAAGCTCACGTGTTGATATTTCTTAACAAGGCATTGGTCCAATTAGACTGATGATGGGTCCTACACACGACACCATCCATTGTCTGAACCCTCTCACACCATCCTCACTCCCTCCTGTCTACCCCTCTTTCTCCTCCTGTCTCACTCCTTCCAGCGTCCTTTTCACTCCCTCCTCTCTACCCCTCTTTCTCCTCCTGTCTCACTCCTTCCAGCCTCCTTCTCACTCCCTCCTGTCTACCCCTCTTTCTCCTCCTGTCTTACTCCTTCCAGCCTCCTTCTCACTCCCTCCTGTCTACCCCTCTTTCTCCTCCTGTCTCACTCCTTCCAGCCTCCTTTTCACTCCCTCCTCTCTACCCCTCTTTCTCCTCCTGTCTCACTCCTTCCAGCTCTCCTCACTCCCTCCTGTCTACCCCTCTTTCTCCTCCTGTCTCACTCCTTCCAGCCTCCTTCTCACTCCCTCCTGTCTACCCCTCTTTCTCCTCCTGTCTTACTCCTTCCAGCCTCCTTCTCACTCCCTCCTGTCTACCCCTCTTTCTCCTCCTGTCTCACTCCTTCCAGCCTCCTTCTCACTCCCTCCTGTCTACCCCTCTTTCTCCTCCTGTCTTACTCCTTCCAGCCTCCTTCTCACTCTCCCCATCTATCATCAATAACTGCCTGTCTGTCTTCTGTTTTTCTGAACTTTATCTCTCCTTCTATCCCTCACTCTTTCTGTCTATGGCATGTGTTCTCATTCTGTCTCTCCATCTTGCTTTCATTTGTTCTATTTCCTCTCCCCCTGTGCTTCTATACCTGTTTTCACACATCTATTTCTATCTGCCAATCGGTCTTACTCACGCTCTCTCTCGTCTCTCTATTCCTTCCCTCCCTTCCCAGCTCTCTGTCTCCTCTGTCCTTCCTCCATCTGCTTGGGACTGGTGTCAAGGAAAAGAACCTGACCACCCGGCTTGCCTCAGTTTCCAAGGAGACCCGCTTGGAGGAATGAACACAATGCTCTCTATCTAATTGGCTAATCTACTGCACCTAGACACCACTCCAAGTTAATCCCAAAGTGAATAACTTGTGTCTGGCGGGTTTGTGTTGTGATATTTCTTCAGCATCACCCCCGCTGGTTTAAGTAGAGGGTTTCCTATAGGATGTGGAGACCTGCATGGCTTGTGCTGTTGTACATTATTCATGTCCCCACGCCCTTGGGCTGACAGGCTGTAGGTAGTCATAGATAGTTAGGCTGATGAGTGAATAACAGCACAGCAGCCGGGCAGTGCTAGCACAAGGCAGGCAGCCATAGAGCTGACCTGAACTGTATTTGCAGAGTGAAAGATGGACTGCCTTCTCATTGTCAGTTCACGTGCAACTGAGCTGCACAGCGATTATGAAGCCCTCTTTAAATTGCTTTGCAGAATTTTCCCTCTAGCACAACCTTATCCCCTCATTAAAAAAATACGGTCTGAAGGTTTGATGCGGGAGTGAACATGAGTTTCACTTACGGTAGAAGACGTACTGCGTGCAGTTGGACCAGATCTTCTCGTCTGTGTAATGACTGAGAGACGACGACGTCAGAGTGGAGCAGCAGGCTACGACGCGGAAACCCTTATCTGAGAGCATGTCAAACGCTCTTTCCATGTGCCGAAATCTGAGGTAGGATCGAGAGGAATACCGGTCCGGTGGCCTGTCCCCGTCATGGCCCTGATACAGCGTATCTCCAAACACTTCTTTAGCCAAACCAACCCTGCCGCTAATAAAGATTCGAGGAACTTTCTTGGCTTTGGAATCAGTCTGAATTTCTCTACCCGCGTTACAATGTCCTTTGAACCCGACTGTTATGTAGCCGTACCTGCGGTCCAAAGCATATGGAGAAAATATCTGGTCGCAGTTGTCATCGCACTCATTGTAATCATCAAGAAAATGTTTAGATTCGTCGGAAATCAAAAGTTTGACCAATTCGGGCAGCTGGAAGTATTCCGCTTCCTTTCTCAGGCGTCCTCTCTCAGGGAAGTGATCGGGAAGAACGACTTGTTTATCTCGAAGATAATCCAAAACGTACCGAAACAAAAAACCATCTCTGTCGATGAAGTATCGTCCTCTAAGGTCCCTTGCAATGTCGTTCGTTGAACCTTTCTTGTTAGAGAACAGTTTTCCGAGTAAAGAATTCGGGATGCTTGTTAAAGTACCAAAGCAAGTATAGTACACCTGTCCTCCCACATTCAGTTCTACAACGTCCGACTGGACCGAACCTTGCTCTTTAGCCGACTGGATTCGGCCATTCTCACTCAGTGCCATTTTTAGTTTAAGCACGAAACTAGTCTAAGCAAAAAAAGATTCGCCTAAAAGTTAAATTCGCAGGGTTATTTTCCTTGACGCCTTAGCTAAATGCCATACATATGATATCGCATACAGTTCAAGAACCACGGCGCGTGCCTTTAAAACTAAAGCGTCTCCTGCTACACTTTTTACACTGTGCCTGCCATTAGTGCTGGTCAACAAAAGTAATCCTCTTCTTTTCTCGGTCTGCTACACCTGCTACTAGTTTCTACAACCCATCTATTAAACAGTGACAAAATGTCTATGCCGATCCAAACTGTTTATGATGACATGTTTTTGTGGTGCGTAATGTCCTTCCCGCAGATTTTTACAGTCCAATTGACCTCGAAGAGCATTAATACATTTACATCAAACGTCTGTATTTTTCTGCTCACGTAACCTATCGCGCGGGAATAGCATCACCACTACATAAAAAAATGGGACTCCAACGCGCGCCCATCTCCCCAAACTACAAACCACTAAACTGTGAGTACCGGACTGGCACCGCGTAAAGACGGTAGAGAAGATGTTGAGCCAGCCGTGCGATAAACCCTCCTATGGAGTAACGTCTTACATCATCTTAAAGGAAAATGACGTGAAACGGACGCCGTGGACGTTTTCTTTTCTCATAGATTGGCTATCTGTTTTTTATGTAAAGGTTTAATTGAGGCATGACACTATAACGGTAGAACCGGATATTAGAAGTATTTAGTACCAATTTATTTAGTATGAGTGTCCTCATACAGGAACAGTCTAACTACTTCGGTGGCAACGTAATTCCAACGAAACTAAAACGCGCTTCTATTTGACTGACTGGTCATACAAATATGACCTTTCTTTATTATGGACAGCCAGGTAACCTAGCAGGAATTTGGGAGGGTGTACTATTCCAGAGTGGATACACATCCTAACTGAAAACTACGTGCAAATAATAACCCTCTTATTCTTCTCCCTCTTCTTCACTGCTAATGCGTTTCATTAGCAGTGAATGTATGCACAAGTCTAGCGTGTTATTGTGGAGAATGTGTAAAAATCCTCCTCAAAGCAATTAGCTTTACAACACAGCCTTCCGCCACTGTGTAAAATCATTTGTGCTGCTTCCTCTCCTGATTTTAGCGCATACATGAGGGCAAGCCTACATTGGTCTAAATGTAATAATGTCCTCCACTAACACATTTAAAATGGTTTCACCATAATTGTGTTTTATTCACAATGAGTCTTGGTGTCTCATAAGCCTATTGATATGCTGGCATTCCCATCTCTGTAAGGAAAGTCTTGACTCCGCACTAGCGAGGTGTTTTGCCCTCCTGTGTTGTCCAACCCTGTGACACCTAAACCTCTATCTGAAATTCAGAACTGGAGAGCTGTTAGATTCTTTGCTTGTCTGAGGAGGTCTTGATGGTGTCAGACCTGAATCATCTGAAGCTGCGACCCCGCTGCAAATGTGCAGCATTGTGCTGGAGAGGGGTTGCTTAGCAGCGGAGTTGCTGAGTGGGTTGCGGGCTGTAGTTTAAGAGCCGCTCGCTCCAACCCCCTGTAAAATGAGATTTCATCCTCTCGATTATACACACTGCTGTTGTACTGGCCTACTTGTTTAGTTTGTAGAGCACTGCGGGTGGATTATCATCCTATTTCTCATTTTCTGATTTAACAAAGGAACCCAAATGGATCTGAACGGATTTGAGTTTGATGTTGCTGTGGTGCTGTTTGCACCTTGACTTCTGCTTCAGTCCTGCACTACATTGGCAGGTCAGCATCAGCACAGACAGACTACATGAAGACAGAATGGTTTCTGGGAGGCCAGAAAAAACAGAACTTGCTTGTCTACATACCTATTTGAAACTAATGCACATATACATATATGATGCACATATATGCACATATATGATGTAACATTGGATTTCATCCTCACATAAAAACGGTAGCTTCAATTAACCTCAATATATCTTGTTACTTAAAAATAAATTTGATATGAGCAGCAGTGTACTCTGTATTGTACTGGCATTGCGATGACCTTCACCCATTGCTATCAACTGAAAATATTAGTTCAATTACAGCTGTGTCTCGCTGTCAGGGATACTAAATTAGAATGAGGTAAATGGATTTTGTCAGACGCAGCGTTTGAGTCCAATGATTTTGGGTTGTGCATGTGTGTATGTGTTGTTGTTGTGTCGGTCATATCTGCCACTAGGGGGCGTGTTAGAGCAATATCATCCAGTTTTTACAAAGCCTAAAATTCAAGTGCAATATTATTGCTTTGCTTTGATACACACAACCACATACAGAGTCCAGAGGTTTAATGCTTTAAATGACTTTGTTGAGATGAGAGTGTTCTATTCTGAATCAAATTTACTGGCAAATCTAAAGGTGCATAATGACATAAATAAAGAATGCATTCAAAACAACATGGTATGGAATACAGTATGATGTTGGAAACTATTTTAATGTCTCAATTGTTGTTACTGGTACTTTACTTCACCATAATACAAGATTTTAAAATCTTTAATTCGTTACATTTTTTCACAATTATCAGTAGTTGCTACGTCTTCCATTTTCAATCAAGACTTGCTTCTTTGGTTATAATATGTATAATATTCCTGGCTATCTTGTACAACAGCAAGGTACATGTTGAGTGTCTGCTAAGCTGCTGTGGATCAACCAGAAGGTAACAAGAAAAATCTATCAAAAATAAGTTTCACAAAAATGGTTTGCATCATTAATCCAATGATATGCTTGATGAGGACTCTATTGTACTCAACTGTACTCTACTCCGTTTTAATCTTCTCTGCTCTCCTCTCATCTTCCCAGTCCTCTCTTTTCACTTTTCATAACTCATGGAAAGTTTAAGAATGATTGAGATTTATCTTTGTTATTGCTGAAAATCTACATTATTGTGTATAAAACATTTCTAGGTGGTATAAAATTACATTTACTTTTCAAATTCAAGACAGAAAAGGAAGAAAGGTCATGTGGTAAAATATCAGGAAAAATAAAGCCTGTCCGAAACGTCTAGCATTACTAACAATCCATTACTTGCAGCATCGTAGGCCTTGGTTTGGTCTGAATGAAAAAGAAGTTCGTGGTCTGACCTTTTCTGCTGTAGAATGGAGGCGATGTGGCATGTTTACCATCAGTAAGATTTGCTATCAGCCAACGCAGCTGCAGTATTTCTTTTTGCCGAAGGAGGGCGTTGCAGCATTCAGGATGTGACAGGTCAAGCAGAGCACTAGGGCCGTGCTGTCAGATCTCCATTTTGTATGTTTTTCCTAGAGGTTAGCGCCTACTTTTCTCTTGGCTATGAACCGTGTCATAGCGGGCAAGCTACTTAAGTAGTTATCTTATTTTTTGCATTTCTTGTGCATTTTTCTGTCGATTTCCTCGACGCAGATTTAATGTTATTAATTAGATAATACCTATCCAATCTAATCTTATACTGAGGATCTGCAAATAAACACGCAGTTTGGTTCTGCTAATAGCTAGCATTAAGTGGTCATAACCAAAACAATGTCAGACGATGCATGGACTCGCATCAACTACCAAGCGTTTGACGGGTAGGCAAATGCATACGATTGTTTTGTTTTTTAGTACTAAATTTACGTTTCCATACGATTGCTTTGCATGCATTTTGCGTTTATGTTTTGAAATGATAAACACCAGCTAAAAGGTAGCTGTCTAGGTAAGCAACTTGACTGCATGTACATTAGTTAGTTAGCTAGCCATCTAGCTGACCTATATTAACGGTAGCGACATTTGGGGGGAACTTATTAAAGTAATTTGTTTAAGGAACACATAGCTTCTAGCTAGCTAGCCAACGTTGTGGAAAGCTAGCATTGTCGCAGCAGCTATGGCTAGCTAGCTAGCATGCAGGAAATAGTGCACTGGACTACTAGTCCTACTAGTACAGTACAGTATTATTAATGACGTTGCCGCTCAGCTAGTTAGTTTTTCTTGTTGATATGTTGGGCAAGATGATGGTGACAAATTATTATTGCATTAAGTAGCAAACTTCCTACTGTAAGTTTTTTTGTACTAACTTGCCCTTGGATTTGTCTGGAAAAAATGACGTATCTAAATAGGTAACGATAGTTTCCAAGTTAGTTAGCTAGCTAGCCAAATATGCTATCTTGGCTACCAAGGCAAGGGCGCGCATTGCTCATAGAAGCGGGGCCTAATAATACGTTCTCTTGCTGACTTATTAGATAACTAATGCTATCTTTCCAAATAGTTTAACCCAAACCCTAATAGTCTAACCCTAGTTTTAAATTGTACGCCTATCTACATTTTCAAACGTATCTAGTAATTTAACCGTATCAGTAATGCTAGCTTCCTCTTTGGAACTTAGGCAAAAATATAACGCGATTAGATATTTAAGTACGTCATGTAGGCAACAGTTTTCTTTTTCATTATATTATGGCAGTGTAGGTTAGTTAGTCATATTTTAAAAGTTTCAGTAATCAATTTTGCATAGATGGTTAACTACTTCCAACATCTATCGCCATCAATTCACAATAATTCATATAAGTGAGCGTTTTTGGTGGAGGACATACGTCATCAAATGATATTTGTGTTTTGCCTGTTTATATTTTATGAAGAAAATATTTTAGTTTTACTTTAAGATATGTTTGTGCCATATTAGTAGTTTGTTTTCCTTCTGTCATTTCAACAAAACATCAGCTGCTTTTCCTGCACGAACAGTGAGCAGTTTACAGGATGCTGTGTTTTTATCTGCTAATTGTTTCTCTCTCAAACTCATGTTCTCTCTTTTTTTCTGGTTCTCTCAAACAATTAGGACCAAAAGATGGATGAAGGAGGAGTAAAGAGGAGAAAGAGTACCAGAGATGCCCATCTGAGCACGCTGGTGTACAGAGAGAGCCCTGCTGAGGGTGCCCCGCTGAGAGTTGCTCCTTGCAGTGCCATGTCCGTAGCCTCCGCCACGTCTGTGGGCCTTCCGTCCAGTCTTCTCATGCAGCCCGGAGACGTGCTGAACGGCCTCAGCACCAGCCCCCCCCCAGAGGAGCTCACCACAGGTTCTGTCACAGCCTCAGTCGGCCTCTACGTGGAAGACCTGGAGCTCAAGGGGCAGCGGCCCCCGCAGCAGCTGCAGTTCCCCCTCCTGCAGCCTCAGAGCCACGCCTCAAGCTCCCTTGGTGCTGCGGGGGAGAATTTCTCACGGCTGGAGGCCAGCATTGCTGATCTGACTCGGGCGTCCCCGTCCATGGAGTCTCTGATAGGGGGATCCGACCCCAGCCTGTTCTTGAAGACTGAGGACTTCTCCATGGATAAAGGAGACCCCATGGACCTGGACCACGACGCCTTCGGGCACAGGGACGTTGACGTGAGCCAGAAGTTGTTCAATGACAACACCCTGGACCTGCTCCAGGACTTTGAGCTAACTGGCTCGCCCTCAGACTTTTATGTAGGGGACGATGCGTTCCTCTCCACCCTGGGGGATGACTCCCTGCTGGGGGAGCTGAGCTCTGAGAGAGACAGTAAGCCCTCCCTGGCTGGGCCTGGAGGAGGTGGCTCCTCTGGGCTGAATGGCAGCACCCTCACACCTTCTCAGGATGAGTCCAACTCAAGCACGTCCACCTCCACCACGCCCACGCTCACTGCTGCCCTGGTGGTGAAGAAGGAGAAGGATGCTGGTTTCCTGCAGCTGTGTACCCCAGGGGTGATCAAGCAGGAGAAGACCTCTGCTGGGCACAGCTACTGCCAGATGAGCAGTGGCTCCACCTCCTCGTCGTCCTCTGGCCTCCCCAGCCCCATCTCCATCTGCGGGGTAAGCACCTCCAGTGGGCAGAGCTACCACTTTGGAGTGCGCTCTTCCAGTCCGGCCTCCAGCTCCAGCTCCAGCAGTGGAGGTACTCACAAGGACCAGAAGCCTGGGTTCAGCCTCTACCCTGCACTGACGACCATCGGGGAAGCCTGGAGCAACCGGACGCCTGGCTATGCTGACGGCTCAGGAATGCAGAGGGGAGACGGCTTCTCCAGCTCCCCTGCCTCCTTCTCATCTGGCTTCTCCAGGTAAGGAATGTTCTTGGTAAACACAAGCGGTCAGGAGGTATGGTCTAGGCCAGGGGTCAGGAGGTGTGGGCTAGGCCAGGGGTCAGGAGGTGTGGGCTAGGCCAGGGGGCAGGAGGTGTGGGCTAGGCCAGGGGGCAGGAGGTGTGGGCTAGGCCAGGGGGCAGGAGGTGGTGTGGATTTGGAATGCGGCCTTGCTAGCCAGCCCAAGAGGGAGATGGAAGGCAATTCAGATGTATGGTGGTAGGCTGCAGCGCTGTCTTAAAGTGGCTTGTATCAACATGCACCAAATCTCTGTGTTTTTGTGTGTGCCTTGTGTGCAAAATGTAGTAGGTTGTAGTTCCAGCATTTTGGGTAGATTGCCAACTGTTATCCTTCCTTATCTGTCCAGTAGACCTAGCTAGTGCCTGCACAAATGGGTATAGAAACTAGGTCATGTGAATAAATGGTGTCATGCTGTTCTTCGTACAGTCCGAAAAGAAAGATTTTTGTGAGTAGCAGCATGACACCCTGGCTGAGCTGGTGTGTCTAGTGCTTAAGGGGAATTCCTGCCTCTATGTAGATTGTTGACATAATCAACAGCGCTACCTGTTTTGAACCACTCTTCCCTGTGGTATCAAAGATTCAAGCTAGTTTCTCTTTTACTGTCTAGCTTGTGAGAAATGTCTTCCTTTGTTGGCCTTCCCTTTGCTTTATTCTAAAAACAAACTGAAGCTGCAGCAAGGTAAAGACTACTAACCAGTGTAGCGACTCTGCTGACCAGTGTAGCGACCCTGCTGACCAGTGTAGCGACTGTCGACCAGTGTAGCGACTCTGCTGACCAGTGTAGCGACTCTGCTGACCAGTGTAGCGACTCTGCTGACTAGTGTAGCGACTCTGCTGACTAGTGTAGCGACTGTCGACCAGTGTAGCGACTCTGCTGACCAGTGTAGCGACCCTGCTGACCAGTGTAGCGACCCTGCTGACCAGTGTAGCGACTCTTCTGACCAGTGTAGTGACTCTGCTGACCAGTGTAGCGACTGTCGACCAGTGTAGCGACCCTGCTGACCAGTGTAGCGACTCTGCTGACTAGTGTAGCGACTCTGCTGACCAGTGTAGCGACTGCTGACCAGTGTAGCGACTGCTGACTAGTGTCGCGACTGCTGACCAGTGTAGCGACTCTGCTGACCAGTGTAGCGACTCTGCTGACTAGTGTAGCGACTGCTGACCAGTGTAGCGACTCTGCTAACAAGTGTAGCGACTGCTGACTAGTGTAGCGACTGCTGACCAGTGTAGCGACTCTGCTGACCAGTGTAGCGACTCTGCTGACCAGTGAAGCGACTGCTGACTAGTGTAGCGACTGCTGACCAGTGTAGCGACTGCTGACCAGTGCAGCGACTCTATTGACCAGTGTAGTGACTGCTGACCAGTGTAGTGACTCTGTTGACCAGTGTAGCGACTGTTGACCAGTGTAGCGACTGCTGACTAGTGTAGCGACTGCTGACCAGTGTAGCGAATGTTGACCAGTGTAGCGACTGCTGACCAGTGTAGCGACTGCTGACTAGTGTAGCGACTGCTGACCAGTATAGTGACTCTGCTGACCAGTGTAGCGACTGCTGACTAGTGTAGCGACTGCTGACTAGTGTAGCGACTGTTGACCAGTGTAGCGACTGTTGACCAGTGTAGTGACTGTTGACCAGTGTAGTGACTGCTGACCATGTGAGGTGTGTGTTGTAGCAGAGCAAGTGAAGGGAGAGGGAGTTATGAGCTGGCCGGATGGTAAATGTTATCTGGTCTCACAAACCACAGAATGTAAAAAACTGAAAACTACAATTTAAGACTGCATCAACAAGCACTTTTTAAAATATCTGATATGTAAAAATTACCTCTACCTCTAAAATTATCTCTACCAATTAGCTGCAAACTCACACGAAACATATCTAGCTTGTCTGTAAATGTTGATCGTGAAAACATACATCAGGAAATGGCCTGAGCTTTGCAGTTGAAAACTGGTAAGCCTAAACTTGGTTTGTAGCCCTTTCAGTGACAATACTTCCCTGGCCAGGTGGCCTGACTCCACCTGATGATTCTCTCTGAGGCATGTTGGGGCATGCCTAACTACCATGCATCAACTCTAAATCAAACCTCATTCAACATCTTGTAGGATCATCAGGTTATCAGGATCATCACTAGTAATCCAGATAGGACACAAACACCAACCTCAGCCTTGCTGTTCCCTGTTAGATGAGAAATGTTTTGGGGTCAAATGAATAAATATAAACATATTGTGACCATAAATGCTGATGTCCTGCATGAATATTCCATATTCATATTTCAGACCAAATTATAACTGGTTGTTCTGGCAGTTTTAAGTTTCAATAGTTGAATTGAGGTCTCAGTGCTTTGACTAGGTGAAGGTTGGTGTTGTGGGTGTAGTTTAGTGGTGGCAGTGTGTTACAACAACAGATACTTCATGTTCGTACAGTACAACCTTCATTTGATGGAGACTGAGAACAGACTGGTGGAAAAAAGACTAGGGCTCATATTCAGTTCTCACATGCAACTAATCTCACACTATCTGTGGTCTTGCGGTGTGAGTGTTAGAGATGATTGGCTTTGTATGAGTCTGTCGGACTCGACCTGTGACATTTAGCAGCTTGGGCCTGATTGCTTGTCCCCTGTCAGGTAGGCTTTAAGTCACCTCCTCCTCTGTTACTTCACACGAACATGCTGCTCCCTCCCTCTGCACACACCATGTACACTCACTCAAACACACACATTACATACAGTCACACACACACATACCACATGCACACACTCATGCAACTCTTAAATACACTCACTCAAACACACACACCACATGCAGACACACACACTGACTCTTTGTCTTGCTGCTGTGACTCAGCATGTCGGAGTTAGACAGTTGGACTGGTTCTTCTGCATGTCTGGTTAGCTGTCCTCCTGGCTACAGGTCTGGCTAGCTGTACTCTCCTGGCTACAGGTCTGGCTAGCTGTACTCTCCTGGCTACAGGTCTAGCTAGCTGTCCTCCTGGCTACAGGTCTGGTTAGCTGTACTCTCCTGGCTACAGGTCTGGTTAGCTGCCCTCCTGGCTACAGGTCTGGCTAGCTGTTCTCCTGGCTACAGGTCTGGTTAGCTGTTCTCCTGGCTACAGGTCTGGTTAGCTGGTCTCTCCTGGCTACAAGCCACAGGTCTGGCTAGCTGTCCTCCTGGCTACAAGCCACAGGTCTGGCTAGCTGTTCTCCTGGCTACAGGTCTAGTTAGCTGCAGGGAAGGTTGCAGGAAATGGGGAACATGCTGTGAATAGGGGGCTGCAGCTTTAGCTGCAGAGATGTTTAAATAAATAGTTCACTCTTCCGTTCTTGAAGCCCTGGTTTAGATACATATCATTTTTATGGAGCTACAATCTAAAAAGGATAAATTGCTCATAAACATTCACATGATATTAATAGAAACATTTTTGTCAAATAGCATACAAGGAGCTCTTTGTCCATCATCCCACTTGGCTTTGAGATGCTGGAAGCTCCAAGGGCTTAGCTCTGACAGCTGCTTCAGAGTTATGAATGAAGAGATGGTTATTAGATGTTCTGGTTCTCTGCTTCTTCCTGCCAGGGTGGTTAGGGTTATTAGATATTCTGGTTCTAACTGCCAGGCTGGTTAGGGTTATTAGATATCCTGGTTCTAACTGCCAGGCTGGTTAGTTATTAGATATCCTGGTTCCAACTGCCAGGGTGGTTAGGGTTGTTAGATATCCTGGTTCTAACTGCCAGGGTGGTTAGTTATTAGATATCCTGGTCCCAACTGCCAGGCTGGTTAGTTATTAGATATCCTGGTTCTAACTGCCAGGCTGGTTAGTTATTAGATATCCTGGTTCTAACTGCCAGGGTGGTTAGTTATTAGATATCCTGGTTTTAACTGCCAGGGTGGTTAGCTATTAGATATCCTGGTTCTAACTGCCAGGGTGGTTAGTTATTAGATATCCTGGTTCTAACTGCCAGGGTGGTTAGGGTTGTTAGATATTCTGGTTCTAACTGCCAGGGTGGTTAGGGTTATTAGATATTCTGGTTCTAACTGCCAGGGTGGTTAGGGTTATTAGATATCCTGGTTCTAACTGCCAGGGTGGTTAGTTATTAGATATCCTGGTTCTAACTGCCAGGGTGGTTAGTTATTAGATATCCTGGTTCTAACTGCCAGGGTGGTTAGGGTTATTAGATATCCTGGTTCTAACTGCCAGGGTGGTTAGGGTTGTTAGATATTCTGGTTCTAACTGCCAGGGTGGTTAGTTATTAAATATCCTGGTTTTAACTGCCAGGCTGGGCAGAGGAACACATTGCCAGTTATTTGTATTTAACTGCATGAGTATAATACTCATTATGATAGAAAGCTTGTTGTTGTTTATCACATAGGTGGAAACGATCCTTCTATGGTCAGTGCATACCAAGGCAAATCCTCTCAAAAATGTACCTGTGTGACCTCAATAGATATTTGGGAGCATTTGTGCAAGTGCAAATAGATGTTTGATCAGGTGTGGATATATATAGATATATGGTGTCAGTTATGGATATATGTGGTCAGGTGTGGAGATATATGGAGATGTTTGGTCAGGTGTGGAGATGTTTGGTCAGGTGTGGAGATGTTTGGTCAGGTGTGGAGATGTTTGGAGATGTTTGGTCAGGTGTGGAGATGTTTGGAGATGTTTGGTCAGGTGTGGAGATGTTTGGAGATGTTTGGTCAGGTGTGGAGATGTTTGGTCAGGTGTGGAGATGTTTGGTCAGGTGTGGAGATGTTTGGTCAGGTGTGGAGATGTTTGGAGATGTTTGGTCAGGTGTGGAGATGTTTGGTCAGGTGTGGAGATGTTTGGAGATGTTTGGTCAGGTGTGGAGATGTTTGGAGATGTTTGGTCAGGTGTGGAGATGTTTGGTCAGGTGTGGAGATGTTTGGTCGGATTTGTAGATGTGTGGTTGCATTTGGAATTGTGAGGAAATTATTTATGTATTCTTGCATTTTTGTTGCACTTCCTGTTAAGGTAAACTATTTCACTTTGTTTTGTTATAACATTTTAATTGACTTTCTCTAAAAACACCCTCTCATCTTTCTGCCTTCTCTGCCTCGCATCCCTCCCCTTAGCCAGTGGCAACAAGGCAGTCAACCTCAGAGATGTAAATCCCCTTGGGTGTGTGTGTATATGTATGTGTGTGTGCGTGTGCGTGTGTGGTGTGCGTGTGCGAGATGTTAGGAGGGTGCTGGATGGTGTGTAGGAAAACGTGTGTTTTGTAGGAAATGTCTTGTGCCCGCCCCATTTTGCGTGGCTTCACAACACTGCAGCACCTCTTGTCTGATCTTCTTTCCTCCCAGTGAACTGCCCTATTGTACTCTGTGTCTGGGGGATGGAGGGAAAACTCAAGGTTACTTAACAACTACATTTCATGCTGGATTGGTTTGTTAGCATGAGGAGGTTAATAGTGACATTAGCTGCAAGTTAGCAACAGCAAGTTAGCAGCAGCAAGTTAGCAGCAGCATGTTAGCAGCAGCATGTTACCATCAGCATGTTAGCAGCAGCAAGTTAGCAGCAGCATGTTAGCAGCAGCATGTTACCATCAGCATGTTAGCAGCAGCATGTTAGCAGCAGCAAGTTAGCAGCAGCAAGTTAGCAACAGCAAGTTAGCAACAGCAAGTTAGCAGCAGCAAGTTAGCAGCAGCATGTTAGCAGCAGCAAGTTAGCAGCAGCAGGTTAGCAGCAGCATGTTAGCAGCAGCATCTTAGCAGCAGCAGGTTAGCAGCAGCATCTTAGCAGCAGCATGTTAGCAGCAGCAGGTTAGCAGCAGCATCTTAGCAGCAGCATGTTAGCAGCAGCATCTTAGCAGTAGCATCTTAGCAGCAGCATCTTAGCAGCAGCATGTTGCTTCTGCACAGACGTTGCTGCTGGTATCCTCCAGCTGAGTCAATCCAGCACCAGCCTAAACACCTCTAGTAGATGACGCTGTGGAGTCCGTAGAGAAACCTGCCCCCGAGCTGAAACCAATTCAGGATGGGTCGGGCTTCCAGACTAGACACTTCTAGACAAACTACATGTTGACCTTCTGCTTCCAGTCATCACAGCTCACACTGCAGAAAGTTGTAAAGTGTGGCCTTGACTACAGTTTATGAAAATGCAGATGAAGGGCATATGTGTTCAAAAGAATTGCGTGCAAAGAGGATAAATCTAATAAACAGTGGGGAGATGCCAACAGCCCTTAACCATAACAATAACCATACCTTAACCATAGTTACCAGGAAACTAGGGTTAGCTTAGTTATTTCTGTTAAAATAAAACTTGATTCTTTTCATGTCATATCTTAATTCTATGCGCTATAGTATGGGGAGTTGAATCAGAGTATCATTTTAATTTGCCTTGTTTAGCAGTATTAATATCACTAGTATTAGCATGTGTATATGTTGTAGCTTTAATGGTGCAAATGTGTGTGTGAGATTGTGTTTTCTTGTGTATATGTGTTATTGTGATTATGAAAAAGTAAACTATCAAAAATATATGGATTGTGTCAGAGCTTTATGGCGCGATATACATTTAGACCATTCCGGGGTGCACACTTTATCAGCCGCCTGTCTTGCTGTGTTTGCTAAATTGTCTAACATAGGTGTGGCAGATCAAAGGGAGAGTTGTGTTGGGGGTTACGGAGAGACGAAATTCTGATGCTGCAGTAATAGGATTTGACTAAGCCATCCTCCTACCTTTAGTCTCAATCCCAGTTCACCAATTGGAAGCCTCCCTAATTGTAACATCACTTCCAATTGAGATCACACACATTAATGGCTAGTGGGTGGTGTGTGAGGCTGTTAGGGTGGTGTGTGTGAGGTGGTTAGGGTGGTGCGTGACTGGTTAGGCTCTGGTGTGACCGGTTAGGGTGGGGTGTGAGTGGGTTAGGCTGGGGTGTGAGTGGGTTAGGGTGGGGTGTGAAGGGGTTAGGCTGGGGTGTGAGTGGGTTAGGGTGGGGCGTGAGTGGGTTAGGGTGGGGCGTGAGTGGGTTAGGGTGGGACGTGAGGGGGTTAGTGGCTGATGATGGGTTGAGTGCAGATTTGATCTGTGTGTGTATGTTTATGTAACCGATAAAGGGCTGACAGGTGGTGAGAGGGACTGTTGAAAATGATTAGTCCGTTGGGTACAAAAACCAGGGACAGCAAGAGAAAGACAGAGACAGATGGACATGCTGGCAAGGAACAGACAAGCAGGCAGAAATGCTGGCTGAGACAGATGTTTGTGTTGGTGTTCAGGACCTCATATAATCCTAACCCTGGTTGTATTGTAGGGCATGGTAGATGGTACAGTCCTATCCCTGGCAGATGGTACAGTCCTAGCCCTCTCTGTGTGGGCGTTGTTGTTGCTGCTGAGGCCAAAATAGGAGGCAGGACTTGTGGTGCAGGACTGCAGCAAATCCAGGCGCCATCTAGTGGCCAGCTTGAGGTTTCAGTGGGGGTAGCTGTCCTTATTGGGCATCAAGGAAATTTGACATTTTGGGGGAAACACTGCTGTGGTGCTTGTGAGCATGATAGCAGACATCAGTGAGAACCTAAAATGACAGAAACAATGTTTGTTGGAAAATTAGGACGTGGACGTAGTTTGGCTCATGTCCCATCTGCTAACCTGGAGGTGCAGAATTTAACCTGTACTGCAACCAGCTACTAGGGGGGATCAAGCTTTAGTTTAAATTCAAAGCTGTTGTGCTGTCCATTCTTTTGACAGTCTATGGCTCTGATCCTGACCTGCCTCTTCTCATCCTGTAGTTCCACCTCCAGGCAGGAAGGGGGCGCTGGCTCTGTGTCCCAGAGCAAGGCCAGTGGGACCAAGGTCTGCCTGGTGTGCTCAGACGAGGCGTCGGGCTGCCACTATGGGGTGCTCACCTGTGGCAGCTGCAAGGTCTTCTTCAAGAGAGCTGTGGAAGGTATGGTCGCAAGAGGTGGGACACTGCAAGCACGCACACACATGCACACACACACACACGCTATGTCTATGCTCTTTTACCTTGTCTTTTTCTGTAAAGAACTTTGAATTATTCTGTGTATGAATTGTGCTATACAAATAATCTTGCCTTGCCACGCTCACACATACGTACACACACACACATATACATACATACATGCACATGCACACACACACACACACACACACACACACACACATATATATATATATATATAGATACACATGTATACTTACGCACATATATACACACACAAATGTATACACGTACACACACACACACTCACGTATGCACACACATACTCATTCACACACATACACACACATGTACGCACGCGTTCACACACACATGGACACACGTCGCACAAACAAGCATTTACACACACACATGTACGCAGACACACATACATGTACATGCATGTATGTACACACAAAAGAAGAAATCGACATACATGCATGTCCACATAAACATACACATACACTTTAACAAACGTGCACAAACACATATATGTATAAAACACAGGTATACACATGTAATTTGCCATTACATTTGTCTGATAGCGACCTGCTATTTTCAGCTTGACTTGACTCCAACTCTGTCTTGACTAGTATTCACACACTAAACTATCCCCCCCACTCAGGACAACATAATTACCTGTGTGCTGGGAGGAACGACTGCATCATTGACAAGATTAGACGGAAAAACTGTCCAGCCTGCCGATTCCGGAAGTGTCTAGTGGCAGGAATGAACCTGGAGGGTAAATTTCTATTTCTTTCTGTGTGGCTGTGTATCTCTGTCTTTCTCTCTGTCTGTGTGTGTATCTCTCTCTGTATCTCTGTCTTTCTCTCTGTCTGTGTGTGTATCTCTCTCTCTGTATCTCTGTCTCTCTCTCTTTGTCTCTCTCGCTCTGTGCGTCTGTGTATTGCTCTGTCTCTTTGTTTCTGTCTCTCTCTTTCTGTGTGGCTGTGTATATCTCTCTGTGTCTCTCACTCTCTGTCTTTATAACCCTCTCTGTCTCTTTTTCTGTGTCTCTGTCTGTCTGTCTGTCTGTCCCTCTCTCTCTCTCTCTCTGTGTCTCTCTGTGTCTTTGACTCTCTCTGTCTCCGTCTCTCTCTCTGCGTATCTCTCTCTGTGTGTCTCTGTCTCTCTCTCTCTGTGTCTCTGACTCTCCGCCTCTCTCTGCATTTCTCTTTTGGGTCTCTCTGTCTCTCTCTGTCTCTTTCTCCCTGTCTAGTTAGTGTCTCAGTCTCTTTCTCATCCATACTCTCACATATTCTGAAGGTGTGATGGCAACTGTGTTTCTCCTCCAGCTCGTAAAACTAAGAAGCTGAACCGTCTGAAGGGGATCCAGCCGAGCGCCCCTGCAGAGCTCAGCCCACCCCCCCTGCCTGAGGCCCGCTCCCTGGTGCCCCGCTCCATGCCTCAGCTCATCCCCACCATGCTGTCCTTGCTCAAGGCCATTGAGCCAGACACCATTTATGCTGGTTATGACAGCACAGTGCCCGACACCTCCACGCGCCTCATGACCACCCTGAACCGACTGGGAGGCCGGCAGGTCATTTCTGCTGTCAAGTGGGCCAAGGCCCTGCCAGGTTGGAGCTCCCTTCTGGACCTGGAGACTTATTGTACATTTGCACTGTGCTATTGTTCAATATATTCTGTTGCTACGGTGTTCAGGATGTTCTGTTTTGAGTGTTCCGGATGTCGTCTGTCCAGGGTTCCGGAACCTTCACCTAGACGACCAGATGACGCTGCTGCAGTGCTCCTGGCTGTTCCTCATGTCCTTCGGGCTGGGCTGGAGGTCCTACCAACAGTGCAACGGAGACATGCTCTGCTTCGCTCCTGACCTCGTCATCAATGAGTACGCAGTACCGCCGTCATTTCAGTCAATTAGCTCTTAGCTCTAGCTTTAATTTACTACCTGTTTGGTTGTATATCCTCCTAAAATTGTATCTGCGACCTCAAAATATATTCAGAAGAATTTGTGCTAGTGCAAATAGCTGTTATAGTGCAACTGGTTTTAGTTTCTTCGCATAACGCTTTTTACTTAGCCTACTGTAAAGTGCCTACTGTGAGTGTTCTATCCAAGGTTACAAAACCAGTTACTCTTCGTCTTTAAAATATTCATCTTTTATACAGATCCATGTTGTCACGTGACATGGATCTAATTACCATGCAGGATACATCCACAACATATTTGTGTTGTTTTGGTGCTTCTTACCCTATAAAGTTTCCATCAAGTAAAAAAGTGAAATTTAAGTCCCTCTCTGTGTTCCACAAGTCTATGTAACGTCCCTCTCTGTGTTACATGACTGTGACGTCTCTCTGTGTTACATGACTGTGACGTCTCTCTCTGTGTTACATGACTGTGACGTCTCTCTCTGTGTTACATGACTGTGACGTCTCTCTCTGTCTACCAGGGAGCGCATGAAGCTGCCTTACATGGCTGACCAGTGCGAGCAGATGCTGAAGATCTCCAGTGAGTTTGTCAGGCTGCAGGTTTCTCACGATGAGTACCTGTGTATGAAGGTTCTCCTGCTACTCAGCACAGGTGAGACAGTTGTCTTTCCATCTCTGTTTTCCTGTCTGTCGACTGTATAGTATTATCTCAGTTGTTCAACAACACCATCTCAAGTGTCATACCAACAGTGCTACTTGCTTCTTGCCCCTTTTAGTACCAAAGGACGGTTTGAAGAGCCAAGCGGTGTTTGAGGAGATCCGGATGTCCTACATCAAGGAGCTGGGCAAGGCCATAGTGAAGCGTGAGGAGAACTCCAGCCAGAACTGGCAACGCTTCTACCAGCTCACAAAGCTCCTGGACTCCATGCATGAGGTACACCATGTTCTCACTCACTCACTCACTCAATCATTTACTCACTCACTGGCAGAGACACACACTCACACAGACATGTGCGCACACACACACACACACACACACACACTGTGTCTTAACCCTAGACTAGAATGGATTATTCATTGTCCCAAGTTGGAGTAGTGTCAGACAAATGTTCTGTGATTTGGCAGATGGTGGGTGGTCTTCTGAACTTCTGCTTCTACACGTTCGTTAACAAGACCCTCAGTGTGGAGTTCCCTGAGATGTTGGCGGAGATCATCAGTAACCAGTTACCAAAGTTCAAGGCTGGCAGTGTGAAGCCTCTGCTCTTTCACCAGAAATGACTGTGACCACACAGCACCCCAACACAATGCCTTAAAGTCCCCCAGCGCCCCAGCCACCAGGAGCACTCCACCAGGGGCAGGAGCACACTCTGAGGGAGAAATTGTGGGGAGAACGTATGCAACAATGAGATGGGAGGCTTAGGCGGGGAAGGATCACAGGAAGCAGAGATTTGGAAAGAGAGAAACAGAGCAAGAGAGACAGAGAGAGTGAGAGAGCACAGTGTGTTTTAGTTTTTGTTCTAAATGGTCTCAGTAGAGTATGAAACATGTCGCAAGGCTCTCATTTACATAATCCACATAATCAACCATGAAATAAACTAAGCATCTATGTTGTCTCAGGATTCTGACATAACGATATCTATAAGTAGATCAAATAAGTATCTGTGTACAGGTAATGATTATATTTTTTACATTACTCTATTTACAGTATGTCATAGTTTAAACAGTTTCACTGATCAAAGTTAGATGAGCAAAGGTAATTTCTATATAACTATAACTTGCTATCAGTCCTTTCCACAACTTGTAGTGTCCCTGGTCCTCTGGTAGATCTCTGGCCCCAGGCAGCAACTGTGTGTAAACATTCAAATGCTTTCTCTTTTTTATGTGGGGTTTTAGAGATTACTTTTTGTTGAGAACGTTCACCCTCGTCAGATACAACGTCTCACATGCTAACTGCAAACAGGTTTACACGTATTTTATAAAAGGGAAAAATGTGCCTTTTTCAGCTCCAAGTCTGATTTTATCCATCCACCCTCCTAAACTCTTTAAGGCTGGTTTCACTTTGTTACATCTAAATTCACCATGTCCATCATTGTATGTGATTGTATTTTGATATGACATGAGGTTCCAGATGTCCTTGTTTTAAACTGGCATGTGTTTATGTTAATGTTGGCAGCTTGGTGTTACTGGATGAAGTCATAACAAGTGACCCTTATGAATTAGTAGATGTAGCTCCCCACATTGTACCTAGCCACTCTGCTTTCTCAAACCTGTTTCATACTAAGTACGCTGTGTAGCCATCACCGCTCCCAAACTACTAAAAGCTTTAAAAGAGAATGATACGATATACATTACTAGGTTTGAATTGAGCATGCATGGGAGGTGGGGCTTGTTTTAGTCATGTGACTGATCCCGTAAGGCCATGTTTGTGTTTTTCTCGTTTTACCCATCATGCTACTGCTGGACTGTGATAGGTAGTTGCGTTAGCCAATCAGGAGGTGGTAAATGAGTCCTGCGGCACAAAAAACAAACTGGTAGCCATGGTGTCCCTGAAAGGGCATTCAGTCCTGTAGTGTCTACACTGACCACCAGAAGTCACGCCAGTAAGGGAGTTATCTACACAAAAGGTTTTTAATTATGCAACAACACTTCAGATCCATATTTAAACATATCTGGTGCATCTGATTGCAAGGTATTGATTTTAACCTCTCAGTTTTCCTTCTGCTTTGTGTGTACGTGTTCTCGTGTGTGTATGTGTGTACAATTGTGTGTGTGTGTGTGTGTGTGTGTGTGTGTCCACATTAGGAAACCTCTGTCCTAGTATTACTTATCTCATCCCATATTTTGTTTTTGCTACCATTATCCTCTCCACACTCTGGGAATTACGCAGTGCCAAATCTTTTATTTCACCTGTTTTTCATTCTGGGAAATCTGCAGATATGTGTTCATATCAACAGAAGACTGTATCCCCAATCAAAGACTTGATTAGGTTCATGAAGTCAAATTCTGGGTATGTACAGTGCTTTGCACCATTAGTAATGCCCTTTATGTGAATGAATTATGAATTAATTTAACTACTTAGCACAGAAAAGGAATTAATATGTGGTCATATTAACTAATTAGCTATTATCACACCACACCCTGTCTTTAGTTGTGTCTGGGGTGAAGTTGACAGGTTCTTTCTAGTGTGTCTGTCTTGTCAGTAGAGTAGCTTTTAGCTTTTACTTATAGTTGGATTTTAACGTTGTATTGTTTGTGTTTTGAAGCACAGACCCACCCAGATACCAGAACTATTATGAACCCACATGGGCTTGTCCTTTATTGGAATCATTTCATGGACATTTATCCAATATCATGATGAGGCACTCTTGAGAAACTGGAGGACGATAATGATGTCGATTAGAAAGACATTTTAGGAAGGCTTCAGTGTGATTCTACTTTAATCAAATTAAAATAGTTGTTTTTATCTCTTGTTTGCCGTCTTGGTTGGTCCATTTGTGCATGGTGGGAAAGTACAGGTGTCATGTTTCTGTGTACTACACAAGGCCAACATCAGTCAAAGCTATCCTGCCATGCTCAACACATTCTGAGGTGGGGTGTGATGGAGCAGGTGGTCATCTATGTACACCGATACATAGAATGAACCAAAAACACACATGCTTTAATTTCCAACATTGTTTTCCTGTTGGTTTGGTTTTGGCAGGAAATACTTAGCAGATTGGGTAAGTGTTTGTGCGCGTGTGTCCTTCCCTCCCTCCCCCAGAACATGCTTGTGTATTTTTATTATATTTGAACTTTATTCGCTAATGAACCCCCCAGGCTACCCAGGTTTACTTTCACATCCAGTCACGTCTCTGCTGCTGCCCTCTGCAGGTGTGTCCTCCACCTGGATCATCCTGCTTTCTTCTGTGGGTGGAAGCTGTTACATCATAGGCAAGGCCTTCAGAATATGCAATAGACTTGATCAGAAGATTAGACTTCAGTGAGCTGTGTCCTTTTTATACTAGACTTTTCATACCTTTTCCACACTCAGTCTAGTGGACATTCTTAGTACCTCTGCAGGACAGATTTTCAGGAAATGTTTACGTCTACGTCAGTAAAACAGTCCTTGGAAGCTTTTGGTGCTTGGACTCCAAGGCAACCAAAGCTTTGACAAGTTCAACATATTTCAGTCTAAAATTAGCAGCCTTTAGCCAGACAAATGTACAGTACTTTGTTTTTGTATTTTAGCCCCACATTGCTTTGGTCAAAATGTGTAATACTGTGAATTTGATAGGAGTCGGTTTCTTCTTCTCACACAATACTGCTTGTGAAAGTAATCAGAACCTGAAAATTTGCACTACCCCAAATATTGTTTTAAATTCTATTTTGTATAAAACATATGCAAACATTAACTTTTGAGAATAACCGGTATCACGTGTCACTGAAATATGCTTTCTTTAAAGCTTTGTTTTGCTTTCAAATCATGTTTTGTGTACATATAACCCCAATGTAAAGACAATGTGGCGTGTTTGTTCCAAAATAATAGTTTTCTATGTCCACCTGTATAATTTCTCCCTGTAGAGTGAATCTGGATGATCTTTTCCCTTTATCTGATTAAATGTTAAACAGGTTGTCTTTTGTTGTGTGGTACTTTCAAAACAAACCCATTGTAAGTTGATGTACCCTGATATGATAATATTAACTCAAACCCAGCAGTGAGCTGGAAGCCACATAGCACTTGCTCATTCAATAAAGGAGCATCTCTGTTTCTCTGCGTGTCATCATTAATTGCTGGATGATTCTCGTATTGTGAAGGGGGCTGAGTTGCTTTGATTTCATGAATAGTCAACGCACAGTACGGTATGACTCCGCATCTCACATTAGATCACGCGGTCGCGTGTGGGATAACACATTTTAGAGAACGCGAGGGACCTCAGGGAATTATTCCTCTCCAGTCCTGTACATCATGTAAATCGTGTATATATGTATTTTCAAGTATGTGGACGGAATAGTTGGCTAGTATCGTGTTTGCGGTAGGCCATGCAACAATGTGTTTACATAACTTGTCCGTAACAGAGAGAAGCGGGAGGCCACTGCTCCATGCCTGATTGAGATTGCGTTACTAAAGGACCATGCAGCGCCTCAATACTTCTCTGCATGACAACACTGACGTAGTTGCCTCATTATAGCCGTGTCCTTGAAAATTGATCTTTATTATCAGAGAAAGTGCATTTTTTTAAGACGAGAAAGTTTTCAGTGGCGTTTTGTGTCCAGTTTTATTTCCTGGCAGCATTGTTGACATAGCTGCCATATTTGCAGCGGTGCTGCGCGTGAAGGCAGTGGGCCGGGCGGTGGTGGCGATCAGTGGAACAGCTGCAGGAAAATAGCTAGCACAGGGGGTAAACCTTAACCCTGGATGTGAGTAACACTCACAGAACCAAGTAGCTGTCCGTCTGAGTTCATAGCCAGGTATCTTCCTGCAAGTAACACTGTGAGCAACAGACTTTCATACCTTTTCCACACTCAGTCTAGTGGACATTCTTAGTACCTCTGCAGGACAGATTTTCAGGAAATGTTTACGTCTACGTCAGTAAAACAGTCCTTGGAAGCTTCTGGTGCTCGAACTCCAAGGCAACCAAAGCTTTGACAAGTTCAACATATTTCAGTCTAAAATTAGCAGCCTTTAGACTACACTTTTCCATTCAAGCAGAAGTACAGACTACACTTTTTCACTCAAGTTAAATGAAAGAAGTGTGGGCTCTGACATATACTCCACTAAAACGTAACCATAACTACACCTGTTTTAAAGCCACGCTAGTATCTGAGCCTCACATCATAGTAATTGTTAATACAAAAATACACTATGGACATGCAGCACATTCACCAGGAACCATCTTGAGTCATGTCGATATCGCTGACTACCTGTTACATTCATCACTTTAGCCATTCTTCTTGTTACCTTCTGCCTTACTCCATGGTAGCTTCGTAGACCAGCTGACGTTTGTTGTGCGTAATAGCCAGGAAATGGAACAAAGGCACACAATGACAAGGAATTATGTTAATGCCTCAAATACTTATCAAAGCTAAAGTGGCTTTTTGAAAATGGAAGAATTAGAAAGCGCAGATGTGTACAAAATGTAAGGAGTGAAAGTAAAAAGTTGCAGAAAAATTGTTAAGTACTGATACCAGAACAATCCACTTTAGTAGATTCCCATCTCTGAATAAATACAACTACCAGTAAACTGAAGAGATTTACCTGTGTATTAAACCAATTTCCACATCCAGAACATTTAGTCTTTACATAATTATTTTATAACCATCTGATGAGGGACTCAAGAGACAGAAGAACACTTCAAAAGTGACATTTATTACACATGAAGCTTTTTACAGTTTTAACCATCTCATAACAAACCGTTAAGGATATAACAGGACTGGGGATGTATGGCTGCAGCCAGACCATCACCCAGGGCAGGTCCAACGGCTGGGTGGGTAAGATAGCTTGTACATGTTGAAAACATCCATGATGACAATTAATGGATCCAAAATCATTACTCAACAATCAGGTAAAAAGTAATAGCCTACTGAATGCCATTGTCACTAACCTTTAAGAATGTGGACTGGTAATGAATCAATGTAACCTATTGGAAATGCTAATGTTTCTGCGTAGATATGGGATTCTGAGGGACTATCTGGAATCCCTTGGGTCTCATTGGTTTGATCTATGATCTAAAAGTGCACCTGCTTACGACATTCTTTGATAATGATTATTACACTTCTACACAGACATTCCCTCCCCAAACAGTAAATCTATTTAAAACATAAGAAAAATAAACATCTTCTGATCCCTTCGTACAAATGAATCTGAATAAAACAACAATGGTTATAAATCATAACTTTAGATGTACACAGACATCACTTGTGTTCTAACAATGTGTTCTACCGTGCCTGAAGAAGTAGAAGTATTAAATCGGCACCATCTCAAGACATAACTACGCCTACAGACCTCTTACAACTGACCATGAAGAGATCATTAAAACTCATAATGAACGTAGAAAAGAACACTGCCCCCTTCTGGCTACAAGAAAGCAACACTACATCAAGCCCACAGGGTTAGGGTCATCTGCACCAGATCAGTTCATGAAAAACCAAATCATGAAAAATAGGATTCTAAGGTGCAGGTTATGTTAGTACCTGTACCCTAACCTGTGGGCAGCTGGTAGGGTTACATCAACTGTACATAGAACTGCTGGGCCGGTGCATGCTGGGACTCCAACATCAAAAGATACAAGGCATAGCTCAATATTACAAACTTCAAATGTAAATGGCAACTTGTGCCACTAATGAGTACACACATCCATGAACCCAGTCCTCCCCCCCCAAAAAGTGACAGTTATTTCCTGAACGTTTGAGCTGTTGTCTTCCAGCGGATGTGTGATGGGAGTTTGGTTTTAGATTTTTGCAGAGTTGATGTCTGTTTTCAACATACAGGAGATATTCAAATTCCAGGGCATTCATCAGCTGCATGAAGAGGAAACACGCTTATTTAATAACAGTTATGTTCACATGGAACTGGTAAATAATAATCATCATGATGCTGGAACTGGTCAAATGTAATAACACTTTTATCCAAAGCAGCATACATGGGGGTTCCACCCTGTAACCACATCCATCTCATAAGCCATGACTCTGTGGTGAGTTCACTACAGTGAGGTTCTGCAGCCCAGTGCTGAAGCCATGACTCTGTGGTGAGTTCACTACAGTGAGGTTCTGCAGCCCAGTGCTGGAGTTGGGTGATTCACAGAGTATGTGGTTAACAGCTGAGATGGCAAAAGTACGCACATCTTTCACTCGGTGAAATAAAGTACTGATACCAGAATAATCTACCAGAGTACTTCCCATTAGTGGTTAACAGGGTGGGTGGTTAAGAGAGTACATCACCTTCAGTAGATGAACAGGACCCTGGTGCGGGGGAGGGTGGCGTAGGATGGGTCAGCCAGCTTACGCACCCTGGAGTAATTCACAAACCCTCTGACGAACAGCATGAAGCCTGGAGCAGTGCAGATCATATGTGTCACTTCAGCAATCATATTATCATCACCAGATGCTTTCATCCAAAACAGAGCACAGTGTCTTGATCTGCATGTCAACACTCCAGCACACCTGACTCTAATAAAGGGTCATTATGAAGCTTCCACAGAGCTTGGTAATGACTCATTCATTCGAATCAGGTGTGCTGGAGCAGGGAAACATATAAAACCTTCAGGACAGCGGCCCTTGAAGACCAGGATTGGAGGCCCCTGGAGTAGAGGGTCCAATCCTGTGGAGGACAGGAGGCTGCTGGTTATCACACTCACCCAGAAGCAGGAACACCCACCACAGCCAGTACTGCCCATCAAAGTATCCAGGGAAGTAAGTGGAGAACTGTGAGGAAAACAATGACACCTGTTACATACAAACTGTTCCACCATGCCACACCAACCTTGGCTGAGATGTGGTTACACTGAACTGTGTCTGGTAAACTGACAGATCCTTGACTCTAAATACCAAAGTACTGTTAAAACTATGAACTTCATTAACTTTCAATGTGAAGGGTTAGGCTAGGTTGTGAGGAGACATAACACCTCACCCTGACGATGAGGACCCATTTGATGAGTGACAGGCCGAAGCCAGAGATGGCCCCATAGCGGCCTGCTGCAGAGGTGGTCAGGCAGAAGGAAAGGAAGAACCCAATCCAGTTGAAGAGGAATGCCACTGAACGAAGAGACAACAATCACACTCACTAACATATGCAAATCCACAATGCTGTGACTGTGTTAAACATGATGGGCCACAACAAAGCCAAAGGGCTAGTCGCAGCTAACAAAGCATCAATGCAAGGCCAAGTAGCCCATTAAAACAGGATTTCATCTGAAGTTACAGTTAAATGTCATTTTAGAATGCTAATGTGATATGTGAGGCGGGGCTTGTTCTGTACACGTACTGAAAAAGGTAAGCATGAAGATGCCATCGTTGCCGATCCGGAGCTGGTCAGCATCATCAAACTCATCCCTGGCAGCAAAGTCATCCTCCTGCAGAAAGACAAGGGAACAATCTCAGGTTATTTCCTCAGGACCCAAACCTACCAAGTTGTGTTCCAAGATTACAAGTCTAACAAATCTTCAGTAAATAGACACACTAAAGTGAAGAGCAGTTCCCAGTCAGGCTTTACCGTTACTCTGCCAGGTACAAGGGGTGCTGCAGTCTCAGCTTTAGAACGCTCTGCCTCATCATAAGTCGGCAGGGTGGTGGCAACATTGTAGGATGGAGGGTTGGGGAACCGGACTCCATCTTCCTTGTAGTCAAAGAAAGCTGTGAAGGAGTGGAAAATGCATGAGCTACTACAGCCATCTGGGACCGCAGGGTCAGAGTTCTGGAGTACTAGGGTCAGAGTTCTGGAACACCAGGGTCAGAGTCTTTGAGGGTGATATAGCTGATCAACATTGGTCTTCTTGAAACCTTTAAAAGTGAAACCTCCTCTTACAGCCAAGTACTAAACTAAGGATGTCAAAATGAGTAACCTCTAACAGGGTAGATGAATTGATGATGTTGCTTGAGTTCTAAAAGGTGGACTAGGACCAGAGCAAGAAGAGTTTGTGACACACTTGTATCAAACGTGATTGGTTTAAAAGATCACCTACTGTATGTCTTTACTTAAGTGGCACAGAAAATAAGTTAAAACAATTGTTGAAAAGTTCACAGTGATCATCTCAAACTATGTCCCTCCCAGGTGACGAAGGTCCAACCTGCGTTAGCTGCTGTGACGCTGCTGTACGGCGGGGGAGCATCCAGTCCCGCAGCCTCCTGGGAAGACACGCCCGGCTCCTCCTCGTTCACCAGCTGTGGTCAGAACATACAATCACTACCGCAGCACACACTTTACACTACTGCAGAATACAGACAAGACTACACTACTTAATACTAGCATTTACACAACTGAAAACAAGATACAATTGACGCTACTTGAGAGGACAGGGTAAACACTATACTGGATGGCAGAGCTAGTCTATAATGTGCAATAATAACACGAATTACTAAAACGGAACTGATCCGTATCCGATGGATCGTTCCAACTTTTAGATCGCAATCACGTGAAATTTATGCTCATTTATTTCTCGACAGCACCCCCTTATTAACATCCAAACTAACAGAAAAGACACGATTGATTTGTCTAAAATCTCCCTTATTACGTAAAATATGGCAATTTAAACAAATTAAAAGCAGGATATCTATACCTATAATTAACTATCTCGAAAATATTGGGTGGGACATTTTCTGAATGGGCCCGTCTAGCACGGCAGCTAGCTAGGCTAAGGCACTAGCTCAATCTGTAAACAAAACACAAACTGAACGATCAGTCTAACGAATGAATGATATTCAATAATGCATGAACACAACCGATAACATTCATAGAGCTGGATCCAAACTAGAAGACTAGTTGATGAATTAGTAGTATGCTGAATCTTCACTGCATTCATAATTACAAGTGGGCCATTGCTTGTCTAGGCTCAGTGGGCTGGCTTACTGGCATGTTGGATCCCGTTTTTTCGTTCTAATGCGATAATATGCTAGGTAGGTATAGGACAAGCCGAGTCTAATGCTAAAACAATGCCTTACCTCCTGATAACGAACATTACTGCCTTGCTCTGCCATGACGCCCGAGATTCAATCAGTTCCAATTGATCAATCTAGTTCTCAAGCTGTGTGCGTAAATATAGCCTGGATAGTAAACTAGCACAGGTCGGCCATAGCTTCTTCTAAAGTCAAGGCGAGAGTGCTTGTTGTTCCTCCCTCGCACCGTCATGTGACCAATCGAGAGCAACTGACTGGTTCAACAACAAAAGACGTAACAAGATCAACCGAGATGTAAATGATTACATAATTACTTAAGAATGACATTCAAAGGTATTTTATTTAACGGACAAATACAACAAAAGTAACTCTGTATCAAATGGAATCATTGTTTCATATGATCACGAAGAAACAGCAATGGAACTATCGACCGACGCACAAGTACAGTCAATCAGTAGAAGACCTTCGTGCAACAGACACAGGAAGCAGCATCGCAGCTGACTCAGACTGGGGACTCCACCAGTTTATTGTGCACTTCCATCATTCCTGTCAGGAATACAACACATCAAGTGGTCACAACCCCAAGTCTCCTTACATTTCCTTACCTTTAGACTTGTCTTCCATTTTGATTTTAAAAAAACCCCCAAAGCCAATGTATACTCATTCAAACATTGTACACCCCTGTATTTTCTTAAAGTAGAGTTGAAAAGAGAGAGTGTTTGCAGCACCAAGATAGCTCTTTGACCATTGAATCTGCTGTCCTCTTGTTTCCAGCTTTGTCATGAGTGAAGTGAAACTCTCACCCTTGAAGTACTTCACTGTTTTGACTCTCAGTTCCAGTGTGGCATCCTCATCACACACAAACACTGTCTGCGGGTGCTGCTGGAAGGCTGACACTGTCCACATGTGGTTGACGCCCTCCTCAATGGCCTTCTGCAGAGCTAAGGCCTTATGGGCTCCAGTGATTAGGATCATCACCTGGGTGCCAAACACATGATGGAAGGCTTTCAGCTCTGTCATAAACCAAAGCAATTCTATCCAAAGCGACATACAAATACAAGTAAAGCAGGATGATCAAATAGCAGAAGTGCTTAGTTCTGCCTGCGTTAGTTGTCAGTGTCAGGGGTTAGAGCTGTGAGAGGAGCACCAGAGCAACATGCCTCACCTCCTTGGCGTCCATGACGGTGCCAACCCCCACAGTCAGTGCCATGGTGGGCACCTTGGACATGTCTCCGTTGAAGAAGCGAGCGTTGGCCAGGATGGTGTCACGGGCCAGTGTCTTCACCCGTGTCCGGGATTTCAGGCTGGATCCAAGCTCGTTGAAGGCAACGTGACCGTCCGGGCCGATGCCTGAAGCGACACATGACAGCAGACTGTGAGACTGTTGTCATGTCCTCCACTTGCTCGTAGCTAGTGTGCATGTGTGTGTCATTGTGCACACAAAATTGCCTTTAACAACATACATTACAAATGCTAATTGAACTGCTTGAACAGAAGCCAGGAGAGCATTGGACCATCATCCTCACCTCCTACGAACAGCTGGATCCCACCTGCAGCAGTGATTAACTCCTCGAAGGCCTTACACTCCTGCTGCAGATCGGCTGCATTGCCGTCCAAGATGTGGGTGTTCTCTGCCCGAATGTCTATGTGCTTGAAGAAGTTGTTCCACATGAAGGAATGGTAGCTTTCAGGGTGATCTCTGGGGAGTCCTGTGTGATTTACATAACACTTCATCCAGTCCTGATCCCAGTAAGTATGGTTACATCTGTTATTTATGTATATTAAGAACAACATTTTAAGCAGAAAAATAAGTGAAGCACATACCGACATATTCATCCATGTTGAAGGTTTTGACATATTTGAAAGATATTTCCCCATTCTTATAATATTCAATCAGCTTTTTATAGCATTCCAGTGGTGTACTGCCTGTTGTGGGAAGAAAGAGACACTGAAAGGCATTTGGCAAGGCAGAGCTGGCAAGGAGTGGCAGGGAAAGTGAGATTGAAAGTGAAAGTACTGTCAAGTATGGTGACCACACTTGTGGTGCTCTGCATTTAACCCATAATTGGGGAGCAATTGGGGGTTGGGTACCTTGCTCAAGGGCACCTCAGTCATGATATTTAAGGTAGAGAGTGCTGTTTGTTCACAATCCCCACTTTCAATTCCTGCCGGTGCGAGAATCGAACCGGCAACCTTCAGGTTATAAGCCTGACTCCCTAACCATTAGGCCACGACTTCCCCACTTACATGTTGATTGACAAACACAAAAATTTTCAGAATATAGCATTTAAATACACTGCATGCTAAAAACTATGTTGATGAATACCACCCCAACATAACATTCTGCATTCATCTGCTTCTATCAAACGTGCTAGCTAGATCACAGGTTATACAGAGGTTCGGTGTTCAACACCGTGGCAGGTGCGTCTTACCAGTGGGAAGTCCCAATGTGAACAATCTGTCGGGACCAGGATTGAAGCGAAGGATTTGATTTCTGATGTACTTTGCAGCCCACTCACTGGCCTCATCATATTTATTGAGGATGATCAACTTCATTGCGCTGGATGGACTTTAAAGTTTGCAAAGGACAAAGCTGTTATCACGGGATACGGATTCCATTCGTCACACACTTGAGAGACTTTAGACCCATGAGTAGACACCTCAGAAGACATGGTATTTGTCGACACTTGACATGGTATTTTTGCACGGTCAGCAGTTTTTGTAAGTTTGCCATGGTTACTGTTTGTATCTGTAGTTAGCCCTGTAGTTATATTCGATCTGACGTCCTTTAGTTGGGCAGGTCTCTTTACAAACTTCCACGAAAAAATTAAAGCCAATAGAAAAACGTAGCCTACCTGTTTCGGCATCCGACTTCTCAATACCCGTGTTTCTAGCGGAATCAGGGATATATGAGGGAGAGCGCGAGGTACAGGAGAACTGTAGTCACATGACCGAGGACCGGAGATCCCAGCGCGAGAGGCGGGGCGACGCACCATGACAACCACTGATGTAAAATAAACCGTCTATTTTATATTATGTTACACTTAAGAAGGACTAGTTTCTTTGGAAGAAGTTGTGTTGAAAATCCCAACACAGTAATATAAGTAATAAAGTAAAAAATCGTTAAACAAATACGATTTTCAGTGACTTTATTAAAACCAAATTGTGACATTGACCCAAACGTTTAGAGGAAACACAACAGAAATGAATACCATTATGTGTACAGGGCTCATGGTCTATCAACAAGCTTCTTGCAAAAGGCTTTCCATTTAGTTTCAGCAAAAGTGAAAGGACATGCAGCAGAGATAGTAGACTGGGCTTCTGATAGTGGAATGACCCAAACTCACGTACACACTCTAAATATGCTTCTTTCAGTTCCCCCCCCAGTAAAACCTTTAAACTCCAGACTGGAGTAGTGACAACCATCCACTGCCCTTCCCTAATCAGCTATGAAACCTGATCCAATGGCACAGAATAGGAAGAACGCTAATTTCAAAGTATTTAAACAGGCCAACTGGAACAGTTTACTAGCTCTGGTACAACTAGGATCTGCGTCTCCATCTGAAGGAGTGAGGGTGGAGGAGACAGGGTGGAGGAGACAGGTTAGGGTGTGGGGGTTGCCTGCCTAGTCAAGGTCCATGTCAGGCTTGGATTCTGTGGTTTCTGAAGCAGGGTTGCCATCTGTGGCAGGGCTTCCCCCCTGGGCCCCGTCCCCCTGCCCGTTAACGGAGCCGTTCTGTTCGCTCACCGGCTTCTCCTCCTTGGGGAGCTCCACCTTGGGTCGGCTCAACACCGGGCTGCAGGTAGAGAACAGCTCCTGTAGGGACACGTCTCTCTGGTCACCAACTGAAGGTCTAGTTTGCAGGACAAGGATTATCTATAAAACCAACTTCCTGGCCTGGATCTCCTTGACCTACCTGGGTCTTGTCCTGAATCTCCTTCACCTTGACTGTTGGCTCTACACTGAGGCTTTGTTGGCTCTGCAGGTTCATCTTGCTGTTCATCCAGACCATGGCCTCGCTCACCAGCCCATCCACCCTGCTCACCTCTGCCTCCTCCAGGTGCTCATACTGCTCCTCCTGTAGCCCGCGAAACACGCACACACAGATCAGAAACACAGTAACAGAGCTTCAAATGTAAGCAGGGGTTCGAAGTGCGGAGAAATGGGCACTGACTAGAAGTGTGGCCCTCAGGAAAGCCTGGAATTAATATTAGTTTAAAAAGATAGAATGTGGAGCAAAGGGAGGCGTCTCTGATTAGAAGTTATCATCCCTGTGTGCCGTACCTTGGTTTTATATGCTTCAATGATCTTGAGGTACTGCTGGATGAGTTTACCCATGTTGTCGAATGCCCCAGGTCTCTCCTCTGCCTCCTGGAAACGCACCTGGATGGGCTGGCCCAGACCCTGCACACACAACAGCAGGTACAGACTAACCACACCCTGCACATACAACACCAGGTACTGTATAACCAGAAATTCCTGGAAATTGTATCTAGCATTATTTAGCATCTGCTGTGACCAAGTTCTAGCTCAGAAGACTATGCAGACCACGCTAGGAGGACCATGCAGACCACGCTAGGAGGACCATGCAGACCACGCTAGGAGGACCATGCAGACCACGCTAGGAGGACCATGCAGACCACGCTAGGAGGACCATGCAGACCAAGCTAGGAGGACCATGCAGACCACGCTAGGAGGACCATGCATACCACGCTAGGAGGACCATGCAGACCACGCTAGGAGGACCATGCAGACCACGCTAGGAGGACCATGCAGACCACGCTAGGAGGACCATGCAGACCAAGCTAGGAGGACCATGCAGACCACGCTAGGAGGACCATGCAGACCACGCTAGGAGGACCATGCAGACCACGCTAGGAGGACCATGCAGACCACGCTAGGAGGACCATGCAGACCAAGCTAGAAGGACCATGCAGACCACGCTAGGAGGACCATGCAGACCAAGCTAGGAGGACCATGCAGACCACGCTAGGAGGACCATGCAGACCACGCTAGGAGGACCATGCAGACCAAGCTAGGAGGACCATGCAGACCACGCTAGGAGGACCATGCATACTAGGGATGCATGGTCTGCGCCAACTGCGTCACGGCAGCTAACGCAGTTGTTGCTGGGGTTCCTAGAGCGTTGCTTACCTTGAGTTCAGACAGTTTGTCAATATAAACCTGTTTGGGCTGGTCCTCTCCCTCTTCATACAGCCAGTTCTCTGTGTCCTCCAGTCTCAATGACAATGTATCTCGATCCTAGAGTACAATCAAACCACAAGATGTAGCAAATAATTGTAAGATCATCTCTAAAAAATGTAATATGTACAAAGACTGTATAATTGCAAAACATAACACAACTGAGAGGTGAAAAAATAGTTTTTCATCAACACATGCCTGGCAGCCACAGATGCAGCCCAGCACAGGAAGAGCTCCCACAACTCACAGCCTCAGTGACATATTTCTCCAGAGCCCCATGTAGCCTGTTCCTCAGTTCGTACACATACTCCTCCAAGTAGTTTTTGGCATCGTTCCTCTCCTTCTCCAGCTTGTCTTGCATGACCATCTTCCCCTGAAGAAACAGACGGTGGCTTTCCTCAGACACCCTCAAACCCTGTGTCTGTCAACAACACAGGAAAAATAAATGGAGAAATGGGAGATAGCTGGTCTGTTGTTACTTACCTCGTTCTCTACGAACAGATTGAGCATGTCTTCAGCAAGCTGCCACTGGGGGCTGTTTTCAACTGGAAGCTGCAGGACTTTAGTTTTAACTTTGGGCTTCTTAGCTTGTGGAGGCTGGTCTGACTTTTTCTCTGCTTTGACTTCGCCTGGGGAGGCCTGGGGGAAGAAGAGGAAAAAACACACTCTACTGGGATCAACAACAACACACACTCTACTGGGATCAACAACAACAATGACAACAACACACACTCTGCTGGGATCAACAACAACACACACTCTGCTGGGATCAACAACAACACACACTCTGCTGGGATCAACAACAACACACACTCTGCTGGGATCAACAACAACACACACTCTGCTGGGATCATCAACAACACACACTCTTCATCAACAACACACACTCTGCTGGGATCAACAACAACACACACTCTGCTGGGATCAACAACAACACACACTCTGCTGGGATCAACAACAACAATGACAACAACACACACTCTACTGGGATCAACAACAACAATGACAACAACACACACTCTACTGGGATCAACAACAACACACACTCTACTGGGATCATCCCAGCAAGCAGAGGTATCATCCCAGCAGCAGGGTAATATCCTCCAGCAGCAGCGATATATCTCCAGCAGCAGCGGTTATATCATCCAGCAGCAGGGTATATCTCCAGCAGCAGGGGATATCTCCAGCAGCAGGTATATCTCCAGCAGCAGGGAATATCTCCAGCAGCAGGGTATATCTCCAGCAGCAGGGTATATCTCCAGCAGCAGGGTATATCTCCAGCAGCAGGGTATATCTCCAGCAGCAGGGAATATCTCCAGCAGCAGGGTATATCTCCAGCAGCAGGGAATATCTCCAGCAGCAGGGTATATCTCCAGCAGCAGGGTATATCTCCAGCAGCAGGGTATATCTCCAGCAGCAGGGTATATCTCCAGCTCTCACCTCCATCTCCTCACTCTCTGGGGACTCCTCTCCCTGGGGCTTCTCTCCTTGGCCCTTGTTCTCCTCTGGGTCAGTCTGCATCTTGTTCTACGCAGAGAGAAAATATCCTAATGTTACCTGTGTATCCCTTGTGAAGACTGCATATGCTAATGTTACCTGTGTATCCCTTGTGAAGACTGCATATGCTAATGTTACCTGTGTATCCCTTGTGAAGACTGCATATGCTAATGTTACCTGTGTATCCCTTGTGAAGACTACATATGCTAATGTTACCTGTGTATCCCAGTCCCAGAGTTTACCTCCTCCTTCTCGGTACTCATCTCCGTGTCCATGTGCTCCTCAGCCTTCTGCAGCTCCACCAGGGAGGCACTGGACACACTGAAGATGCCATGGATGTTAATGCGCACCTTCACCTTCACCTTAGAGCTCTCACCAGATGCCTGAGGCACTACCTTCTGGATCAGAAACTGACCTGGGGACCATCACACACACAGGTGTAAAGAGGACCACCACACGTGTCGGTAGAGAAGGATCTGAGTAGCTACATACCCATGCTGGGGTCTGGGTAGGGCAGCTCTCTGGGGCAGTTATAGTAGGCTTCAAGAGAGAAGGGCTCTCTCCGGTAGAAAGTCAGCACTTTGGAGAATGGAGCAGCATGGTTCTTTGGGAAAACCTCGCAGTCACTGCAGGAGGAACAGACGCAGGGCTCAACACAGACCAGACTGAGGCCAGAACAGACAGGACTGAGGCCAGGACAGTACACTATCTAAATCATTTTAACCACCACATACAAATAATTGTTTTTAAATAAAATAACATATAAAGATTAGTAAAATGCGATTGGTGCATTGTGTAGCTGTGGACTACTGTAAACACCTCCAAAAATAACATCCAACTAACTGAAGTTGCTTTATAATGAGTGTCTCTCAGTGGTAGAGCATTTGACTACCGATCCAACCATCACTCAAGATAAAAGCATCTATTTCTTTTACGATGAATAAGCTGAGAGATGTTTACCTCAATCCTTCCTCTGCTGCAGAGCTCCACTTCAGAGAGATGGGGTAAGACACCACATCTGTGATGGAAAACTCTCGTACTTTGAATGCCGGAGACAGGATGGCACACTGCAGATACACACAGCTGTCAGCAGGCGAACACAGTCAGTCTACCACAGAAGGTGAACCTTGAAATACCTAACATTATCATAAGTGAAACAGCATGCACTTCTCTTTGTGAATGAGGGGCTAGAGGCTGTAGTGAGCGGGTAGAGGCTGTAGTGAGAGGGTAGAGGCTGTAGTGAGGGGGTAGAGGCTGTAGTGAGGGGGTAGAGGCTGTAGTGAGGGGGGAGAGGCTGTAGTGAGGGGGGAGAGGCTGTAGTGAGCGTAGGACAGGACAGGAGAGGAGGAAGGAGCGTTCGACCTGCAAGGCACATCCTCTGGCTACGGCCTCGTCAGCATTCAGGGTGGTGCTCAACTCTTTCCCAAAGACTTTGCTGATCATGTCCTTAACCACCGGTATCCTGGAGGCTCCACCCACAATCTCCACTGCATAGATGTCTTCCTGCTTTAGCTCTGAGAGACGGGAAGGGGGTTAGTTACACACACACACACACACATACACACACCAGCAGACAGTAACTTACTGGCTTGGTCCATCAGGCTGAGCAGTGGAGCCTCCACCCTGGAGAGAATGTCAGTACACATGTCCTCAAACTGACCCCTGAAACACAGTAGCACCTGGTTGATATACTCTCTAAGGCTAACTATTGTAGCCTAATAGATGGAAATACCATTGCGGATATAAGTATATTCATTTGTTTTAAGATTTTTACATTACTGCTGCCATGTGCTCTTTTCATGAGTTTTAAAATGACTTGTTTAATTTAGACAATATGTTGTATATAATTCAATTCCCACAGGTAATCCATAGATAGCACACCTGTTGAGCTTCCCAGAGACGTCAATGTCGTCCATGAAGCACTCGATGTTGAGCGGCAGGTCAGAGGAGTTGGCACTCATCAGCTTCTTGAGTTTCTCACACTCCTGATACAGTCTGACGAGGGCGCGTGGCCGCGAGTGCACCACCAGCTTGTACTTCTTACCAAACTCCTCACAGAAATGCTGCACCAGCACATCATCAAAGTCCCTTCCTCCCAACTCAGGGTCACATGCGGTGGCCAGGACCTAACAGGACCACATGACAACCAGTCAGCTGACATGAGAACCAGTCAGCTGATAGGAGGAGGACCAGTCAGCTGATAGGAGGATCAGTCAGCTGATAGGAGGACCAGTCAGCTGACATGAGAACCAGTCAGCTGATAGGAGGAGGTCCAGTCAGCTGACATGAGAACCAGTCAGCTGATAGGAGGACCAGTCAGCTGACATGAGAACCAGTCAGCTGATAGGAGGAGGTCCAGTCAGCTGATATGAGGAGAAGCAGTCAGCTGACATGAGAACCAGTCAGCTGATAGGAGGAGGACCAGTCAGCTGAGAGGAGGTCCAGTCAGCTGATAGGAGGAGGACCAGTCAGCTGATAGGAGAACCAGTCAGCTGATAGGAGGACCAGTCAGCTGATAGGAGGTCCAGTCAGCTGATAGGAGGAGGACCAGTCAGCTGATAGGAGGACCAGTCAGCTGATAGGAGGACCAGTCAGCTGATAGGAGGTCCAGTCAGCTGATAGGAGGAGGACCAGTCAGCTGATAGGAGGAGAAGCATTCAGCTGCTGCTAGCAGAACACACATCAACCACCTGGACTCTAACTTCAGTTATCAGTGAATTATATCTTTAACGATCTATAGAATATATCAAACACCCTCCATGAATAAGAGTTAGCATTAGTGCGAGTTATGGTGTATTAAAAGAAAATAAATTCAGTTGACCACCACCATCCCAACTATAATGTTGCAGGTTGCCTGATGTTGGGATGCACACCTTGAGTTTGCCCCTGTTGAAGGCACACACGGACGTCTGGTATCCAGAGTGGCCCAGGTCCACGAACACCACCACCCTGGGCTTCTCCTCTGGGGCCGGCAGGTCCTGCTTGTATATCCCGTACGCCAAAGCCACTGCAACCACCAGCAAGGGTCAGACACATCAATACATGTATACTGGACATCATGACTGAGGTGGTTTGTTGTGTAGTATGAGAACGACTATTACTACGTGTGTGTTACGCACCTGCCGTGGTTTCATTCATGAGTCTTAGACAGTTAAGGCCGGCAATCTGTGCAGCATCGACCACAGACCTCCTCTCTGCATCAGTGTAGTAGCAGGGTACCTGTCCAGGAACACAACACAGGAAGCATGTCAGCACACACAACACACTTGCTAACCACATGAGTGTTCAGTGGAAGGAAATGTAGCTTCATGTTTGACAGTGATCAAGTATTCATTTTGCTAAAGCTTTTATCCAAAGCATCATTCAGGGGAATTTGACCCTGTGACCTTTAATGTGAAGTTCTAGTCTTTACATAGCTGGAAATATCAAAGATACGTTTTCTGGAGAATTGTGTTTGGTGTGAGAGAGTTTGAGTGAAAGTGTGTGTGAGAGAGTGTGTGTGTGGGTGAGAGAGAGAGTGACAGTAAGAGTGTGTGTGAGAGTGTGTGCCTGAAAGTGAGAGAGTGACAGTGAGAGAGTGTGTGTGTGTGTGTGTGTGTGTGTGTGTTTGTGACTCACAGACACAACACAGTCAGCCACCGGCTTCTTCATGGCGCTCTCTGCTGTCTCCTTCAGCTTGGTCAGCAGCATGGCGGTCACCTGCTCAATGCTGAACACCTTCTCCTCCTCCAGGTACATCACCTGCACGCAAACATACGTTACATCACCCACTTACATAAACACTTGTTATATCACTTGTACAAACACACACCTGTTGCACATCCAGCACACACACAGAGCCTGTTGCACACCCAGCACACACACACACTCACACACTCACAGAGCCTGTTGCACACCCAGCACACATTTAATAAGTTGTAATCAGGTAATATTTGGTTTGTTGGATATATGATGAATAGATGATCTGCTAATAGATAAATAGTAATAGTGACTGAATGTGTTGGCATGCCTGTGTAATACTGCTGGGAGGTGAGAGACTAGCCCACTGATAAGAGACTGTCTATGCCCAAACAAGAGGTGTTTCCCTCAGACAGCCAGTCCTGCTGTACCTGCACATATGCTGGTCTCTAGGCTGTTGCTCATTTGGCCAAATATTTTCCATTATTTATTATTTTAATATTATCCAACAATTACCTTGATGCCAGTGGTCCCTGATGGCATTTGCGCAAGGTCATAAACTAGGCTGGATTTCAAACGTTGGACAAATGGATCTGAAAACGCCCTGCCGTGAAATCTCTTGAATCCTTGGACTGTATTCTTGCAGTTTGTGACGACCTGCATTCAGATAAAAGGAAAGAGAAGAAATAAACCACTAACCAATTTCAATGGTAAATTCGTGGTTCTCTCTTTACACCAGGCTAAACCTGGTAGACATCAAGAACTCTAATAAAATCTCCAAAATAATGTACGTATTAAAAAAACTAAGGTGTGCTGGCTTCCGGTGAAACATCCATCATCATACCTGGCTTTTTGCCGCTGCGCCGATAGATCGATTCCGAGGTCCAAATGACACGCATGCTCTGGAGATATGATGACAAACGTCGAAAAGACAAGTCGAATCCAATGGTTTCGCGACTTTCTCAAGGTAGACACGAACGGAGACGTGCACGTATATCATATAATATACAGTTAAAAGGCGATGTAAGTGAACTGTATAGGACACATCTTCATAACGGAAATATGTCTCCCTTATCTTGCGCTCATTCATAAAACTAAAGATTTATACTAAGTGGATGTCAAGAGTCCATAAAAATATAAAACACTTGCGATCTATTATACTATAAAATATATGAATGGACCTGCGCCAAATGTCTGACGAAATAGTACTATAATAGATTCCAGCATTCTCTTCTTTGACCTCGGATCACAAGATAGCTGGCCAGCTTCACATCAATAACATTCACGTGCTGTTGCCACAGCAAGCTAGCATGTTAGCATCATGCCTCCCTTGTCTCGGGTCCTGTACGGTCAAGGCCAGATTTTGCAGTAACTACCCCAAATTTCACACCAGCGTAAACGACGTATATAAAATTGAGAAGAGAAACTAAATGGAATCGACGTTATTTATAATAATAGTTCGTACTTACGGTGTACACCGATCGCTGTATTCGTTTGCTACAGTTTCAATGCCTCCGGCTCGCGCTACCGCTACATAGCAATTTAAAAAACCTATGTCGAATCCTACCACAGACATCTTAAATTTAGACTCAGTTTAAGAGGAATTTAATGACAAAGCACAAAAAACTCTTACAGATACCACGTAGACATATGACACAAAACCCGAATTTGAAATTGCAATATCACGTTATGTTTTAATTCATCATCCCACCCTGGCTAGCTTCATGAAGCTAAAGCAACATGCACTACGAGCCGGTGAATCGTTGGTATCACAGCCCGACATCAGACACTTCCTCCTAGTTTTGACTTTCACCATAAAAGTCCTCAACGTTCTATACCGGTATGATTAGTGGCATTGTGTAAAAAAGTTGGACTGTAACAAGAAAAGCCTAAACAATTAGGTCATGCAGTTCATCTGCAGCAATGGTTAAGTATTAGGTTATTGAAATTATACATGACTAACATGCTTAATTATCTAACCTGCAGACAAAGGCTGTCTTGATACGCTGCAGTTTACATCAATAAAGAACGTAGCATTGCTACAGCACTACAGTTTCCATCTGAAGTGATACCAAACAGTAGCACCAAGACACCTGCTGTACAGGCAAACTGGAACTACAGTCCAACCACTAACATGTATGCACAGCATATCTCTATGGAAACAAAGCACTATATAACAATAATACATCCACATGAATACAGGTTTGTGATAAATACCATCTTTATTTAGAGAAACACACAGGAACAAGTGAAGCTTGCGAGGTGAGGATCTATTCCTCCGTGGTTTCAAAGTCAGACAGGTTCTTCCTCTTGCCCTGCTCATGGACATGGTTCCCCCAGGTATAGGTCAGGTACATGATGATCATGGCTGAAACAGATGGACACACAGCCAGGTGATGTTCACTGTGTGTTTAAAGTAGTATTTGTACGTAAAATGTATTTGTATTATTTATATATATCTAGAGAGAGAGAGAGAAAGGTGCGTGCATATATATATATATGATAACTTGTAAATTCCCTGTGCATGTGGAAGAGTTAAAACACTACAAGACTCACGGGGAGCAGATCTGAAGACAGATGCTCTGGCCCGCCTCCACATGTTGGGGATTCCCTTAGAGAAGTAGTTTGGGAAAGCCCTTTGCTCAAAGGGGGACAGACTGTATGTGATCACATGTCTGATCTTGGCCAAATCTCCAAAGTGGCGACCCATGACGTCAGATGAGCTGATCTGAAAACAACAGAAGTTGAGTGAGTGCAGCAGGTGCATATCACAATTCAGCATAGCAGTAAGTACAGTAGCTACCTGTCTTAACGTGTCTACTATAGTTCAGAGTTCTACTTAAGTCCTAATGCTCACCCATGTCCATGCCTGGGACATGGGAAGATGGGCTTTCTACTCTGACGGGGTTCTGAGGAAACCCATGACTGCGTAGCACTGTGCTACGCTGGTGTACCTGCTATAACATGTCCATTAGCCTTTAGGTTTAGCTCTGTGTACGTATCAATGTATTCAAGACAAACAAAAGCAATAAAATAAGTAAAATAATGTTGGCTAAGACAACTTAAGACCAAGAATGGCCCACGTAATATACATTTTGAAAGGGCTTTTTTTTTTAAAGATAAATATGTCATTTGATAACCGTTTTGGCAAGAAAACTAACTAACTTCTACCTACATTATGTTTCATATATGTTCTATGTTTGTACTTCCTTGCCACAGTAAATTCTGTGCTTGTATATCTGTAAACACGATCATTATGGGTGATTATCTGTTCATAATGCTGTACGAAGCAAGCAGCTAGCAGACCGCGCAGCTAGACAGCATTGGGTCCTCTAGACCTTGTTTGACATTCACATGAAAATACACGAAGTCTGAAAGTTAGATTGGTTATATTGCAGAAAGATGTATTCATATAGGCTAAATTACGCTATGAAGTAGCAGTTTATATCATTTTTGAATAAGATTGTGCAATAAAAGAGAACATTCGTCACTAACCTTTAGCCGCAATAACTTGTAATGGCGGACGACTGTTGTGACGACAGTGCTTCTTCTACTTTAACTTAGGTGAATAACATCCAACTTAAAGAATGCCAACACCGCCATCTATCGTGTAGGAGTGCGTGTCCAATCACTGCCTCACTCAAACTCGCAACCGGCGGTACACGTCATACTTTGCGACACAAGGTCAGGGCCATTGACGGGCAAACCCAAGATTAGGGCAACTAGTAATTTACGTAAAATACTCTTTGGTTAAGGTAAGGTATATCACTGGGCTAACTCTAGCACAGTAGATGGTGTATGCATTGAAGAGCTGTATATGATCCGACAATGAGAACCCAAAGATGATTAGGTCTTGTAATATAATTCTGAGGACAACACAGCACTTTCATGTTCTCTTCAAGTGGCATCTTGGCTGTGCTTGGAATCAACTTTAGGGTTACTGTACAATCTCAATTGACAGAAACAAACCACATTTACATTATAGTACAGTTGGTACATGGAAGAATATTTCAAGAGACACGTGAACTATGCAGTTTGTTTATTATAGTTTTCCACAGAGCATTCAAAAAATATTGTTTTGAAATTCAGCAGCGTAACAAGAGCTTAGCGTAAATTCATTTGATTTGTATAAATAGTACAAGACAAGCATTTAGTTAAATTCGTCAATACAAATTCATTGGTAGCCAATGCAGCCATCTCATGACCAAAGGTAATTCACACTGAAACAATGTTTTGGGATATTATGAAAAGAGGTTGCCCAGGAGACAACTAAGGAATAAAATGTAAAAGTGATTCGGTCAGAGAAGAGGAACCACTTTTATATTTAGTCCACAACAGATCTACTTAAAATGAGCAGATTGTGTTTTAAGTACTAAACTATATAGACGAACCCCCACCCAAAATAAATAAACAAATATAACTTAAACATAAAAATCATTTTGCTAATATTTTCATGTGTCTTCAGCTGCAACACCACATCGGAAAATAAGACGGATGCACTAAAAAGTGTGTTCACGACATTCCTGCCATCATGTCACCACAACAAAAGCAAAATTAATGCTAATATTTCCATTTGGATAAATAACTTTTCCAGTATTTAACACAGTGCTTGGCAAAGAACACACTGGATGGAGTAAATGCATCTGCTCCAGATAAATACAATTTCATGCAAAGATGGTTGTACAATGTATGACTTGACTGAGGCTGGCTTAGTATCGCATATCTGATTCTGGTGAAAGCCACGTGAGAACGTCGAGAAGCCCTCGTTTTCAAGGGTGTCAGGAGGTTTTTAAAGATGTTATGCTTGTAAAACTAAAACAACGTTGTCACACAGTCACTCTTGGATGTTAACGACAAGTACAGCGAGTGGCGATCATCTCTTCGTACACCTTGTAGGTGATGATGCCGTTGTACTCCGTGATTACATTCATGGGTTTGTATGCTGAAGGAACACAGGAAGGCCTTGGCACAGAAGCATCCAGTCTCTCGTAGATGATGCTCTGCACCATTGTGTGGACCGGGGAGCCATACATGAAGCCCATGGTTCTTGGACAGATTCCTTTGCAGTACCTGGGGTTGTACCAGTGAGGGTAGATGATCCAGTGGTTGAGTTTCAGCTGGCTGAAGGTCACCCGGAAGTCGTACAAAGCACAGTCATTAGTGGGAAAGTCGTAGGTGGACTTGAGTTCTGGGAGGCTGATTTTAGTGGCTCTGTTTCTGGGTGCATTCCTCCTCACCCGGCCCATGTTCTGCCCCACCCAGTGCTCGGCCTCGGAGTCCCTCGGAGTTTCAAACTGGTTCCAGCCTGCTGACCTCTGGTGGTGTGAGTGGTGAGAGGCCCGCTCGCTGGTGTCATTGAGATATAACAGCAGGGACGGTGATCTCAGGGTCATCTCCACAGAACTTCCTCTGAACATCCCGACCCCTGTTTCTTCAGCACACGTCAGGTTGATGAGGAGATTAATATTCTTGTGGTGGTCCTGTACAAGGGGGAGCAGGAAGGTGCTGATGTCCACCTCTAGCCACCTGCTTCTGCCTGCTGGTCGCCCTGCCCTCCCCAACAGGAAGCTGGAGGCCTGCTGGGCCGTGGGGCCGAGGGGGCACTGCTCTGCCTGCTGCTGCTGCTGCACTGACAGCTGGCAGACAGAGGGAACCAGGCTTGGGCGCTCAAAAGAGAAGAGCAGCACAGACTTCATGGGCTGTTCTTTGGCTCTAACCTGCTCAAGGTTGAAGGAGAGGTCTTGCATAAAGATCTCTTTTGGGAAACATGAAAAAAAAACATTTAGGTGCAACAGATCATTGTCATCAGTTAGTCTGTTGTTTAGTCATGTCTGTCTGGGCCACACTAATTACATTAATGTTGAATGCACTTCATAAACAAAGAACATATGTTTTTATTTTAGTGTAAGAATTTTTAAGAGTCGTATTACTGTTTAAATGGCCTTCTTACCTTTCCTCTGGTCGTGACATTCATCTCTTGGGGTTATGAGTCTAACTGTGTTGAACAGCGGGTTGGTCCCACCCTGCTGCCTAATGGACTTCTTGTACAGTCTTTTCATGTACCGAACATGTGTAGGTTCCGCTCGCTGCTTCGGGTTTAGGCCTACATCTCGCCAGTGCTCTCCACCTTGTTCAGACAATGCCCTCAAAAGGGGGGATAAAATATTTCCATGTTGAAACAGAGAGGAGTCGGCGAAGTTGTTCAATCCGTTTGTCGTTGACGGGGATGATCGTAGGGATCGACCACATATCACAAGATGCAATAAAAGAAAAGTGTTCAGATTATAAAGCAAGACTGACATCCGCACAATTGTTTCGGCCATAGTAAACAAATCGACCAACATTTGAGAGAACTTTGTGAAAACGGATGTCAACCAACCTATGCACGTGCTGCCCATCAAGCAGGTGCGTGTAATCACCGCAGGTTTCCATGAGAAACAGCAGAACTTGTCAGGAAGTTGTCGGAAACCGAAAAATGTTATTAATATTGAAGGGGAATGATCTGATAGACGTGTCAAAGTATTTTTCAAAGCCCATCCCGCTTCATGACCTAAATCATTTATTGTGAACAGGTACCTCTGTGGAATATTGGACTCTTCCAGTGGACCCGTCTGTGGTAACTCCTTGCATTAATATTTAGCTATTTTTTCTTCTTCTTTGAAGATATTTATATGTCCATTTTATTCGTGTGTGTTTGGTGTTGTGACCTGAGCTCTCTAACATTCAAATTCCGCCGAATGTTTTCACTCGATGGGATTCCCGTATCAGTTCTGCATCATTCGGCTCGGCGGGTGGGTGTTAACCGGGTGAGGAACGGCAGAGCAGGGTGACTGGCGGGATCTGGCTGGTCTAACGCCTAATTTCGGCAGCAATTTAACAAAACACTAGTCATTTGTTCATTGACTTGAGAGATTGAAGATGAAACATAAAAACAAACTTTACGTCATCGTTACTTAGAAGAGGAACTGTTGTCAGTGGGTTATTTTTTTCTTATTCCTACCGGAGGAACGAGCTGATAGTGTTTAATGAAACCACCCATCCATGTCTGCTGCACGTTAACAGAGTTTAATGCAAATCAACATAACTAAACGCTGCATATCTGGTCATCCCACCAATCTCCCTACGCTCCTTTTTTAGAAGCTTTTTCAATTTTTTAAAGCGCAGAGTAAAGCAGAGCACAATAGAGTATAGTAGAGTCCTCAATTAAATCAATTTTAATCATCAATGAAAAATAAAATGCTCTCGTTGCTTCAGCTTGTTCCATGGTAGCTTTATAGACAATCTTGTTTGTTGTGCACGATACATGAAAACTCACCTAATGTAGATTTAACTGAAGGAACAAGACTGTCTTGAAAGTGTAAGAAGATATGCAGAACAGAACTACAGATATTTGTGTGAAAAATTTGTCAATGATTGGGGAATTGTAAAAAATGACTGATTCCAAAAAAATCTACTTAGTAACAGTAATAAAGTATTTCTACTTTGTTACTTCCCATCTAATTTCTTCACGTTTAATGTCAAGGTAAGAAGATATAATTCATTTAAAACTATTTAACTAATTATCTTTATTAAGTACTTAGTTTCATACAAAATAATGTTACTATTACCAATTTAAGAGCTTTATATTTTTAAAATATCATTTTAAACTTTAAATTATCTCACTTAAAGGTCCCTCGAGACACAACTACATTCAGAAACAGAAGAAACATTCATTAATGTTAAGTGTCACTCAAAACAAGATACTCGAGCTCAGCCTAATGTAAGTCTAGGCATTTATAATACTTTAAAGACTATTATTAATATAAAATGTAGTTCACAAGTTAGAGGATATCAAAATATATATGTTCAAGATAGCGAGCTAATAACTACCCTACACTTGATTCAGGGCTCTATTAGGTAAAGAATCCTTGAATGTACATGTGCATCTTCATCCTCCTGCTCTTAGTAGACGCCCCTAGTCCCAGTGTGAGACCCCCAGCCTCCTAGTCCCAGTGTGAGACACCCCCAGCCTCTCTTAGTCCCAACCTCTCCTAGTCCCAGTGTGACACTCCCAGCCTCTCCTAGTCCCAGTGTGACGCCCCCAGCCTCTCCTAGTCCCAGTGTGAGACACCCCCAGCCTCTCCTAGTCCCAGCCTCTCCTAGTCCCAGCCTCTCCTAGTCCCAGCCTCTCCTAGTCCCAGCCTCTCCTAGTCCCAGCCTCTCCTAGTCCCAGCCTCTCCTAGTCCCAGCCTCTCCTAGTCCCAGCCTCTCCTAGTCCCAGCCTCTCCTAGTCCCAGCCTCTCCTAGTCCCAGCCTCTCCTAGTCCCAGCCTCTCCTAGTCCCAGCCTCTCCTAGTCCCAGCCTCTCCTAGTCCCAGCCTCTCCTAGTCCCAGCCTCTCCTAGTCCCAGCCTCTCCTAGTCCCAGTGTGAGACACCCCCAGCCTCTCCTAGTCCCAGTGTGACGCCCCCAGCCTCTCCTAGTCCCAGTGTGAGACACCTTGTCCAGCCTCATCACATAGTCCACAGCCATACATCCATAAGTACCCGTGATGCCCAGCACCACCCCCCCCCCCCCCCCCCCCCCCCCAGTTCCTCTCCCTACGCTCCCCAGTGATGAAGCCTAACCAGCCATCTCCTAGATACCAGTGAATAGAACAGACCCCAGCGCCTCTATCCTAGATAACAAACAGTGTGAGAACACCACACAGACAAGCAGCATGTGAGTTTCGCGGTGCGCGTAGGTGTGCGTGTCTGTGTAGGTGTGCTATATTAAGATTTCTGCTAAGTGGTTGGTCATTCTCAGCCACCTGGGCTAATGTCCTTGTTCCTCAGGGCTGTTCCTGGGTCGCCCCCACGTGTGACAAATGGTCCGTGCGTGTGCTCCTATGTCAGTCTTTGCCTGCAGCCTCAGGAGGACCACCCCCTGCGCAAGGGTGAGTGGAACAGCCCGGCTATCTTCCCATTAATTAGTCCACGGCATAGTTTGCGTTGAGCTCCAAATAAAATGTCTTCTAGGAAGGCCTTGTTAAGCATTTTGACCTCTTTGCACTGGTTTCCTGTTTTTGTGCAAGGGTCTAGCGATGTGTTTTTCAGTTTCGTCTTGTGTAGCCTCCATGCGTGCGGACGTTCACGTCCACTCTCACCTCCGTACTGCGCGACACGTCCATGATGATGTGCACCATTTTACTGTGGCCGCTCTTTGCCGCCCAGTGCAGCACAGTGAATCCAGACATGAAGTCTTTTGTGGTCATCAGCTGGCAGTCCCGCTGCATCTGGTCCTGGATCTGACCCCACAGCCCAGACGCTGCCGTCACCAGCCACCGGTGGACCCCTAGGGGCAGGGGGACACACCCCAGGCCCTGCTGGTCCTCTGCTGCTCTACAGGATCTGGCTCTCCTGAGCAGGGGGGAGCCTGGGGTGCGTATCTCTTCCTGGGACAGTGCTCTCCATAGGGAGACTCTCCGCTCTGAGCCCAGCTCGCCTGGACCATTGGAAACAGGCATTAAATCTCTCCCCGACAGTGAAACTGGCAGCTGCATCAGATACTTTGATTTCACTGGGGATTTCAACCCAGAAACGGGTGTTATGCAGTCTAACTCATCTTGTCTTGCAGAGAGTGAATCACCACGGGATGGAGATTTGACTGCCACGATGGCAAACACTGAGCCAGTTTTTCCCGTTTTGATAACCCGATCATAAGAAACGTTCAGGACCTTGATGACGGTAGGGGGGTCTTCATTAGAAGGCTCACGTGAACCACCGTTTCTTCCGCCTCCTCCTCCTATGTTACTAATATTCGCAGGCGATTGTTGGAAATCAGCCATATTGTTCAAACAATTCACATTCCTGTTTGAGGAGTTGCACGTATTGTTTTGAAGATCCAATTTCGGTATGTTGACAGATTCGTAATTATCTAAAGCACTGAGCTCAGATACAGTGGGTGAGAGGGACAAGGTTTGACTACTAACATTGTCGTCTAAATCCGAATTCTGCGCGCTATATTTCCCACTCACTTTGACAAAGTCCTGGTATCTTTTTTTGACGACCACAAACTTGAATTTATTGACTTGTTTCACAACTGCAACACTGTTCACAAATGTCTTAAAAATATCCCTGTTATGTTTCCTCTCTGCAGGATCGCTACAGTTTAGTTGAATTTTGAAATTATTCACCAACACAGAATTCTTCACTTTTCCGCCGTTCTCCAACAGAAATGTCAAAATAGATTCTTGAGTCAAAGCCATCTTTTCACCTCTCAGTCCGTTATGTACGATATCCCGATATCCGACAAGCTATCAGTGAGATTCTGCAAAACGTCTTTTTCTTTGACCCCTTGCTGCAAACTCAACGGTCAGTCTCTTCATTTGCTCCGTGTGATGGTCAAGTATTCTCTCTCTTCCCCTCGTCACTACCTGCTGCTTCCGGTTTCTGGACTATGGTTTCTTGCAATTTTCTTTTCGCTTGAACGCGGGATTTTAATTCTGTAAAAGGCAGAACGCGCATGAAAAGCGCGTTCCCGATGCTTGTCGGGTCTGTTCTTATGGTTGGTGACGCCTCATGCTGTACGGAGTCAGTGCTCAAGTGGTACTCAAACATTACAAAGCAAATAGGCTAAAGGTATATAGCACAGCACACATATCTGAACAAGTTTTGTCTATTAACGGTGGCTATATCTGTGATGTGCATTCAGTAAATTAGCCAACGTTTTTTGTTTGTTTATAGTCTAAACACCTGTTACATGTTGCTATGACTGCTGCGATGGTTGTAGACAGGTTTCTGTTAGGATATGTGGTGAAGTATGCTTTTTACATGGGTACATTTTATTAACACAATTGAGGTCAATTGCCAATTAACTGAGGTCACATTGTTTGTGATCATATGTGTTTTGTTACAAACGCGTTATTATAGCATCTACACCCTGAATTACCCACTTCTGTAATGCTGCAGTATTGCATTATGCTTGCTTGTTGTTAAATCTGGTTGCGTTTGACAAATATCGCTTCAAGTCAAGAAGCCGAGAATGCCCAAGTTCTTGACGTGCCTAGTGAATGGCATTCCAGCACTTAGGGGGTGTAGCCACGAAGTAGCCATATTGAATGAATTGAGCCGTTCCCATACTCAAACCTAGTCCCGATGAAGACAGATTCCCGCAGATTCTCTCCGTAGGCCTACTCCTTGTACGATGGCGGCTACGGACATTGACATTTTCGCCGTAAGTAAGCCAGGTCTTTTTGGTTTAGGGTTGTCATGTTTTCAGCACTTGTTCGTTTACTGGGGCTTTTGTGATGCTGCATGTGGCCCAGCGTTCAGGTGTAGTCAGAATGCGCCAATCTTACGAAATGTCACGAACCGTGATTCCTCTTTCGGAGTCAACAGTCGGGATGAGCTAATTTGTGCGTATTATGAGACTTGTTCATTATCTCGATATTCAGGTTTAGGTCTATTTTGATATTCCGGTTTTTATTCGGGCTATGCAAATGACACTACTGCACACGATTCTCGCTGTCAGAGTAAAACGATGACATATTCAGTTCACGGATAAGTGAATGTGACGTTGCGAAATTGTAAGAGTTAAATGCCATCTTTAACGGCATTTATTCATTTGGATTTATTTTAGCTGCTCAAAGACGACATGACGAGTGCAAAGGCGTGTTCTACGGTGTGTTAATAGAATAGGTTGTAACATAGAGTAAGAGGATAATGAGATAAAGAGCACGCTGCTCTCTCACCCCCCTCCTCTCTCTCCCTCCATGAAGAGACAGCTAATCCTAGGATAAGGTTCAGGTCCAACCCTGGACTTGGTAATAGCATTGATCAGTACGTATGCTTATCAGGTGTACTGTCCTGGGCTGTACTACTCTGAAAGGTTTCCTGCTAAACATGCCAAGGACCGTATTGCAGTTTGGTCCCAGTGACTCACCAATAGAGGGAGGAAAGACAACCAGCAATAGGGCCAAGTAGACTGTAGCGTGTGTTCAGGTGTTGTGTGCTTCAAGTCTGGGATGCCAGTAAAGGTTATGGTTCTCTAGACAGCTTCCTAAAGGTGAGATGGATCACAGTGGTGTGATCCATCTCATCACTCTCTTTCTTTGGTCTGTGTGTTCCACGCTGGTCTGTGTGTTCCACGCTGGTCTGTGTGTTCCACGCTGGTCTGTCTGTTTCTCACTGAGAACACACACCAGTCATCACACATGGGACAGGTCCCTATCATTCGTATCATTTTGTCAAAAATGATCACAACTGCAGATTCATCCTGTTCTAAACCCTCACCTGTAACTAGTACATACATTTCCACAAATAATGTAGAAAATAAAGACTTACAGAAGCCAGTATTGAGGATGCAGTCCTCTGTGTGTCTCAGGATGAAGAGAAGAGGAAGCTGGAGTTGGGCGGCCATGTTGGGTTTGACAGCCTCCCTGATCAACTGGTCAGCAAATCTGTCACACAGGGCTTCTGCTTCAACATCCTCTGTGTGGGTATGTATCCATGGAGATGATCCTCTGTAACAGTAGGTATCCATGGAGATGATCCTCTGTGAGGGTATGTATCCATGGAGATGATCCTCTGTGAGGGTATGTATCCATGGAGATGTAGGGAGACACAATTGTGTGTCTCAGCGCACAAGGTGTTTGCACTGGAGCAGTCTGCTTCTCAGCTCAGGAGAGAAGGATTATATGATGAATGTGATTCAACCGATTCCATTTTATTTCTCTTTTTTCTTTACAAGGGGAGACAGGGATTGGAAAGTCCACTTTGATGAACACCCTCTTCAACACAGCATTTGATGATGAGGAGGCCAGCCACTACCAAGACAACGTTCACCTGCGTCCACGAACCTACGACTTGCATGAGAGCAGTGTTCACCTAAAGCTGACTGTGGTGGATAGCGTGGGCTTTGGGGACCAGATCAACAAGGAGCAGAGGTAAGGGTACTAGGGGTCACCAAGGGCTATAGGGGCAAAGGTGAGGGTACCAGGGGCTGTAGGGGCAGAGGTGAGGGTACTAGGGGCTATAGGGGCAGAGGTGAGGGTACCAGGGGCTATAGGGGCAGAGGTGAGGGTACCAGGGGTCACCAGGGGCTATAGGGGCAGAGGTGAGGGTACCAGGGGCTGTAGGGGCAGAGGTGAGGGTACCAGGGGAAGTATGACCCTGCACAGTGACGATGCTCCCAGAAAGACAAAACTGTATACTGTTGCTGTGTCCTATTAAAGCTAAACAAACTTACTGTTCTTAATGCCATGTCAAGTATTTTGAGAGTATTTAACCAAAGTCTTTGCTTTTTGTAGCTCCATTAATGGTATAGTAGGACTATTCTGGGTTTCTAGGACTATTCTGCAGTGTTTACTTAATGAAGCTCAGATTTATATATTTGGAAAGAAAGCATCTGCTAAATGGATACCATGTAATATAATGTAACCAGACAAGGTTAAGTGATCCACAGGAGCCCTGAAGTTCTTGCCCCCAAGACCAGCTAACTGGGTGTGGGGCTTTGGGCTTTGTGTTGGCATGAATGAAAGGGGAAGAGATGGTAGAGAATGACTGGTGGAACTAATGAGATCTGAAAGGACACTCACTCGGTCCAACAAGAGAGAAGAGGATTCTTGGCAATAACTGATGTAGTTGAGACTGTTACCAAGATACACATTTCTGCCTTTGAAAGAGCATTTTATTCCTTTAGCAGATGCTTTATTCCAAGTGCAGCAGTAGATCAAGGGTCAGAATCATTGTAGTACATGTCACTTTGCCATACCTTAGCTTTTGCTGAAACAATGTCCATGGTCCTAGTGTTTTGACACGGTCAAACCCGTTTTTACCAGGCACAGTTCAAAGTAGTTACATCTCAGCTACCAGACGCAGTGTAAAGTAACCACATCTGAACTACCAGACACAGTGTAAAGTATCACATCTGAACTACCAGACACAGTGTAAAGTAACCACATCTGAACTACCAGACACAGTGTAAAGTAACCATTTGCCAGCTATCAGACACCGAGTAAAATAAACAAGCTATTCTCATGTGCTCTCTCCATACAGCTACAAGCCTGTTGTGGATTACATTGACACGCAGTTTGAGAACTACCTTCAGGAGGAACTGAAGATCAAGCGGTCCCTCTTTAACTACCATGACACCAGGATTCATATCTGCTTGTACTTCATCGCCCCCACCGGACACTCCCTCAAGAGTCTGGACCTGGTCACTATGAAGAAGCTGGACAGCAAGGTACTTAACCAAAATGTTCAAGATTGGTATATGAAGGCAACGTTTCCCCAAAAAGAATGTGTTACGAGTTGTAATGCTGTTATTGGGACAAGTAATGTCTTGTGTTTTGAGGAAGACTTTGTTGCTTGAATTCCATGCTTATCAAGCTCTACAAGGAAGTTACCAGGTGTTCAGTCTGTCAGGTGATCAATGTGTCAGAATGCCTCTGCAGGTGAACATCATTCCCATAATAGCCAAGGCAGACACGATATCAAAGAGCGAGCTGCATAAGTTCAAGATCAAGATCATGAGTGAACTGGTGAGCAACGGGGTGCAGATCTACCAGTTCCCCACAGAGGATGAGGCTGTGACAGAGATAAACTCCTCCATGAATGTAAGTCTGATGCCTAAACACACACGCACATACCTAAGATCTGACACACATGTACACACAGTGGGGCAAGGCTTATGTTTCTACCGCATACTACTGACTCTGGAGGATGGTTTACCCACAACCCTAGCCATCTAGTCTGTTGTTAACCTTTGGTTCTGTGTGATTGACCTTGTGAGCTCTCGGTTCCAGGCCCACCTGCCGTTTGCAGTCGTGGGGAGCACTGAGGAGGTGAAGGTGGGGAACAAGATGGTGCGGGCCAGACTCTACCCCTGGGGTACCGTGCAGGGTGGGTAACTCTCCATCTCTTCATCTATGAACCATCAGCATTGTACATCACTGTAAAACAACACCACAGATCAGTGTGATACAAAGGATAAACATGAGTCAGGATATCGTACATGCCCACATGCATACTTGTGTCATGGTGCTGATAGGGAGGTCTATGGGTATCTGTGAAGCCCTCTGTGATGTTGCTGGTGTAATGGGCTGTAGAAATTAAAATGTGATTTGTTGTTCCCAGTGGAGAACGAGAGCCACTGTGACTTTGTGAAGCTGAGGGAGATGCTGCTGCGTGTGAACATGGAGGACCTCAGAGAGCAGACACACACTCGCCACTATGAGCTGTATCGACGCTGCAAGCTAGAGGAGATGGGCTTCAAGGACACAGACCCAGACAGCCAGCCATTCAGGTGAGGCTACCAGCACCAGCTAGGCTACCAGCACCAGCTAGCTTACTAGCACCAGCTAGCTTACTAGCACCAGCTAGCTTACTAGCACCAGCTAGGCTACCAGCTAGGCTACCAGCACCAGCTAGCTCCTCTACCAGCACCAGCTAGCTCCTCTACCAGCTAGCTCCTCTACCAGCTAGCTCACCTACCAGCTAGCTCCTCTACCAGCTAGCTCCTCTACCAAGTAGCTTCTTTAGTTTTACTTTGTGTGTGTGTGTGTGTGTGTGTGTGTGTGTGTCTAACCCAGCCTCCAGGAGACGTATGAAACTAAGAGGAAGGAGTTCCTGGGCGAGCTGCAGCACAAGGAAGAGGAGATGAGACAGATGTTTGTTAACAAGGTGAAGGAAACCGAGGCTGAGCTGAAAGAGAAGGAGAGAGAGGTAAACTAGTCTGGGAAAAGGTCATCTTTAACCAACCATTAACTGTTGTATCAAATTATCATGTCAAAGTGGATACAAGAGAAGGTAGTAGTCTTGCATGTGTGTATGACTATGTGGAGGCTAATATGAGCATGGTCAGTAAACCATGCTTAACAGTAAGATCAACCTTTTATGGTTGCATCTCTGCTAAGCTGTATGTCTGTGAATCCAGCTCCATGAGCGTTTTGAGCAACTGAAGAGGATGCACCAGGAGGAGAAGAGGAACCTGGAGGAGAAGAGGAGAGAACTGGAGGAGGAGATGAATGCCTTCAACAGGAGGAAGGTGGCAGCAGAGGCACTGATGGGACAAGCCCTACAAGGATCCTCTCAACCCTTCAAGAAGGATAAGGACAAGAAGAAGTAAGTCTACGTTTCTTCTCTTTCTCTCCTCTCTTATCTAGTACTCTTCTCTCACCCTCTTTTTCTCCCTCTCTCTTGCTGTGTAAGTAGTTAAAAAGTGATTAAATATAACCAGATGAGTCTAACCCTAACCCACCCAGCTTATAGTGCAGCTAGGGCTCTGCGAGAGCACTGATCATATCTTTGGTTCTTTACATTTTTAAGTTTTCTTCTGTTTTATTATTATCAGTGCCATCTTACTATAGTTTCAAAGTTTGGTATGTCATTTATCTTTTATATTTATGTTCATATTTTTTCATTTGAATGTTTTTCCCTTTTCAGTTGATTCATGGATCTGACATCCAGGGAAACTAGGGCTTTGTGCTCAATCACCATGGGAACTATTGACTGTTGTACCCGAGTACTGACTTGTATGCATGGACTCTGTGACACCAGTGTCTGTGTGTGTGTGTGTGTGTGTGCGTGTGTGTGTATGTGCGTGTGATGTGGCGCCTGTAATCCACTTGTGTTCTTATGGATCAGAAGGCGTCTAAGCTCAGTGGACTTGGTGTGTCTCAAATGCTGACTCGACTAGATGTGTGAAAACATGACAGGGGGCTCTGTTTCCATAACTAGGCTTATATTGTTTCATGATCCTCAAACCGTTTCCATCCTGTAGAGCACTTTTAACCCTGTGTTCCCAGGGATGGTTCTAGCTCTGGTGTAATTATGCAATACACATGTATGAGTGTGTGTTAAAGTACTGTCTTAACATGGAATTATTCATTTTTCTATTCATACATGCAAATGTTTTAGAGGCTACATAACTAAATATGACTAGTCTGTTAAACAACATTTAAAAACATGAATTACTCCAGTGCTGTCTTATATTAATACAGTTCCTTTGAGTATTAATACAATATTTTAGTATTTCAGATTTTAGTTTTTCAAAGTAACAGGTTTGCTCATGAATCTGAGTTGATTATGTCTGTAGAATATATGAGATATCAGTGCATGCTTGGATCTGAAGCGCTTGTGTTTAGGTGGTTATTGCTGTTTGAGACATCAGTGGATGCTTGGATCTGAAGCGCTTGTCTTTAGGTGGTTATTGCTGTTTCAGGCACTCCGATCGGTCCTGTCACAGTGTAACACTGTTCTTGCTTGTTATGAAAATAAAGCAGTGAATAGAAAATGGGCTTTACTTGAATGGATTTTTTATGACTTTACTCCACAGAGAGAACCCTTTCTGTTCTGGAAGGTTCTGGATAGAATCCTTTGTGCTGTTTATGCTGTAGTTATAAGTGGACATACACATATTTGTCTACCAACTTGAAACACATAGACTTAGTTTAGTGATTTGGGGTTCCATGATTCCAATAGTGGAGTAACAATATACAGCACAATCATTTGAACAAAATTTGAATTGAAACTAAAATTCAGTTAATAGTTTCAGTTAGGAAACATTGAAAATGTTCAATAACTTTCTTTGTTGTACATACAACTTAGTTTTCTCAGTATCAGTGATTTTTGTGAATGCAGCATCATGCAGATGCAGGTTGCATCCTGGTAGCTCATCCAACAGGCTAAGAGGGCTACGACACATATTGTAACAAATTTGACTAGGGATATATGGTGCCAAAATATATAGTTACACCCTCATTATCCATCTTTGGTTTATTTCCATTATCCATCCATCCTCTCCTCTTTCCCCCCTTTCTCTTTCCTCCCTCCTCTCTCTGTTAGCCTGTTTGATCTAGATAATAAACAATAGTTCAATCTCAAAATGAATTCCAGATTTTGACACAGTATTTACTTGCTACAACTACTTACCAAATACTAAATAAGTTAGTGTTATTTTACTTATTTAACTCTAAAGTTATAGGAATATATTAGTATTTGCTTCATCCATGTAGATGGTTATGTAGGCCTATAATAGATTAATATGGTCAGTGTCCATAGATTTCTTTAGGTCTGTTTATTTGCACTTGTACACTAATGAAACGTCTGTTAGGATTTCTGACCTGATGTTTCTGTGTTTGTAGCTTCTTTAGTCTCCCGTCTGCCTGTTCCTTGACCTCAGGGAAGAATCTACACTAGAAGACTTTCTACTACAAAAATCATTTTCCTTGTTTGAAACTAATGATCAAGTTTTCAGTTTTTTTTGACAGTATGAAGCAAACATTTTGTAAGACTCTCTGTGCTCCTGTGTATGTCTGATCTTTTCTGATCTTTTCTGATCACTGTCTTCCAAACCTGCCTAACTCACGTGTGGTTACACAGGGGCAGATTAACCTCAGAAGCAAAAGAAATGGGAGAATCCTGTTGTTTTTCCCAGTTCAACACGAGATTTAATCTGTGTTTGGGGGAAGCTAAAGAACCACTCTCTTCCTTAGCCTCAGTAGCATGGTTACTCCTCTTTCTTCACCAGACAGAATGCTTGCAGGTAACCAGTAGATTCTTTATTTTACTATTAAATGTGCTTTTACTGCTATGCTGTCTTTCGTTTCTGTTCATATATATCGTTGACTGGGTGTCATCCTAATGCACTGTGAAATTGTAAAGTTGAAAGGGGTTGTTTTAAAAGAAGAAATGCTTAAAGGCCTTGTGAGACTGGTTTATCAGGGTTGGTCCAATTGCAAATAAGACGCACTTTAATGAAACTACGCGTACACTAAATTATCGACAATACCTATGAATGTGACTGCGAAGTTATTAATTAACCTAACATTGTTGACCGCTGAAGGGATTAGGCGTAGCATTATAGAAAAACGCGCGTTCTTAACTGTCTTAATGAGACTAAACTAAAATGTGAATCGTGATTCAAAGGTTTTCTTGCATAGTTAATCCATATGGACTACTTTGTCTTCATGAGGTTTGTGCGTAATCATCCTTAATATGGATTTGTATTTTTTTCTCAATGAATAAAGTACTTTGAAAGAATGTGTATCGTGAAGTTACTGAAAAATATACATCTTGAAACACGTGTTTAGATATGAATCATAGGTGAACATGTGTGCGACTTCATAGTAATCTGCCACCACACTACTAGAATATTCTGGACTGTCCCAGACAAGGGTAGTGCTGGGGGTGTAAAAGTTATTTTAAAAAACAGCCGCTGGCTAATAGGCCTACAACCTGGCGCTCAAAAGGTCAAATTGTTAGTATTTTTTCCACAAAAACAAATGCCCATTTGTCTGTATGTCTGAAATCCGAGTTCATACTTGAGTATTTGTTGGGAGGGAGGAAACATTGTGTATCGTTCTAGGTCGAGCGTAATGTTCCGAAACCGCTGCACTGTTTTAATACTCATGTAATAAGGGACGCCTACAACGCCCCTGTTATTTAGAGACTTGCGCGTTGATTTATGGGACTTGGTCGAATCACACTTCCAAATGAGGGCGGGTCTTTTCTTCAACCGCTAATCAAATTCCCCTTCGTGTGGGCGGGGCTGAGCGGCCGTACTTAAACCGCCGGAGCCTTTAGCCCGGTGCTTTATGCCAAGGGTAGGGAGTGTGCAAAGACGGAAATTTACGTTTGCTTGAAGCTTTCTTGTTGGAAGTTCATACTGACACTTTTTTCCCATTTCTAAACATTTTTATTTAGAACATTGTTCTGTAAATTATTGGATAACCATTGCAACGCTTACTATCACTTCAGACAAGGTAAGCAACCACGATTCCCTTTCGTAATGTGCTAACTAGCTACCTTGTGTTTAACAACTTGTTATAAAAACATTCACTGTAAATGTTCGCTAGCTTCCTATGTGTTTTAAAATTTGAGTTTCAATGTGTAAATTCGTTTTTCATGTGTAGGTTACCACTCGCCTAACCTAACGTTCTCTGTGTCGGTTCGGTTATCGATGACAGGGCATTATAGTCTACAGTAAACGGTGCCTGTGCCTTTGATATGAATATTTTAGGCAGCCTATGTCATGTGATACACAAGTGTAGTTTAAACCAAGTCCATTCAGAATGGTGTTTTCACCTTAGATATTCGCCTAATTTAGATATTGTGATCGTGCGTATTGCTATTTTGGCTAGTCCATGTTAGGGACATGCCCCGACATGCCGCAACGCTGCTGCCCTGCACTACAGGCGGTGTAGTGACGCACAGGCGTGGAAGGCCTGCTCACTCGCTACGCTAGACCAAGAAAAGTTAGGGTATTAAATAAGAGTTCTGTCTAGTCCCTATACATGGGTTAAACACTATGTTTGGGTGAACCACGTCTTAGTATCATGCTGACATTCATGATTACAAAGAGTTTCTAATGTCATTTGTGACCTACTGGTGAAGTTTAATGACTTTTAGCTAGGAATCTGATTATTGATTGGGGTGGGGTAGTAGGGTGGGGCGGGGGGTCGCAGCACACGGGGATGGACTGCAGGTCCAAATATATGATTATTCTATGATCAACATTTGTAACGTCTGTGACCCTCTACAGATGATCGACACAGTGCCATCCCCCGCGGCCCAGCCTTTCTCCACCCAGCTGCGCACGCTAACGGAGCTGGAGTCTCGCTACCAGCCAAAACTCACAGGCCTGCGGGTGATAGAGAGCGCCAGCGACAACGGGCTTAGGATGACGGTGCGGCTGAGAGAGTACGAGGTGAAGGACCTGCTGTCTCTCACACGGTTCTTCGGCTTCAGCGCGGAGACCTTCTCTCTGGCTGTCAGTCTGCTGGATCGGTTTCTCTCAGTCATGAAGGTGAGTGACAGGCTGCAGGCACCATTAGACTCACTCTGGTTAGAAACATCTGGTGAAGGAAATGTTTAGACAGGCAGCCTTTCATGGCTAGGTCTCCCTGGTGCAATTTTACAGCATCTCAAATATTTACATGGTTTGAATATTGTTGTTCATGTGCTACATGAGCTTTCAAAATGATAACGTAAAACCTCAACGGAATCACATGAGACAAATTTTAAAAAACGATACAATCATGTTAGTCGTAGAGTAACAAAGTTCCCCAACCCTTAGATCCAGCCCAAGCACCTATCCTGCGTGGGTCTCTGCTGCTTCTACATTGCCATCAAGTCTTCGGAAGAGGAAAAGAACGTCCCCAATGCTGCTGATATGATCCGCATCAGCCAGAACCGCTTCAGCGTGTCAGACATGGTCCGCATGGAGAGGATTATTCTGGAGAAGCTTCTGTGGAGGGTGAAGGCTCCTACAGCACTGCTGTTCCTGCGTCTGTTCCACAGCCATGTGCAGGAGCAGCTGGGCTCTGATGGGTAGGCTACTCACCTGCAGTACAGTCATGCGTCTCTCACAGTATCTCGGTAACATTGGTTAATACAGCATTTTGTCTCCACAGCCAAGAAGTGCTGAGGATTGAGAGACTGGAGGCTTTGCTAAAAGCTTGTCATTGCTCCTTCGTCTTCTCCAAAGTTAAGGTAGGTTGATGTCTTGCCCTCTGCATTATACACTTCAGTGGCACGCTGTAAGCCCAGAGTGTAATGCATGTTATGAAATGTGATATTGGACCTTGGTCTATTTTAGTAACGTCCTGGTGTTTTTACGAGCCTCCTACAGTGGTGTCTTACTATCTCCCTCTCCCCTCCAAGCCCTCTCTGCTGGCCCTGGCTCTGCTGGTCCTTGAGATCCATGAGGAACATGACGGCGATCACGTCCACAAGCTAGTGGAGGCTGTGCAGTCCCTCCAGCAGCACCTGAGTGTGAGTGGCAAGGGTTGGCTCTGTCTGTATGTCTCTCTCCCTCTGTGTCTCTCTCTACCTCTCTCTCCATGTGTCTCTCTGTCTCTCTCCTGCTCCCCTGTAACAAGACACCAAGTGGCTTCTCACACAGCTGTTAGTGTAGTCTTGTTGCACAACTGAATACCTAAATGTGTAACCAGGGTTCATGGGAACTTTGGAGTTGATCATTAATCAGTACAATGAGCCGCTGGGTGCTAATGCCGTCTGGCTTGGGTTTAGTGACGCGGTCTCGCATAACAGCAATGTTTGCTTATTTGAAGTGTTGTCCCTGTGTTGGTCAGGTCAGGGACGGGGACCTGGTGTGTGTGCGGGAGCTGGTGGCCAAGTGTCTGGTAGACTACTCCACCACCAGACGCTCCAGGCCCAACAGTCAGAGGCTGCGCTGGGTGATCTCTGGACGGACAGCCCGGCAGCTGAAGCACAGCTACTACAGGATCAGCCACCTGCCCACCATCCCAGAGTCTGGCTGCTAAGCTCTGGCCACAGCTGGAGGCATGGGTTTCCTACAAAGACATAAGCCTCATACTGCCACCACTATTTCCTTACAGATCTGCATTATGGATGATGGAGTTCTTTAAGGAAATGCCAACTTTCTGTTGTTGACCCACCCCCCACCTGCCTCCTAAGTTTCTGCGATGTCATTTCTGGATAAGCTCACTATGACAGTGCATCTGTCTGGTCAACAGCATGCTTGCCTTGCTGTCCCCTAGTGAAGGATTTCCTTCCAGGTAGAATTGCTTGCACAAGTGTACAGTTATGCTCTGATGTTAAATCAGTGTGAGGATGTTTCCTGAGACGTTCTGTAGCACCGGTTTCAGTTTTAAGCAATGAAGTTTATAGAACCACCTAGGTCCTCAAGCCACCATGTGGAAGAGGAGGGAGAAGGGTTTTGTGAAGTGCACTAATAATGGAACCAAGAAATCGGGCCCAAAACCCTTCACTCCCATCCTAGGTTGATTTTGTCTTGAATGCACACTCCTACCCAAGGTGATGAAAACAAACTTTTTTTCTTTTTGATATTGTGAGGGTGTTGTAGTTTCTTCAGTGATGGAAAAGCTAGTGTTGATCTGAAACATGGTTGAAGCTTGCCTGATATAGTGATGCTGTTTTAGCTGAACTACTCAGTTACTTTGCACTTCCTGTCCCAACAACTGACAAGATGTGTGTTGTGGTAGTATTCACAAGTCGCACAAAATGCATTTGACGTAGACGATTATCATTTTAGTATCATGCCAAAGCAAAGGTCCCCTGAGTTGATCTATACAGGAAGTGAACTTTTCTTTACAAATAAAGCTGAACATTTTTCTGGAAGTATAACAAAGTTTTGACCAATTGGACTACTACACATCTTTGTGCCCATGTACAACCTTTCAATAAACGTTTATTGAAATGCAATGTGTTTTACCTTGTCTTTGGACCAACCATGCAACTGTTTCAAATTGCAATATTTTATTCCATTTATAAAATATTTAAATTTTCTCAAAGCAACCTAATTTACGTGTATTCTGTTTCTGGACCCCACATGTTAAGGGTTAGGGCTAACCCTAACCTCACATGTTAAGGGCTAACCCTAACCCCACATGTTAAGGGATAACCCTGACCCTACATGTTAAGGGCTAACCCCACATGTTAAACACGTCCTCATGCAATGAGAACATCTTGGCAGAGTGAACAGAACTCAAAAGGCCGGTGACCGGCTAGTAAATTATGGCTTTCGCTGACTTGAATCCCAATGTATGAACCCATCTCACTTTGTACATATCTACTGTTGGCATGTAGCAGTGGGATAATCCTGTACCATTGAGTCCCTGGCCTCTTAAGAGGACTGGTGTTGGCATGTAACAATGGTTTCTACTTCCCTTCAATAGCGAGTTAAGAGTCACTGCCATCCACATGTCCAACTGCAGGACCTCAGCAAGGACAGTGAAGGGTGGGATCAGGATCTTCTGCACAGCAGGACAGCACTGTGTATCATCGCATCACTTCTGAAGGTTGGAAAAGTCTGGCCCTCCACCTGCAAAGTTCCCAGAGATCTCTGCCCCACTGAAGTCGAACCCTGGATTCTGCAGAAGAACAACACTGGTCAGAGAGGACATGACAGGGATGGGTGCAGCTCAGAGCTAAATCCTCTCTGGCAGCTTTGGGAATCTTTACAAATAAATAACTGTCAAATTAAATCCTTTTATATTGCGTTTTCTACAATAAAAGTCACATAGGGCTTTACAGCTCCCTATATAATTTACAAGTCGCCATAAAAGAGGGGATTGCAGGCAATGTCCAGACAGATTAACACGTGTTGGTGTACCTCTCTGTGGAAGCGCTCCAAGGTGAGTTTGCGCTGCATCTGGTCCTGAACAGCGGCATCCGCACAGTACTGCCCCTCCAGCAGAGATATCCAACAGTTCCCTGCCTCCCGGTTTGTCTTCATCAGTATGATACGGATCAGACACTTGTCCTCTAGAGTGTAGGAGGGGGCGAAGGGTTGTACAGCTATCAAGTGTACATTCAATCATGGAGCTCAGTGAACTAATGTAGCTTAACAGGTACAGTAGCTAGCGCTCAGCGGCGGATTTACCTAATGTCCACGTTCCCTCGTCAGAAACTGTGGTTCCAAACAGTTTACCCTGAGAGGAGACGTGATATTTCAGTCTGTAAACTGTATGGCTTATAAATGTTTACACCAAACACATTGAGATGATATAGAAGACTCAAATCAACAACCTGTAGTTTGACTTGATTGATTCCTACCTTGAATATCTCTTGTCCTTTCACGTGTAATTCAATGTGTTTAGATCCCAGGTTGCATCTAACTTCTTTACCAGATGTGCCGTGGGGAACGTTTACCTCGATAAACACCTCCTCCATGGTTTGATACCAAGAGCCCCAAGAAGTTCTACACAGGATGACTCCGCTCCGCTCTTCGAAGTGAGTTGACATGCTGCTATCTTTGAACAACTTGAAATGATCCGTTCAAAATATCAATAGAGGTGGCTAGAATGAGCGAGGTAGCCCCATTAATGTTGGGTAAACTTCTAACAACAATTAGCTGTGGATACTAGCTAGCTTTTCACTTAGTTACAATGGGGTTACATTTCAACTGCGCATGATCGATGACCTTCCGGTTTGGCATGCGTACACGCCCCTTCCTATGTGCTGACTTCGGACAGACCAGACGGTAGCTCAAGCTAGCTGGGGATGTTAGCCAACCAGTTTGACTTAATACACAAGTGATATCATTCGCCCAGAAGTTGGCTTTCATCGCAGTTGTTTACGATGCAGAAAAGCAATCACTACAACTTCTTATCGAAGTAGTTGAACAATGGAAACTCGGGGAATTGAACATATGTTCGACTTTCAGCGGTAAATTGTTTTGGCAAATGTCGAAAGGGTCAAATTAGCAATAGCTCCGAAACGATTTTGAGCGCTAGCAAGAGACGATCAATTTAGCTAGTTTGCTAAAAGCGTAGCTGCCTATACAGATCACTCTTTTGTCGTAGGTTTGTTATTTTGTGAAGAACTGTCCAGTTAAAGCAAGCAATCTAGAGCTCTTTTCTTGTCTGAGTAGTTAACATCACTTTTAGTAACGCAAGCAGTAATCACTTAAAAATGTCGAGTACTTGGGCTAGTGATATTAGCTAGCTAGCTAGCTGGAAAGCCACGTTGTCTACTTGAGAAATTGTCGTGACGTTATTATTATAATTTTTATTAAGGAAACTTTAATCTCCCATGGTTACCATTTAAAGCTTGATTTAAGAGCATGGTAATAATGCATGTGTTCACTTACTGATACACAAATGGTATCTAGGTACAGCAAGTTGACCCGCTAGCTTGTGAGCTATCTTGCGCAACTAGTTTGCATGTTGAAATAGTATATGTTCAAGTCAAGTCGATATGTACAAGTCAAGATAAACGGTAATAGGTCTTGGTGGTGACCTTTTTTATAGGTGGTCTAATAGTTATTTTTACGTTTGTGTTGTAGGTTGCCTAACGATGGGCTGATTCGTCTCCTGCTACTAATCTACTCTCCTATAGGCTTATGCCTGATGTTAATACGCATCTTCATAGGTGTACATGTGTTCTTAGTAAGCTGTGCACTACCTGACAGTCTTATCAGACGGTAAGCACAAACTATCCCTGCCCATTGTCGATTTTACAAAAATATGTTGTTTAATTTTTTAGTAGATGTACAGTTTTGATGCATTGTCTTCTGTTGTGATGTCTAACAGATCTTTTATGTAATTTAGATGTATAGTGAGGATTATGTGCTCGGTGCTTGGAATGCACGTTAGACAGAATGACCCACGCCTGAGAGACAAACACGTGAAACTCTACATTTGCAATCACGTGACCGAGTTTGATCACAACATAATCAATCTCCTGACCTCTTGCAACACAGTGAGTGTAATATCTGGGTAATCTGATTCATCTGAACATGTGGAGTGTAGCTGCCTGTAACTGCCACCTCTTTGCGCTGTGCAGCCGATGCTGGATGGCTCAGCTGGGTTTGTGTGTTGGGCCCGAGGGTTCATGGAGCTAGGCCCCTCCCCGGGCCCCTCCCAGCTGCAGGAGGCCCTGCGGAGGTACTCGTCCTCCCCCAGCACCCTGCCCCTGCTGCTGTTCCCTGAAGAAGACACCACCAATGGAAGAGCAGGCATGCTCAAGTTCAGGTTTGTCTCCATCTCGCCGTTTAGAAGTTTCACTATTCTGATAGTCTTTCATTTCTGTCATAATATTTTCGAACCTTGTGTGCAGCTGATATGTTTGTGGTCTGTTGGATAGACCAGATCATGTTTTATTTGGATGTATTAATGGTTGATCTGGCTGCGAACATAACATGTTACTGTTAATGGTGGTTTGTTCTGCAGTCTGTGGCCCTTCTCTGTGACTGAGAGCCTGCAGCCTGTGGCCCTGCAGGTGAAGAGACCGTTCCTGTCCCTGGTAAACAATATACTCCCACCTGCTCTGAACCGCACCAACTGGTCTTCATCTTTGTGTATAATAGGGTTAGGGTTAGGCTAACCCTGATAGGGTCTGGGGTCATATTAGTGAAGATGTGGACTTAGATGAAGAGATGTTCTTGATTTTCTCCTCAGAGCATCCCAGAATCCTCCTGGTTGACTGAACTTTTGTGGACCTTTTTCGTCCCGTGTACAGTCTATCATGTAAGGTACTAAATAATTACTTTTCTTTTTCATTCACAACTATTTCAGGTTCTAGATTATCACAGATAACATGTATTTCAGTGAGAGTGCCACAGGCAGGAGTGGGTGTCAGTGTTCCTGAGTCTCAGCTCACACTCTGCTTTTCTGAATCTATTCCTTCTCCAAGATGGCTCCCTGCTGTGACCAGGCAGGAGGGAGAGACTCTGCAAGACTTCACTAATAAAGTACAACAGGTACAGAATTTTCATGTTCACATCCTCTGCTGCCAGTCATCACTGGCTGCTCTATTTTCCGATGACTTGACTATGTCCCTTTCAGCTCCTTGCAGCTGAACTTGGTGTGGCGTCTACCCAGATCACTAAAGCAGACAAAGCTGAGCATATCAAAAGAAAAAGACATGCTGTTCCGCACATCAACACATCCAGTAAGCACACCACCTTCCAGTAACATCTCACCACCTTCCAGCAAGCACACCACCCTCCAGTAACATCTCACCACCCTCCAGTAACATCTCACCACCCCGCCCCTCACCCCACCCCCCTACTCACCCACACTCTTCCAGTACATCCCACAATCCCACCCAAGCACTCACACGGATACATAGCATCGTCACCCACGCCTCACAGCTAACATCAGTCATCCACCTCTCCCCTCACACCCCTAACATCATCACCCCAACCTTTCCCAAAGCAACACCCCTCTCAGCCACCCTCTTCCCAGTAACATCGTCACCACCCGAGGGTAAGCACAACCAGAGTATAGTAATTGCATCAGAACACAGCGTGCCCAGGTCACATTCCACCAACACTCCTCCCGCTCAACACTCTCACTCTACTCACCTCCCAGTAACCTCTCACCAACCACATCTCCATGTAACCCACCTCCTCACCCCCCCACCCCCGAGCCCAGTACCATCTCCCACCCTCGAGTACACAATCTCACACCGCACACCACCAGTGACACTCTCACCACCCTCATAACATCTCACCACCCCCCGTAACATCTCACCACCCTCCTCCAGACAGAGGCGCACACCACCCTCCAGTCAAACAATCTCAACTCACCCCCAGTAACATCTCCCACGCTTCCAGCAGCACAACCACCTGCCAGTAACGCATCTCACCATCTCTCACCGTGCCAGGTAACACTCACCACCTTTCCAGCGAGAGAGAGCCACCCTCCATAACATCTCACCACCCTTTCCAGTAACACTCACGTGTACCTCCGCAGTAAACATCAGTTGCATTTCCTCTTGTAGTGCCTGTGTGTGTGTGTGGTCTTGTGTGTGTGTGTGTGTGTGTGTGGTGGTATGTTCCTCCAGGTGCCAACCCCAGCCTGCGAGGGGCCCAGGTTAGTGGTGTGGACGAGGCTGGTCTCAGCAGGCTGGCCCTGCAGGTGAAGGATGTGTTGCCTGATGTCCCCCTCAGTGTCATCACCAGTGACCTCGGTACCCACGCGCTCACACCGCACGCACTACACATTTAACTACAGGGTAGCAGGGCTGTGTCTCACTATACGTTCCTCACAGTGCAAACCAACTGTGTGGACGCCACCATCACTAACCTGCTGGAGAGGACAGAGGAGTTCTCCTCTGGACAGACTGGAAGCTCCGCCTTCACCTCCAGGAGAACCTCCTCATCAGCCTCTTCGCCTCCTCCTGCTGTCAAGGTCCTCTTCCCCAAACACATACACACACATCCATCTACTATCCAAGTACACACTCACACACACATTCATCTACTATCCAAGTACACACACACATCCATCTACTATCCAAATACACACACACACACATCCATCTACTAACCAAGTACACACACAGGATGGAGGGAGTGTGTGTGTGTGTGTGTGTGTGCGTGTGTGCGTGCGTGCGTGCGTGTGTGAGACTGAATTTGTTGTAGTCTGCTGTAGGGTTGTAATGTGATGGGTTCTTCTTGTCATCCACAGTCTTTTGGGAAGTCGCCAGTAGACAGACATATGTCCCTTCAAGAGAGGAAAGAGGCATTGTATGACTTTGCTAGAAGGTAGGAGCCTGGATCATCCAGTGTGTAACACTGAGAGGAGACAACATCCCAGTATTTCCAGTCCGCCTGACATTCTGCTCAGGATAACACCTGTTGTTTTGTTTTTCCAGGCGCTACATTGAAAAACATGGACTGTAATTGGAGCCAGAACAAGTGATTCCTACCTTGGAAGCCATCAAACTAGAGCAAAGACATTTGAAAGAGTTGAATGAAATCTGGAAAATGTACTTGTTGGATTTGTTTTTTGCAACAAAATGAATATTTTGAAAATGGATTTTGATGACTAACAAGAGGAATATGTCAGGACTTCATTGAATTGTTTTTTATTTGTTGGCATGACAAGTCTGCATGTGTCTTAAACAATTTGTTCTAGCAAAAATATATTATTTTGATAATGTGTCCTGTGATTGTGAAACACCACATTCTAATTATGTGCTGTGGTCTTGTGTAAGACAGGACACGTGAACTTCACTAGTGAAGGTGTTTCTGCAGTTACATCTTTTCAAGACAATAAAGTCTATCGTCTACAAATGTTAAACCTCTGAATGACACTGCGTAGCAACAGCTTCAGAGTTCACACATCGGTTCTCAAGTGCGTTGAGTAAATGTGTGTTCTGCCAACATGTCCATAGGTGCACAGGAATCTGACAGTTTAGTTCATGAGTAGTTAAAACAGCAGATTTCTGCACAGGACGCTGGAGGGGCATGCTACAGCACATGTGACTGCAGATAGAAGTCATAGGTTCAACATCATTGAATTTGTGAAAAGCTGTTGGCTGAATGACTAAATCAGTACTTCATATGTGCCTGGGTAGAAGTCCTGTTGGACGAGCAGGAGAGCTGATCCAGAATGTCGTAGAGCTAATGTCAACCTCTTCAATCTTCAGAAATCTGACACGTTTTACTGAAATGTTTGGACTAACCGCCTGATGAACATAGTTTACAATTAACACAGTAACTGTTGTGTACCATTATGTACTTGTATACTTGTCTAACCCGACCCAAGGTTATTCACCGCCTCTCCAGATCGTCTCTGCTGGTATCTGGCGCGGTGACAATGTGCCGCAGACAGCAACACCTGTAGCACGAGCATCTGTAGTGTTTCATTAAAACGCTATTAAACTAGGAGGGGTTCTCAGTATGGGGTCTGTTCCATGACGGGTGATTCTGATTCGCTGCTGCTGAGGTGAGAAAAGACGCTTCACCACCTTGTATCCTTCCATGAACACACACGAGGCAGAATGACGCAGACTTGAATCACAGAATGATAGAAATATAAAGCAACAAATTATGCATTTACGTAGTTATTCTGACGGGTTATCTGCTTAATCTGTAACGCGTGCATAAAGCCTGATTTGAACAAAGCAGGTTATTTGTTTAATTCTGTCCACAACGACGGACCTTGCCGCGCACAGACGCATGAGTGCAGCCAGAGATAGGGGCCGTCGGATAGGGGTGCGCGGCCCGGCACTCATGTTCAATGGACGCGGCACCAAACTTACGGCCGAAGAGGAGCGTTTCCTGGATGCAGCAGAGTACGGCAACATCCCAGTGGTGCGCAAGATGTTGGATGAGATGCATACTCTGAATGTCAACTGTGTGGACTACATGGGCCAGAATGGGCTTCAGCTGGCGGTTGGAAACGAGCACCTGGAGGTTACGGAGCTACTTCTACGGAAAGACAATTTGGCGCGCATCGGGGACGCACTGCTTCTCGCCATCAGTAAGGGCTACGTCAGGATAGTGGAGACCATCCTGGCCCATCCGTCATTTGTTACCAGCGACCGTCTGACGCGTAGTCCCCGCGACCTTGAGGACGACGACTTCTATTCGTACGACGAGGACGGCACGCGCTTTTCTCCGGACATCACTCCCGTGATCCTGGCGGCGCACTGCCAGAAGTACGAGGTTGTTCACATGCTACTTCTGAAGGGCGCACGCATCGAGCGGCCGCACGATTACTTTTGTAAGTGCGCGGACTGCACCGAGAAGCAGCTCAAGGACTCATTTAGCCACTCGCGCGCCCGCATCAACGCGTACCGGGGTCTGGCTAGCCCCGCTTACCTGTCCCTCTCCAGCGAAGATCCCGTCTTTATGGCGCTGGAGCTCAGCAATGAGCTGGCCAAACTTGCCAACATTGAGAAAGAGTTCAAGGTAGGCAACAGGCTCAAATTGTCTTGAAATTTAATTCCGTTGTCCTGCATTTTTACATTGGGGCACAATATCCGTCGTCCAAGTTAATTTGATTTGGGTGTTTTCACGTCAGATACATTTTAGTGCACAGAATATATTTTATTCTCATGATGTTTTCTATTAACACCAATTGTATGCCTGGTGTTTGTATATGTGCTACTGTGTCCACCAGGAGAAAAAGAACATTAAAAAAGAGACAACACACAATTGCTTCTCCCTGGTAAATATATTTGGCAACAATTAAATGCTTGTTGTAGATTCTTCATGATGTCAACTAATTAGTACTCACTTGTCTCACGTGTCGTGTGTTAAGGATCTTGAGTTGTTCATAACGATTTCGTTAAAACACTCACAAAATGACTGGACAATAGTGGACATTAATTTCGCCCTTGTGTCTTTTGTTGTTTGTCCAGAATGATTATCGCAAGCTGTCTCTGCAATGTAAGGACTTCGCGGTGGGCGTTCTGGACTTGTGTCGAGACACGGAGGAGGTTGAAGCAATCCTGAACGGTGACATAAGTCATGAGACGGAAGAGTCGCAGCTCCGCCACTCCCTCCTCAACAGGGTCAAACTCGCTATTAAGTACGAGGTGAAGAAGGTAAGTAAAAGCACTGGTACTGTCTGGATCGAGACCATGACTTCAGACATCCGACATTAGGCTACATTATGTTCGTTTAGCAGACAGTTTCATGCAATGCAACTTGTATTTGGAGTAGAAAATCAAGTATCAGAAATGCATAATTCTAACAGTATTTCAGTGGTCCAAGAGCAGTCTGTATTTACCAGGCACAGTACAAAGTGTCCGCATGTCAAACCCTCTATGCTCACAGTATCTCTTGTTCTTGTTCCTCCACAGTTCGTGGCCCATCCCAACTGCCAGCAGCAGCTCCTGAGTCTGTGGTACGAAGATCTGTCCTTCCTGAGAGAGCAGAGCCTGCTGGTGAAGTGCCTAGTGGTGGTCCTGGTGGGCCTGGGGCTGCCTCTTCTCGCCACAGCGTACTGGCTGTGCCCCTGCAGCAGGGTGAGACACCACCGCTACCATCTCTATCACCATGCTGAACTACAGTTATCACCACCGCTACCATCTCTATCACCATGCTGAACTACAGTTATCACCACCGCTACCATCTCTATCACCATGCTGAACTACAGTTATCACCACCGCTACCATCTCTATCACCATGCTGAACTACAGTTATCACCACCGCTACTATCTCTATCACCATGCTGAACTACAGTTATCACCACCGCTACCATCTCTATCACCATGCTGAACTACAGTTATCACCACCGCTACCATCTCTATCACCATGCTGAACTACTGTCACCATCTCTATCACCATGCTGAACTACTGTCACCACCTCTACCACCATGCCAAACTACTGTCACCACCACCAACTCTATCACCATGCTAAACTACTGTCACCATCTCTATCACCATGCCAAACTACTGTCACCACCACCATCTCTATCACCATGCTAAACTACCGCCACCATCTCTATCACCATGCTGAACTACTGTCACCATCTCTATCACCATGCTGAACTACTGTCACCACCACCATCTCTATCACCATGCTAAACTACTGTCACTTCCACCACCATGCCAAACTACTGTCACCTCCACCACCATGCTAAACTACTGTCACCATCTCTATCACCATGCTGAACTACTGTCACCATCTCTATCACCATGCTGAACTACTGTCACCACCACCAACTCTATCACCATGCTAAACTACTGTCACCTCCACCACCATGCCAAACTACTGTCACCACCACCAACTCTATCACCATGCTAAACTACCGCCACCATCTCTANNNNCACCATCTCTATCACCATGCTGAACTACTGTCACCATCTCTATCACCATGCTGAACTACTGTCACCACCTCTACCACCATGCCAAACTACTGTCACCACCACCATCTCTATCACCGTGCTAAACTACTGTCACCATCTCTATCACCACGCCAAACTACTATTATCACCACCACCATGCTAAACTACTGTCACCACCACCATCTCTATCACCATGCTGAACTACTGTCACCATCTCTATCACCATGCTGAACTACTGTCACCACCACCATCTCTATCACCATGCTAAACTACTGTCACTTCCACCACCATGCCAAACTACTGTCACCTCCACCACCATGCCAAACTACTGTCACCTCCACCACCATGCCAAACTACTGTCACTTCCACCATCTCTATCACCATGCTGAACTACTGTCACCATCTCTACCACCACGCCAAACTACTGTCACCTCCACCACCATGCTAAACTACTGTCACCACCACCATCTCTATCACCATGCTAAACTACTGTCACCTCCACCACCATGCCAAACTACTGTCACCTCCACCACCACGCCAAACTACTGTCACCTCCTCCACCATGCCAAACTACTGTCACTTCCACCACCATGCCAAACTACTGTCCAACTACACCTGTTTTGCTTCACAAAGGTCTAAGTATTTAGATCAAGTGGTCTGAATTGTTAATTGTCTCTGCAGCTGGGCACGGTGCTGCGAAGCCCCTTCATGAAGTTTGTTGCCCATGCGGCCTCCTTCATCATCTTCCTGTGTCTTCTGGTGTTCAGCGCCTCAGACCGCTTCACAGGCATCACCACGCTGCCCAACCAGACCCTCACTGAGCATCCCCGCCAGGTGTTCAGGGTCACCACCACACGCTTCAGCTGCACAGAGGGACTCATCATCATCTGGGTGGCTGGTATGATCACAAATATGAGGAATTGTACAATAAACAAATCTCTTCTCAAGTGTGTCTGCTGTCAGCACAGTAGTCTTCTGTTCCTGTGCAGGGATGATGTGGTCAGAGTGTAAGGAGCTGTGGACCCGGGGCTGCAGGGAGTACATCTTGCAGCTGTGGCATGTTCTGGACTTTGGCATGTTGTCCATCTTCATAGCCTCCTTCACTGCCAGGTTCATAGCTTTCCACCTGGCCAACAAGGCTCAGAAATACGTGGATGACCAGATTCAAGCCAGCGATCTGTCCCATGTCACCCTGCCCCCACATGTCAGATACTTTACCTATGGTGAGCACTTCTGTCTTTCAACGTGACATTCTCACAGAATAACAAAGCTGAGCGAATAAGCTCTTTAGTGATATGGATGAAGTGTGGATAAAGTATTAAGTAACACTGCTTCCTCACTTGGTAGTTGACACTTTAACATTCATTCAAACTATATGCAAATAGTGCACATGCAAGGTTCAGTAGAAAATCATCAGAAGTGCATAGTTCTTTGTGGTTCTGACTGTATCTGTGTGGTTCTGCATGGTTCTGACTGTATCTGTGTGGTTCTGCATGGTTCTGACTGTATCTATGTGGTTCTGCATGGTTCTGACTGTACCTGTGTGGTTCTGCATAGTTCTGACTGTATCTGTGTGGTTCTGCATGGTTCTGACTGTACCTGTGTGGTTCTGCATGGTTCTGACTGTATCTGTGTGGTTCTGCGTGGTTCTGACTGTACCTGTGTGGTTCTGTGCCCTTGCCAGCCAGGGCCAGGTGGAGCCCTTCAGATCCTCAGCTGATCTCAGAGGGGCTATACTCCATCGCCGTGGTGCTCAGCTTCCTGCGAATCGCCTACATCCTGCCGGCAAACGAAAGCTTCGGGCCCCTGCAGATCTCGTTGGGCCGGACGGTCAAGGACATTTTCAAGTTCATGGTCTTGTTCATCATGGTCTTCCTGGCGTTCATGATAGGCATGTTCATCCTGTATTCCTACTACCTGGGGGCCAAGGTCAACATGGCCTTCACCACGTGAGTAGGTTCATCAGCGTGATTCTAGCTGGTACAGTTCCACTACATACAACCTGATCCTGGGTGTAACTGGAGTCTACAGTGTCCTCAAGCTGTTGTGATGGGGTCAGGCTACAATGAATGCACTGAGGTATGGAGACAAGCATGGTATACAGGAGGGGTATCATGTCACACCTTTTCAAGTAGGTTTGGAAAGAAGCACCGTTTACTATGAGTCTGCTACAGTATATACAATAACAAGCTTCTCTTTTACCTTCACCATAGCTACTGACACTACGTATGTGACACGAGATCGTCTTTCCATATGAAAAGATACGTTTCATGTTGTTCCTCTAGGGTGGAGGAGAGCTTCAAAACACTGTTCTGGTCCATATTTGGACTGTCTGAGGTGTCCTCAGTCGTACTGAAGTATGACCACAAGTTCATTGAGAACATCGGCTATGTGCTGTTTGGGATCTATAATGTGACAATGGTGGTGGTGTTGCTGAATATGCTGATAGCCATGATCAACAGCTCCTATCAAGAGATAGAGGTAGGGTCTACCAACACTAATCACACCAACCTTCTTTCAATACAGGAAGATTAAAAGTTTACTGTTTTGGTGACTATGCTTCCAGTCTATAATCACTATGTTTCCTCCTCAGGATGATGCTGATGTAGAGTGGAAATTTGCTCGGTCTAAACTGTGGCTGTCCTACTTTGACACTGGGAGAACCCTCCCCCCGCCCTTCAGCTTGGTGCCAAGCCCCAAGTCATTCCTCAGGGTCATCCAGGCAGTCTGCAGACTCCGCACCCCACCACACAGCTTGGAGGGGGACGCAAACATGAGGATATTCTACAATAAGTCCAGGGTATGAATGCCTTTGGAAATTATATGAATTAACCTTAGGGGGTATATGTCTATAACCTTTGATTAGATTTAAGGTTATTTTATTTTTAAAATAAATGTTACGAAAAAAGATATCTTGTTTCGTAACATTTAATTTCAAATAAAAACATTTTTTGTTTATGAGTCTGTTTTAAAGTATGTGTCTTAATGCAGGCCAACCATCAGATGGTAGAGTGTCTCAGTTTAAACAGCCAACTGAACCAGCCCACTCGCTATCAGGTACAGAATACCTGCCAGCTCTCCACAGTGTTTTCCACAGAGCGCATCTTTGAAGCCCACCGAATCCCACCTGTTTACTACAATTAATCTTTTGATTGCAGCAAATTATGAAGAGACTCGTCAAGAGATACGTCTTAAAAGCGCAGGTGGATAAAGAAAGTGATGAAGTTAATGAAGGTACAGAGCTAAAGTGTAAGGTGATAGTACAGTTACAACATCACAGTCACACTGTCTCACAGTGTTGTCTTTTGTTTTGTTGGTTCTGTTCTTCCTCTCTTGTTGGTTCTGTTCTTGGTTCCTGTGGTTCCTGTTGGTCCACCTCTGTGATCTCAGGGGAACTCAAAGAGATCAAGCAGGACATCTCCAGTCTTCGCTACGAGCTCTTGGAAGACAAGTCTCAGGTCACACAAGAACTGTCCTTAATCATCCACAAGCTGGGCATCCAACTGAATCCAGTCTCTTCACACTATGCAAGAACAGGGGACACTGGAGATGGTCTGGCACAGCAGACAAACGTTTATGCTACAATATAGCAACACAACACAGTCAGTTTGTAAGGTTTTGTATTTATCTGCCACCATAAGGCATTTTACCTGAGTCACTCCTACATGGCACATTCCAACACTGCATAAGCATAACTGCTCCACAACTAATGCATAAGGTGCGTGCGAGTGAGTGGGATGGGAAGACATGAGCTAATAGTAATGCGAAGTTCATGTGGGTAACGTATTGACATTGTTTTGTTGACAGAGTTGAACAGGTAATTCACCAGTAGTGGTTTTGTCACTAAGCCGCAAGATATAGTGCGTACACGTAGGCCATTAATAAATAACAAAAACACGTTGCTAAGACACTACTCCTTTCAAAGTGCACACTTTGCTCTGGGAGTTCAACTTTGTCCTGATAGACCAATTAGCAGTCACAATGACTCAGCATTTAAAGATGGGCGTCGCCAAGATCGCCTTTGTCCGCCGCTTTAAATTCCCGACCGCTGTGTCCAAACGCACTCCGTCACTAATACAGTCAACCCTACTTACAACCTTTTACCTTCACAAGTAAGTTTGATATTTGTGCAATCTGAATTTAACATACTGTGTGCAAGTCTTACTCTGTGCAAAATGCTAACTTTAGTGGACTGCTTTGCTATTTAGTTAACTGCACGGTTGCAGAGGTTTTTAAACAGCGCGATCACATGTCGACAGCTTTAGAGAATGTGTACAGTTATTAAGTAATATATATCCCATTTGTAGGGGCAGCTTAGGCTACACGATATGCTTCCACAACATACGTGTCTTAATCGTTACGTAACACGTCGCAGCGCAGTGTTGTTGAATCTTGTGACCTGATTTGTTCAGATTTAACTAGTAAGTGATCATGAGTGTCGCTTGAATTGTTTCGTGTACAGTATGTGGTGCAAAATGCTTTTTTCCACCTTACGTGACTCATTTTATTTATCACCCTATAGTGCCACCCTACACATTCACTTACTTTGCTGTGCGAGGTATGTATAATAAAGATAACATCGTATATGTGTCCGCCATAAAATGCGATATGATCTTCAGCACATGACGGTCTCTCCTATACTCTTGCACTTTGCGTTTGAGCTTTGTCTGATAAATCGACTGACTTGTTTCATTGCATTACTTTACAATAAAATAATTAGCATCACTATTTTTGGTCTGCTTTGACGATTTCTCCTCGTAGGAATTGTGTATATATGCTCAAGAGATTATGTTCTACTCCAATCCCTTCTCTGGAGTTAGACCTCGAGCATTGCATGTGACGAATTCATAGGCCGACGCTAATGGCCACCCACATCCTACATTGAGACAAAAAATAAAGGAGGCCTCAGCCTGAATGTGTTAACAAAAATTATAATAAACGGTTTCTAATTTTCAGTGACCTATGAAAAAATCACTGTACATGGCTTCCTATGATTGCTTTAGTTTGTTTGCCAAAGAGATATTTTGTGTGACAGGCCGCTGTAGTGCTGCCAAGATCATGCTGGCAGACCAGGGCCAGCCTTGGAAAGATATTGTTGTTAACTTTGAAGACTGGATGAAGGGGGACTTAAAAGCCACTTGTGTGAGTAGCATCTTCTCACTTTTGACATTTTCACTGATTCTTAAGTCTGTTAATAGATCTTCACTGATTGTGATTTAAAGTCTGAGACCTTTCAAGTCTTAACAATTGACTGAACTATGTTCGTTGTTTTAGGTTTTTGGCCAGTTGCCGAAGTTTGAGGATGGAGACTTGGTTCTGTTTCAGTCTAATGCCATTCTGAGACACTTGGGTCGCAACCATGGTAACTATTGTCACTCTTACTGATACATAATCAGTAGTTCATAGAATTTGTACCTAATTTTATAGACGACAACTCTTATTTTTGATTCTTATGAATGGTATGTTCTGTATCACTACTGTCCTGCAGTGCTGCACAGTGTAACTTGCATAGTACGAGTTCCACAAATCCCCCTGCAGATCAATAATCAATTTGAAAGTGACTTGAGATAGAAGTGTCTGCTAAATTAGTAACTTCTGTCCATTTGCACCCATATAAAGGCTATAATTAGCATTTAAACAAAAATATGGTACAGGGAAGACCTTGTAGAATGAAACAGTGTTGAACTACACGCTTTCATTAAATCGGAACAGTTTGATGTTGCTTTGGGTAAGAGAATCAGAAAGAAAGTGTAAAAGTGTTGCTACATGAGAGTGAGTCACTGTAAAAAAAGTGTTGCTACATGAGAGTGAGTCACTGTAAAAAAAAAAATTGCTACATAAGTGAGTCACTGTAAAAAAAAGGGTTGCTACATGAGAGTGAGTCACTGTAAAAAAGTGTTGCTACATGAGAGTGAGTCACTGTAAAAAAAAGTGTTGCTACATGAGAGTGAGTCACTGTAAAAAAAGGTTGCTACATGAGAGTGAGTCACTGTAAAAAAAGTGTTGCTACATGAGAGTGAGTCACTGTAAAAAAAAAAATGTTGCTACATGAGTGAGTCACTGTAAGAAAGTGTTGCCACATGAATCAGGAGTAAAGACTTGTTGTCTTCAGGTGCGTATGGGAAGGACGCCAGAGAGGCATCGCTCATCGACATGATGAATGATGGCGTGGAAGATCTGCGTCTCAAATATGGTCGTCTGATTTACCAGGAATACGTACGTATGGCATATAGCTCTGGTATCTCTTCTATGGAATACGTACGTATGGCATATAGCTCTGGTATCTCTTCTTCTGTGGAATACGTACGTATGGCATATAGCTCTGGTATCTCTTCTTCTATGGAATACGTACGTATGGCATATAGCTCTGGTATCTCTTCTTCTGTGGAATACGTACGTATGGCATATAGCTCTGGTTTCTCTTCTATGGAATACGTACGTATGGCATATATCTCTGGTTTCTTCTGTGGAATACGTACGTATGGCATATAGCTCTGGTATCTCTTCTTCTATGGAATACGTACGTATGACATATAGCTCTGATTTCTTCTGTGGAATACGTACGTATGGTATCTCTTCTGTGGAATAGTAGGAGTTCACTCTCTTGACTGTTAGGAGTTGACCCTCTTGGCTACTAGGGATGTAGTATACTGGGAACTGCTCAAGTGTTATATCACCATGGCATTGATTCCTATTGTATTTATTCATTCAACTGTGACAGGAAACTGGAAAGGACCAGTACCTTAAAGACCTGCAGGACCATCTCTCCAAGTTTGAGGCTGTTATGGCTCGCAACAAGACAGGCTTTCTTGTTGGTGATAAGGTACTCATCCTGCAATACGAGGGGCAAGTTTATTTGTGAATCTGGATGCTTCATTCCGTGTTTGTTTGTTTGTGTTCAAGGTTTCCTTTGCTGACTACAATCTGTTTGATCTCCTGCTTAACCACCTGGTGCTGTGCAGTACCTGTCTGGATAGCTTGCCGTCCCTAAAGAGCTTTGTAGGAAAGATGTCAGCTCGACCCAAAATCAAGGCCTTCACTGACTCCGACGAGTACAAGAAACAGCCTATCAATGGAAATGGCAAACAGTGATTTTGCACCCCACTCCTCAAAACAGAATTATCGGGAACTAGAGTTGGATGCCACTTATTCGGTTGTATTGCACTTCCATCAATATAAAATGTTTATAGCAGGTTTGTTGAGACTAATAGTTTTCCACCTATTGTTTTTACCATCTTCAGAAATTGTCATGCTATACATTTTCAATGGATACAAATATATCTTTTATATGGATTTGGCGGCTGAAATCTAATAAAGGTCATTGATGTATGATTGATTTTCTTTGTCAGTGCTGTCTGAATTAGGACTGTTGAATTGCATTAATGGAAAAAAACAGTAACTGTCACTGGTCCATGACAAAGTAATGGTATTTAGTGTCACGCAGTCTGTTTTCTAAACTGAAAGGAGTTGATGTTATCAGGGTGTAGCCTCTACAATGGAAGAGGAAGAACCAGTTCTCCTGTTTTCCCCCCAAAAGAAAAGCTGTATCAGAAATGGCATCGCAAAAAAGTATGGGATACCTGAGTAAGGCAACATGAACTAAAATGCATCTGTGGGAATTGAAAAGAGCAGTGGAAATGTGTTGGAGTACTTCTGGACATAATAGAATGCAGTGTCCTAGGACTGACCTGTCTGACTTTAAAACTGGGATGGGGCTTCCCATAAAAGGTGTTTCGTTTATTTATTGTGTTGATTTGTGGGGATTATTTTGACTGACTTCTTACTTCCGAACAGTAGGTGGCGATGATGCACCTCAGAAACGTTGGTTGCAACCTTGGCGTCATTAAAACTACAAGAAGAAGATTTCCTAGCACACTCGGCTAGCATAAACTTGAGCGATTTAACTAGCTAGAAATGTCCGGTCTTGAAGATAATTATGGGATATCCTCGGAATTTCAAGAGGAGAATGAGGGCGAAAGGGATGTTGAAGAGGAGCCTGAAGCCGATTACGTTAACCCTTTCCGATATGTCTTTTATAGGTAAATGAAGTTAGCTGACTAGCTAGCTAGCAATATACTGTTACTGGCTAGTATTACTAGCATCACAATGCTCAGATTTGCATAGCCTTGTCTTCTTCACTAGCTTACTGGGCTAGCATCATTTGTTTAGCTGTTTGTTGGCTCTGGTTTGATGGCAAAGATTGGTTTTCTTCGCAGATCTAGTAATGCCTCATCCGTAAACGGGTCTATAACCCAGTAGTAGCAGTCTTAAGGGTCTTCGACAATCAGTTAAAGACCACTGCTCAAGTTACACCTGCCGGGGTTCCTAGCTAGCTTTAGCTGCTAGCATAGTTGACTTCAAACAAAATAACATGCCATGTCATTGCGGAATGGAAAACGGAATGTTCTGAATGAATTTTCCTTGACAGAGATAGGAAAGAATGGTCGGATTTAGAGGGCGTTCCACAAGATGACGGACCCAATCCTGTTGTGAAGATAGCGTACTCTGAAAAGTGTAAGTGACGTAAAATGGCCAGTCTAACGAGCAAAGTATAGCTCTACGTTATTCTTGAATCCCCGAATCATCCATGTTCAAATAAAAGATAAATTGCAATAATGTATAATTATTCTACTACATCCTCTTTCTCACAGTCACGGACGTATATGACTATTTCCGAGCATTACTGAAGAATGACGAGAAAAGTGAACGGGCCCTCTCACTCACTGCAGAAGCCATTGAACTGAACGCAGCCAATTATACCGTATGGTATTGAACCCAAACGTCATACTCGCAGCTCATGACATAAAAACATAGACATTTCAAGTTGAATGAAAAAAGAAAAGATTGTGAGTGCTGACTTTCTATGTGTAATTCTACAGGCACTATCGTAGAGTCTTGCTGCAGGCTCTGGATAAGGACCTTCGGGAGGAGATGAACTACATCACAGCTATTATCGAGGACCAGCCAAAAAACTACCAAGTCTGGTGAGCTCCCACAAGGTAGCAGTCCGGCCTTGGATGCCACAGTGCTGCAATCCTTTCTGTCCTTTTGTTGTCAACTTTATTTATAGACACAGGAAAGCAGGCAGTGAAAGAGGACGAGCTGCACATGGCAGAACCATCAGAAGCTTGTCCACACTGCAAGCTTGTCCACACTGCAAGCTTGTCCACACTGCAAGCTTGTCCACTCTGCAAGCTTTTCCACTCTGCAAGCTTGTCCACTCTGCAAGCTTGTCCACACTGCAAGCTTGTCCGCAATGCAAGCTTGTCCACACTGCAAGCTCGCAACCCTATCTGCTCCCTGTGACTTTTCTCTGACCTCTGGTCTCCAGGCATCACAGACGCATCGTGGTGGAGTGGCTGAATGACCCTTCGGAGGAGCTGGAGTTCATCGCAGACATCCTGAACCAGGATGCCAAGAATTACCACGCTTGGCAGCACAGACAGTGGGTCATCCAGGTAACAGCTTTCAGATTTATACATGGTCAGAAGTTAGACATGGAGGATCAGCATTTGAGCTTGATCTGGTTTTATTGTCCTCATTATTGATTTGTGGAGATGGATGATGTTCAGCATAAGAAGCACTAGTTCAATACATGATTCCATTATTATGAATGAATGGAGGCTTTAAGCAGTCAACTGGTGATGTTGTGTCCTCCCCAGGAGTACAGTCTGTGGGACAGTGAGCTGCAGTATGTGGACCAGTTACTGGAGGAAGATGTGAGGAACAACTCTGCCTGGAACCAGAGGCACTTCGTCATCTCCCACGTGACTGGCTACTCTGACTCAGCTGTGCTGGACAGGGAAGTTAAGTAAGTTTCTTGATTTGTTCCTGGAATCCTCGTGAACATTACATCAAATATATTTGTCTTTAATTAGTTGAATGTGTACTGGCAGTGCGTCTTATCCCTAAATATGTACTTTGTTTGTCTTTTTGTTTGCTGAAGGTATTGTCTCAAACAAATAAAGAAAGCTCCGCACAATGAAAGTGTATGGAATTATCTGAAAGGGTAAGTTACTTAATTAAATCAAATATGGATGATTTCAACATTTCCTAATATATATCCTGAAAAACATTCACACACTGACTAAACAGGGCAGAACAGTTCCTAGAATGCTCCAGCAGGTGGCAGTACTCTCTTGGTTTCATTAGTACTTGGAGAGATAAGACCGCTTTTTGAATGTTAGTAGCTGGTTGGCAAAGCAGTATCAGGTGGAGCCTCTTCCTGTGATGCTTGGCCACTGGCTCTTGATTGACAAACATTTTAAAAATTCCCATTCAGCAGTTAAGGCACTTAGCATGACAATGTCTATGTTGATAAATGTGCCACCCCAAAATAATAATGAGACCCACCTGCCCTGGTAACTCTGACGTGGCCAGGATCCTGCAGGACCGCGGCCTGTCCTCCCACCCTGGCCTGCTGGAGCAGGTACTGGAGCTCAGGCAGAGCCACTGCTCCCCCTACCTGCTGGCCTTCCTGGTAGACAGCTATGAGGATGCGTTGGAGTGCTCCTCCAGCCCCCAGGAGGAGTACTTGAGCAGGGCCCTGGAGGTAACACAGCTCTTCAACACTGCTCTCTGTCGTACTCTCTGACCCCAGCCTCAGCAGACCCATGTCTCTGTCTCCCCACAGCTGTGCGAGGTCCTTGCCCAGGAGAAAGATACCATTCGTAAGGAGTACTGGAGGTATGTGGGCAGGTCCCTGGAGAGTAAATACAGACCTGTGGTGAGGTCTCAGGTGGCTTCAGACCCCGAATCTGCCCCTGGCCCCGAGGGAGAAACCAGCACCTGAGGAATGGGCCCTGGTCCCCCATCCTCTCCACCCCACTATCACCTCTGTGTCCCTGCTTGCCCCACCCTCTCCTCCCCCTCTATCTCCAGGTTGCTGCTTGTTAACCAGTAATACAGCATCATCATCCTGTTTAGTTGAAAGGCTGTAACCAGGACTTTTTACGTGACGAGGTAGACAGGATGTGACCAGATGTGAAAGCACGTGTCCTTCTGTACCCAGATATCACCTGTCTCATGGGAAAGAAGTAGCTCACCTGTGTTGTCATTTCATCAAGCTTTTTGCAGAAAACAGTGTAACTTTATTCATGTCTGCTGTATTCCTACAATGTTTTTTTAAGCAAGAAAAAGCCTGAATAAATGAATATTGTAAACTGGACAGTCTTCTCTTGATTTTTCTTTTGCGTAAACCATGATGCCCTGAAGGTCTTCTTTCAGTTATGTTTCCACTTTGCTGCTTGAGGCACTAATCACATCATCTACCATTAGGTGAATTAAAAAGAGCTAATGCATCTATAATGAATGGAACTAGAAATTAAATTACTTGAGAACACATGAGTCACAAAATAGGCAGATATTTAGCCACATATACGATTTAGTGTAAGCGGTGTTCTGGCTTGTAAAATATACACATGAGTAATAATTATAATAATAAACCGAGTAAACGGGGCCGGCTTGGCTACAAGTATCAATCCATCACCCTTTAGACTTTTAAATATATGGAGTTTTTTGGTACAATTTCGGCCGTTTTCAAAAAAAAATGCTGCTTTCTCCAAATGCTAAAAGAATACCAAGCCAGTGTGAGGCAACAGTCGGCCGCAGGGTTCGTGCCACGGACAGCGTTTTGTGCACGCGACTCACTGGCCGACGTTCTGTGTCGCAAATACCCTTGACAGATCCAAGTCTTAATGCTTTAGGTTTCCAGACATTGTTTGATCTCTGCCGATTATCTGCAGAATGGTGAAGAAATTCTATGAACGCCATCACCCTCACGCGACGTTTACACCGAAGGGACACGTATAATGCTGGAATAACTTGATGGGATTGGAGTGTCATGAAGGTATTCATTCCCACAGGATTGGATTTGGAGGGTCTCTACCGCAGAAACAAAGCATTCTTTCTATTAATAATTAATAAATTCATGAAGCAGCGGGAAAGCGAAAGTGAGCATGCAGTACTGGAGATCCTCGTTGTGAATACCTGTCACCGGCGTATCATGTCACAGTCTGACAGCGCTTCGCGAGGGGCAGACGAGGAGGACGCGGGAGGATGAGGGAGCAAGAGGGACCGGGAGAGGTAGAGGAGGAATATAATGAAGTTGAGTGGGAAAGGACTGTGTACCATCATTTCCAGCACCCTCCTCTTCCTCTGTGCGGTGAGCGAAGTTGTTGTTGGATTCAAATGCATCGCGATGGGTACCAGAGTAAAAGTGCATTTCCATCTGGGCACTGCGGCCGGAGCCTTCTACTCCGGGATACTTATCGGTCTCGGCCAGGCGCTCCTGGGCTTTGCGCTGCTTTGTTGCAAAGGGAAGCCCGGCTGTCGGAATTTCTTTCTCCTGGGGATCCTGGTGTTCTTGCTAGGAGTTCTCACAGCCTTCTCTGGCGCCGTGGTGGACGGGGACACGGTGTCTCTGGTAGAGCGGAAATATTCTCACTATTGCCTGCACTCGGTGGATTTAAACCACATCTGCGAGCAACTGAAAGAATATCAGAGGGGGCTAATTATCTCAACCATTCTTAGCACTTTGGAATGCCTTCTCGGGCTTATGAACTTGATTATTATAAAAAAATATAAAACAGCGCAGTTTTATAGACGGAGGCAATCTCAGAGACAGAGTTCTGGGGCTATTATATTCAACGAAGAACAGGACTTCTCCTCTGCAGAATTTCAGCCTGTGTCCTATATAAACTTGGGTGTTTTTCATGTGTTTGATGAGGCTGGAGTGGAGGTACAATGCGGGGGCCACCCGTCAGTCGAACTCCCGGGTTATTCGCCTACGGACCCTGAACTAAATCATTCCTATCCTTTCTCTTACCCTCTTCCGAGTGAACTACCCCCCGCGTATGAGGACATTTTCCCTGGAGAAGAAAGCAACAAATAGTCTAGCAAGTCTGATTCACTCAGTTCCAAATTCTGCAGTGACAATCACTGGCTTTTATCCCGCAGAGAAAGACACCCTGTATGATGAGGGCAATGATCTTTAAAACTGGATTTCATTCATCACATCATTGTGAGCTCTCATGCGTAGCTAATTCTTCAGCAAGGTTCGCCGCCTTGTCCATTGACAATATGCAACAAGAAAATGCTGTCTATAAATTAGAGTATTTCCATCGTCAGTTGACTATCTTACAGAATAGTTTGGAAAAAGAAAAGTCCCTACTTAAAGATGTTACCATACAATTTAAGATGTCAAAGCAGCGATTGTGTTGCTTTCAGATTGTAAACACTCATATGCTCATATAGGTTGTCGATGTTTACTGTTCCTTTACCATATCAATAAACGTGTATTTACGCTTATCCAATGTTGACATCTAAAGTCTGCAAACCTGAATAAATAAACATAAACCACTTCTTGTTCAATGCCCCTTAGCCCACTGTTTCCCCTGTCAGGCCCTCTATCAAATAAGTCAGACGGCAAACAAGAATCTACAGTGGATGACAGCATAGAGACACGTCATACACAACTCATGGCTGTGCTGTGTTGCCTGGAGCGTATGGTGTGTTCAGTACTGAGAGGAAAGGAGATGACATGTTCTCACCTGAATGTGACTCACAGGGTGGGTCTGTCTCATCATTCATCTTAGCTTCTGTTCTGACACCAGCACTGGAACTGTATTTAGGAGCAGTGGACAAAAAACTTTATTCTATAAGTTGACAGAAATAATAGTGAAAATATAGCTGCATGCAGCAATGGCGGATTACTCCAAAATATTACGAACCATGGCAAAATGGAAATTCTTCCCAAAATCTTACTGTATAGAAAAGTCAACACTGCAGACATGATGGATGCTGTAAGCATAAAGAGTGGAACCCTTACATTATATACAAGTGTGACATGCGATGCAACCAAAATCCACCAGGGACTTTGCTTCAAGACGAAGAGTTGGGGTTGGTCAGGCCACTTGTTCTAAAAAAGACATGCGTGCTTGGACAAGCTCACGCTCGAGAAGTGTGAGTGAAGCGTGAGTGCTGAGGGTCAAGAGAAAGAAACATTTGGATAAAACCGTAAAAAGTTGTTACACATGCACATATCAAATATCAACCATCAATCTACTTTTTGTCTTACATTCAACTATTTCTCAGATTTGTGTACAAAACACTCTCAAATTGTCACTGTTGAGAAAATGAATGCTGCTGGTGTCATGGGTTCTTGAGACTTTTTTATTTCCCTGAGAGCAATAAGGCAAGCTTCCAGCGTTAGACATCTTGGATTGGGTCAAAACGCAGTGCTTTTTAAAGTGCCAACTTTGAAGCGTGTTCTTCAAAGGCCACCTGTGCTTTGTTCAGGCCCATCATGCAGAGATCCATTCTTTAAAAGCTTTGACTTAGGGCTAGGAATGATATCACACCTGAGATCAGGGTTATCAGGTCCAGCAAACAGGTCGTAAAACATGTTTAACTGGCCCAAGTGCCCAACAAGTGCCCAAAACCAGCCCAACAAGTGCCCAACAAGTGCCCAAAACCAGCCCAACAAGTGCCCAAAACCAGCCCCAGATTCATGAAAACCAGCTCAATATTTGAGGGTTCACAACAAAGGAGTTACCACATTTATCCAATAGATGCCTCCATAGTTAAAATATAAAAATGACTGGTGAATTTTATGTTTTCTGTTATCCTCAAGTTTCATTGGTTCATTACAACAGATTATTCATACATGTTGCTTCCTTTCCCCACTGAACAGAGACACGGAGCAACAATAACTTTAAGGAAGTGATGATACACTTTACTAAAGGAAGTGTGTGTAGGTGATGAACCATCACTGCTGGCTCTGCCTACACATCTTCCCTGTCCATGCTGTTTCCCTCTCTCCCAGCGTGGGTCACACCAAGGCTGAAGTGCAGGAACTACATGAGGTTAGGCAGGAGCCCAAGCACATCCAAAGAACAAGACTTTTCAAGTGCAAAACCGTTTAAAAGTTTCCCAAAACTGGCTTGTAAACTATAGATACTGAAACTCTTCCTGAGATGAAGAGTTTCTAGAAGCTTAGTCAAAGCACAGACAAGCTACTGGGCTACAGCAGAGCTTATGTCCAACTGCTTATGTGTGGAATTTGTAACAATATATTAGCTACCAGTACACTTTCATAGTCAGGCTCTCTGGACTCATTAAGCTACATAACATGCACAATCAAGGTGACCAACTGGATTATCTTAATTTACAAACAACTCCCACCCAAGACAAATGACTTGATAACTTTTGTGTAGGCCCATACAATAGCAGCCAAACGATACAGATGAGAGTCAGGACAGGGAATTAGAGATAAAGGTAGTGGGAGGGTGTTGCATTTTTCTGCCTTCTGCCTCCACTCTGCCTCCACTCCTGTGAAACATTACTGGAGCACCACAGCTTTTGCCTGTTAGTGCCTGCAATGCTGGGAAGAAAACAATAGGACAATAATATTGTAAAATGTAACAAGGCTTTCTAACAGTACAGCTGGCCCCAGCTTGGCCCTGCATGGAGTCTAGAATCTCCCCTTGCTGCAAATCAAATCAAAACAGGAGCCTTTTCATTAGGGCCCAGTTGTGGACTCATGCTTTTGGAGAAAATGGAATGCCTCTTGAATGCCTCAAACATTTCAAAATGTTCACTGTACATGGTGGACTGTGCGGTTCACCACTGTAAAACATGCCCGCACCTTAGCCCACCTGCCTACATGCTGGACTGTGCGGTTCACCACTGTAAAACATGCCTGCACCTTAGCCCACCTGCGATTCCCCCTGTTACTCTGGCAGGGGTGTTTCCACCACCAAACCCTTTCCTGTAACCCTAGGCAGCCCCCCCCAATGTTAAACAGGAAGAAGGGAACAGAGGGTTTTTTTCCGGCATACCTGGTTCTCTCTATCTGTTCCTCCCATAACTCTGGCTGGAAAGGCACCAAACACATGATACAAAGAAATAATCTGATGTCGGTATATTAGTACTTTAAACCTATTTGAAGATAATTCATGAATTAGATATTTTGGTGCCTTGTTCTCTTTTGTTGCTAAAGGGTTAGTTTACTATCCTTAAACAGATTAGATCATTTTCCTCAAACAGGTGAGTTTCCAAGTGAATCATGATCATGATTTGTGCTACTGTAGCTAACAAACAGTGTAGGCAGGTTGAAATTATTAGGAGAGTTTTTCATCTTTGGCTCTTTTTGTTCTGATCAAAGCTGCTTTCCTGGATAGCCAAGATGCATTAGTTTAATGATGCAGCCAATGTTACTGTCTACACAAAGAAGAAAAGGCTGACTTGCATAACTCCCGGAGCGATGAAGTGATTTAGCTGCTGAGATGGAAGATAGGGAGTCTGAAAGGGAAAGGTGCTTCAAGGTAGGGTTAGGTATATATGGTATATTTAGGTATATATATACATGTAGTACATATAGGTATGGATTGTAGACCCCTAGTCTACTTGTGATCTGGTCAAATTAAATCTAATAAAAATTTTGTTTGTAGATCTCTTTTTACAAGCAATGTGACAGAGGGCTTCACGTATGCCCAAAGAACTGCCCCTCAACCAACCTGAACCCTCAAGGAACACAAGGAGAAACTGACTCTTCTGGTACCCTGAAGTCTATCTGTGGTAGGCCTCTACCGAGGCAGACAGGTGAGGTAGACAGGTGAGGCAGACAGGTGAGGCGGACAGGTGAGGTAGATAGGTGAGGCAGACAGGTGAGGTAGACAGGTGAGGCAGACAGGTGAGGTAGACAGGTGAGGCAGACAGGTGAGGCAGACAGGTGAGGTAGACAGGTGAGGTAGACAGGTGAGGCAGACAGGTGAGGCAGACAAGACACTGGATGTGGAGAGGGTGGTACTTACCTCAGTATCTCAGCTTCCCACCCCGGGTAAGATTTTGAAGGGTAAAAAAACTACACTTAGGTAAAATCAATACGCCCTAAAAGCCTTTCATAAACGCACTGTGCAGAGCTGCCAGGAACAGTTCCCTTTGGAGGGGTTCCAGTGCCTTCTGAAAGCCAGCAATGTCTGTTCGTGCACAAAGTGTGGTTCATTACCTCGTTGTAAGCTTCCTGGCCATTAGCCTTGTTGTGTGGGTACATGCTGTTGTTTGTGCATTTAAATTTTTGTTTTTGTCAACTTTGGAATCTATGACCTTCTCAGTTTTAGAGTTAAATTGAAGCATCTAAAGTAATTTGATGCAATTTAATCATAAAGGCGAACAATATTATAGTGTCAAAATCATTGTCTAGCATATGGAATTTTGGAACAGGCTGACTTGGCTCGGTGTCAAAATAGTAAGTGATCAATGATTGCACCAACAACAGTATTAACACATTTTGTAGTGTTAGGGTAATCAGCATCTTACCCAGAAGGCTCTTTTAGGGAATCCCCCAAATACTGGAGAGGAAACCAGGCTGGATGTCTGAAGAGATGAAAGATGCTCTGGAAGCTTTGGAGATGGAAGAGATGTCTGGAGAGGAAACCAGGCTGGATGTCTGAAGAGATGAAAGATGCTCTGGAAGCTTTGGAGATGGAAGAGATGTTTGGAGAGGAAACCAGGCTGGATGTCTGAAGAGATGAAAGATGCTCTGGAAGCTTTGGAGATGGAAGAGATGAAAGATGCTCTGGAAGCTTTGGAGATGGAAGAGTTGAAAGATGCTCTGGAAGCTTTGGAGATGGAAGAGATGAAAGATGCTCTGGAAGCTTTGGAGATGGAAGAGATGAAAGATGCTCTGGAAGCTTTGGAGATGGAAGAGATGAAAGATGCTCTGGAAGCTTTGGAGATGGAAGAGATGAAAGATGCTCTGGAAGCTTTGGAGATGGAAGAGATGAAAGATGCTCTGGAAGCTTTGGAGATGGAAGAGATGAAGATGCTCTGGAAGCTTTGGAGATGGAAGAGATGAAAGATGCTCTGGAAGCTTTGGAGATGGAAGAGATGAAAGATGCTCTGGAAGCTTTGGAGATGGAAGAGATGAAAGATGCTCTGGAAGCTTTGGAGATGGAAGAGATGTTTCACAGTTTACAGGCTGGCATGCTAAGAGCAGACACTGTACAAACTCTTTATCTATTGGCTTATGGTCCCATCCAATCTGTTATTATATGTTATGTTTTATGTTATGTTACTGTATGTTATTATTTTAAACAGTGTCACAACTGAACCTCAGGCTCCACTAGCAGCTGAGGAAGAACCAGCTTACAGTTTTCCAAACAACAACAGTTCAAAACTGTCTGTTCCCAAATCATACTGTGTTACGGACACATATTCATTTATCTGGCTGAGTGAACACTAGGCTATA
>BROE01000006.1:168135-350073 GCA_036571765.1 Plecoglossus altivelis
CACTGGAGAGTTATGTAATCTCCAGCCGCCACGAAGCTAAGAGATGTAACGCTGGCATGTTGTGAGTTACGCCTGTGGACAAATCACACATCACGCACAGACGACGCACGAGCGCACGAACAAACCGCACACACCACACATACACACACACATACACACACACACACACCGACACCACCACACACACCAACAATGCAGTCCATACAGACTTTCCCGGAAACCCTGCCTGCTGACGGGACAGCAGAGACACAGAGAGACAGAAACTGATTTGAGGAGGAAGGGGCCCGTCCTGTCCTTATCTCAAACCTACTCTTCTCTCTCTCTCTTTCCTCTCTCTCTCTCCAGCTATTCGTGTCTCGTTCTCCCCTTTCTCATCTCGTGACTTTACCAGCTCTGTCTCTATCTTTCTCTTCCTCATAGAGTGCTGATAGAGATATCTTCCACACCATTATAAGAGTTCAGCCAGTCTGATGAGGCTCAGTGTAGATGTTCACTGGTTGTGTGTGTGTGTGTGTCAGGTGTGTGTGTCCAGTACAATTGTGAATGAGTGTGAACAAAAAAGACAATTGCTGCTTGTGGATGTCTGGGACACAACAAGCTTCATCTATGGTCATGAATATCCATTTTAAAGCCCACAGAACGACAGACACTATTTTGGTGGATCAATGTAATCGCTCAATCATGAAAGCCCCAGACACCCAACTGTTGGGGGACCAATCAAAGGCCAGAGCATTGGCTGTTCAGTGATGCCTGGAGTGGGCCAGGTCTTGAAGGAGAATGCCAATATTGCTGTAACGCCAGCAATCCAGTCTATAATTTCATGGCTGGACGGCTGAGGAGGTAATTGGTGGTGGCAGATTCCTGACCTCTCCATGCTGTGAACGACTCAACAGAAGAGATGGTCATGCCGCACACTTACATCAGCACAGGTGCAATCTAACTGATTTGTGAGAGAGAGGAGGATGGGAGAAGAGAGGAGGATGGGAGAAGAGAGGAGGATGGGAGAAGAGAGGAGGATGGGAGAAGAGAGGCAGGAGTGGGATGGAAGAGAGAGAGATGAAAGAGAGGAGGAAGAATGAAGGAAGGGAGCGGAAGACAGGAGAGGAGGAGAGAGGAGAAAGAGAGGGGGGGAGGAGAGTGGAGACAGAGAGAAAGGGGGAGGAAGAGAGGGAGGGGGAGGATGATGGGTCAGGTGAAAAGGGTGAGGAGGAGAGGGGAGAGTGTGAGGGGGAGAGGGGAGAGTGTGAGGAGGAGAGGAAGAGGGTGAATGGACAGGATGAGAGGGTGAGGTGGAGGTAAGGGAGGTGAGGATGAGAGGGTGAGGTGGAGGTTAGGGAGGTGAGGATGAGAGGGTGAGGTGGAGGTTAGGGAGGAGAGGGGAGAGTGTGAGGGGGAGAGGGGAGAGTGTGAGGAGGAGAGGAAGAGGGTGAATGGACAGGATGAGAGGGTGAGGTGGAGGTTAGGGAGGTGAGGATGAGAGGGTGCGTGGAACAGAAACAAGATACAAGGTGATAGCTGCATCTTCCTGCTGACCTGGAAGTAGAAGAAGGCCTGTCCAAACCAGTAGTGCATGATGCTGATGTGAGTGGGGGAGTAGTGTAGTGGGCTCCAGATGAACCGAGCCATGAGAGTCTGGACCAGCAGGCAGCAGGCCAGAACCAGGAGGTTGTGGGGTCTCAGCAGCAGGGCCACCAGCAGCACCACCCCGCTGTACAGCTCCCACAATCCCCTGCTCTTCAGACGGGCGTCAGCTGAGACCACCTGGGAGCGCAGCAGGTCCTTGGAGCCACTGAACAGGATGCCCAGCACAAACACATACACGAACCGTGCCTCCACTGTTCCCCTGGCAACAGGAGGGGCTGCTGTCAGTCATGTGTTTACCACAGAGTAACACACACGCATATACATACACACACACATACCGCATACATACACATACACACATACCATATACATACACACAAGTAAACACACACTTGTACACACACGTACACATGAGTAATCATACATACACACACACTACTTGTGGTGCTGAGGTTAATTCTAGTTAGTCTGCAACAGGTATTGGTGCTTCACAGTCCCTTGGCTATCGCTCCGTACAACAATGTCACACGACACTGATCGAACAATAAGAACCAACAGCAGATCACACACCCTATCTCCATGGCAACAGCAAGCCTGGAAGACTCTTCCCCTGGGCAGGACTGGAAACATAATTACAGGAAGTCATGGATAAACATGAGCACTGCCTCGCTGAAAATAACCACTGGACTAAGTGGGAACTTCTGGAAACTGTTTATTTTCAAACACCCAACTCAAAGCCTCCTCAGACCGCTTGTCTATCAAATCCAAAAAACAACATCCACAAGTTTCTATGATAATCAGCAGGCATCAGCAGGAACAGCAAGCCTGTGGGACGTTTGTCCTGCTACCCTCACATGCAGTGATCCCCTCACTTCAGCAGGGAGATGATGTGAGGACACATTTGTTCTGATGGAAGCTGGAATATATTTACATATGTACTGACAATGTGCTCACAAATTAAGTGTCAGCACAACACCCTTGCAGGTTAATCAGGTTAATAACTATTAGAGCAGTGTGTTGTGCAGGTGTAACCCCCTGGCAGAAGGGTGAGCAGTAAAAACAGTGTGGGAGTGGTTATCGTTAACTACATTGTGGTCTATGCAAACCAGTCATCTCATGCTAGTCACGTCTGGCTGTGTCTCCCTCTGCCCTCATGGACACACAGGAGGAGCTGCTGTCATGGCACCCAGACAGCAGAGAAGCTCAGACACCTAGCCACCGCCCCACACAGGAGGAGAGGCCAGGGGAGGCCAGCCTCACACAGGAGGAGAGGCCAGGGGAGGCCAGCCTCATGCAGGAGGAGAGGCCAGCCTCATGCAGGAGGAGAGGCCAGGAGAGGCCAGGGGAGGCCAGCCTCATGCAGGAGGAGAGGCCGGGGGAGGCCAGCCTCATGCAGGAAGAGAAGCCGGAGAGTCCAGCCTCACACTGCTGGAGAGGCCAGGGGAGGCCAGCCTCACACTGCTGGAGAGGCCAGGGGAGGCCAGCTTCACACTGCTGGAGAGGCCAGGGGAGGCCAGCCTCACACTGCTGGAGAGGCCGGGGGAGGCCAGCTTCACACTGCTGGAGAGGCCAGCCTCACGCAGGAGGAGAGGCCAGGGGAGGCCAGAGGAGGCCAGCCTCATGCTGGAGGGCTAAGAAGAAAGGCCTGGGAATCTGTTGCTGTGATTAATAATAACCAGGGTTAGGGTTCGGTAGAGGCAGGCCACCTGTCACCTTCACCCTCCAGCCCATCAGCTCTGTCTGCTCCTAGGGAGCTGGGAGAGGGACCTGCCCTGGAGACAGTTGGGGTATCTAGCTGACTGCACTGACTGGTTATCTGTCTGTAGGGAGACAAGGTCTCTTGGCAGAGAAGGTTGTCATGGTGATCACAAGCAAGGGAGCAAACAAAGCGATCAGCCATCTAATTGATCCATTTATCATACTGATCCAAGGGGCTGGCGAACAACAGCTCAATGATCTGGACAGCTGGAGGTCTCTGGCCATTCTGCTGTGTAATGATCCCTGCCCTGCTGCCCCCCAGTCCTGCCCCCCTGGACTCCAACCTCTATCCTTTGGTCTAACATACACTGCACGTCCTGATGTACTGAAGTATTCTACACTAACAGTAATAGAAACAATACTGAATAACAATAAGAACTTACTTGGACATATTTCTGCCAGCGTGTTGCCACGGGAACAACACGCTTCCCACAGCGGCGCGATAGCTGAAGACTCCCAGAAGGCCGAGTGCCAACGCCACCCTGGACACCCAGGAGCAGCGCCGCTGGACCAGGAAGTAGATGAGAGCCAATGAAAACGCAGCCAGGAAGGAGAGAGCTGTCTTGTGTTCTGAGCTGTGAAAGAGAAGACGAGTTGTCTGTTAACCCTCCTGAGGTACGGAACATGACTGCACTCTCACACAAGTTCTAACCTCAAAGCTTGGTGTGGAGCTGCCATGTGGTGCTTACTAAACAGATATCAAACCAGTGTCCTAGGTACTGCAGCAAGGAGGAGAGGCCTTCATTAGGCTGCACGGTGTGAAGCACCAGGTAGCTGGGGACACTGACCAGAGCAGGCTCATTTTTCAGACCACAGGCAGAAGAGATGACGGAGGGGTCTGATGAACACAGAAACAAACTCTGACCTGCATGAGAGCCCAGGGACAACCACAACTTCACAGGGACAACCACGACCACACAGGAACTACCACGACCACACAGGAACTACCACGACCACACAGGGACAACCACGACCACACAGGAACTACCACGACCACACAGGAACTACCACGACCACACCGGGACAACCACACAGGAACTACCACGACCACACAGGAACTACCACGACCACACAGGAACTACCACGACCACACAGGAACTACCACGACCACACCAACCACCAAGCATCTCCATGCTTTGCCTGCTTCATCAGAACCTTCTCCTGAGGACTAAGGTCTGAGGAAACCTATCCTGAAGGTTAAGCACATCATGACGTTCACGATCTGATATAAATCTGCAGAAATTCATTTTAAAGCGACTATTCCGGCTTGTTATCTCAGCAGACATCAGCATTAGCTCTCTTCCCAGAGTGACAGACTCCTCTACCCTGAGCTGGTACCTGCAGAGCAGACAGGATGTGACTCAGACAGCAGCTCTTAGTTCCTGTCCAGGTGCTTTTATTCATAACCTCGCTGCAAGGAGCCACTGCCATTATGTTGCAGAAGACATCCAACCTAAGCCACAGCAGCTAATGGAAAGCTCTCAGCGTGGATGAAGAAGAGTGCATCTCTGCTCGTTATCTAATGCTCGCCAGCTCTGTCTTCTCATATCACGTATTTATTAACTCCAGAAATAATGTGGTTTCTAATGTACAAATAATAGGCCTTAGAAGATGTGTATTAGGCCTTATGAAGAGATGTAAAACAAGATAGCAGGAAGGTGATTTTAGAGTCCAGGATCATAGGGAAGAGTTAGAGTTAGGGATAAACCTTTCAAAAGCTTCACAGACACATAACTCATAATAAAACCCCACTGATCTAACCAGAATACAGACCCAGACTCAGTTAGAATACAGACCCAGTCAGAATACAGACCCAGTCAGAATACAGACCCAGTCAGAATACAGACCCAGACCCAGTCAGAATACAGACCCAGACCCAGTCAGAATACAGACCCAGTCAGAATACAGACCCAGTTAGAATACAAACCCAGTCAGTATACAGACCCAGACCCAGTCAGAATACAGACCCAGACCCAGTCAGAATACAGACCCAGTCAGAATACAGACCCAGTCAGTATACAGACCCAGACCCAGTCAGAATACAGACCCAGACCCAGTCAGAATACAGACCCAGTTAGAATACAGACCCAGTCAGAATACAGACCCAGTCAGAATACAGACCCAGACCCAGTCAGAATACAGACCCAGTTAGAATACAGACCCTGTCAGAATACAGACCCAGACCCAGACAGATTACAGACCCAGTCAGAATACAGACCCAGTCAGATTACAGACCCAGACCCAGTCAGAATACAGACCCAGTCAGAATACAGACCCAGACCCAGTCAGATTACAGACCCAGTCAGATTACAGACCCAGTCAGTATACAGGCCAGCTGTGGCGTGATCACACACTTATTGATGTGGAATATGTCCAGGTGAACAGTGGAGGCCAGCTGGCCCTCTACTCCTCTTCTAAAAGGAGAGGAGAGGGGAGGAGCAGGAGGGGGGAGAAGAGGAGGGGGGGGAGAAGCAGGAGGAAGAGGAGGAAGAGGGGGAGAGGAGGAAGAGGGGGAGAGGAGCAGGAGGGGGGAGAGAAGCAGGAGGGGGGAGGAGGAAGAGGAGGAAAAGGGGGAGAGGAGCAGGGATAAGAGGGGGAGAGGAGCAGGGATAAGAGGGGTAGAGTAGTGTGGAAATCACCTGTTGAGCCAGTGGCCCAGGTCGGGCAGGTGAGCCCACTGCACGCCTGTCTGGTTGAGGGAGCGCAGCATTCGGCAGCAGGCCAGCGTGACGACCGGGGTGGCCAGCGCTAGCCACCTCTCATCCCCCGCCCCCTTCCCCCTCAGGGGGGCTGTGGGGCTGGGGGTCAGGGGCTCCTCAGAGCAGGGCAGCAGAGGATCCGCAGGGCCCCTGGATTCTCTGAAGTAGGCGCGGCAGACGTCCTGGAAGAGGGCGAGGCACAGCGTGCTGAGCAGGAAGTACCATGTCTGGTGCTCCTCCTCCACAAAGCTGCTGGCCGCCAGGCTGAGGGTGTGTCCAGCCGTCCCCAGCAGCAGCAGAGCCTCCAGCTCAGACACGCTCCAGACGCTCCGCACCGGCGACTGGGGAGGAAGCAGGGAGTCAGAAACACGACAGGAAGGCCTCCAGGTCATCGAACTATCACCACAGCCAGTTCTGAGAACCCTTATCATCAGCTACCTCTATCTACCTGCCCCCATCATCATCAGATACCTCATTCTACCTGCCCCCCTCAACCACAGCCACCTCATTCTACCTGCCCCCCCTCATCATCAGCTACCTCATGCTACCTGTGCCCTGCTTGATAGAAAGAAGGTAAAAGGTAAAACTCACCTTCCCAGGGGGCTTTGCTGCCAGGGGAAGCCTCCTGGTTGCCATGGAGAGCAGTGTGCAGAGCAGAGCTGAGGAGAAGGCCAGAGCTGGAAACACCAGACCCCACGGGAGACTGCAGAAGTAGCAGGAGGCCTGGGCGGAGGTGCACAGCAGCACGTGGGTGGAGCAGAGCAGCAGAGAGAGCAGGTACCAGGGCGGGGCCAGCAGGGCGGCGCTCACAGGAACCTCCACCTCCCCTGAGCCACCCAGAGCCTCCGGCAAGGCCAACAGGAGCAGCAGCACAAACTGGAGACACACACACACCACGCAACAGACACACCATGCAACATACACACACCACACACACACCCACCGCACAACAGACACACACCACACACAGAGGGTAAAGAAAAGAACATCACAGGCTTATCCTTGGCTGCGCTGAGAGACGAGCAGCTCACTGTCAAACTATCTTTGTGACAACATCTCCTTCTTCCTCAGACAGGAGAGACCAGGCTGGGAACCCGTCAGTCCCTGACAGGAGAAAACTTGGGACTTGTGGATGGGATTTCTTAAAGGAGTAGTTAACTGTAGAAACCCACCTGGGTGAGCGTTTTAGCATCAAAAGAATCTTTCTACAGAGATGAATCGTGTTCCATGTTCTGTGTGACTCCACAGTCAGCGTGTGGGCCCAGGTGATTGGCTGTGCTCGTCTGTGTGGAAAAGCCCAGAGGCCTATGTTTCTGCTAGCGTCTATCACTTTAAACATTCCCTGTATGAAGAGTTGTTGCTCTAAATCACATTGCTCCCCTTACTAGTGTTTAACAATGGATTTCTCAACGAAAGCTATGAAAAACCACCCTTTATTCGCTTGAGAACTTTGCCTAGGTTGAAAAACCAAACTAAATAATTATCTGGGTCTACCGTTTAATAGTTTACAATAAACGCTGATTAAAAGTGACAGGGAGTCTTCTCTATCAAAGGCATTCACCTTAGCTGGAGGCCTGTCTAAATCAGAGTTGGGAAGAGAGTTACGTTCATGAAATATTAAGGCACAAGTATGGTGCAGGGGTGGGCAAATGAAGTCAAGTCAAACAGAAAATAATAAGCCAGTAAAATGAGTCAGAAACCCACAGCTATAATGTCTCCTTAACAGTATTGCCATCACTTTACTTTGCGTAAATGAAGCTACAAAATTAAGGTAGGACAATACAGTATATCTGATAATGATGATGATGATGATAATATCTTACTGAGAATAATATCAATGATGATAATAATGCACAGATGATGATGATGATAGTACAATACTGATGTTAATAATAATAATAATAATGATAATGCACTGATGATGATGATAATGTACTGATGATATTGATGATGATAATACCATACTGATAATAATAATAATAATGCACCGATAATGATGATATTGATGATGATAATACCATACAATAATAATGTGCTGTCCAGCCCTCCAGGGAGGGCTCCTCACCTGGAAGACGAGGCCCATGCCCACTAGCATGGAATACAGGTCATATCGTCCCAGCTGCTTGCTGAGAGCTGAACTCAGGGAGACCAGGGCCTGCTGATACAGCTGCACCGCCTTGCCCCCCTGACTGGACAGGACCTCCGGGGTGCTACCCTCTTGCTGCAGTCGCAGCCAGCTGCTGTGGGCCTTCTGTGCCACACGTGCCTGCTCATAGCCAGCCTCTGGAGGGGAACACACACATATATCCTATAACACAACGTGGTGTAAAGAAGACGATGGTGGTTAAGTGTTTTATGATTTCGCTTTATTTTTCAGACTCAAGGATTCCAAGAACTTGAATGATTAGCATCATTTGATGACCTGCCACTCAGAGTAACATGGTAATAATGATATATGACTGTTGAAATGATGCCAAAAAGGGCCCAGAATGAATCACAGTCCTAACAGCTCTGGCCAGGGTCCACCAGACACACAGCAAGTGGTCTGGACACTGCCTCCTCAGGTCATAGATGGACACCTGCAGTTAACACGAGCAGATTAAAAAGGGAATTTGGCAGAAGAGCATGTAGGTGTGGAAGTGTGTGTGTCTGCGTTAGAATGAGACTATGATATGAGTGAGAGAAAGAGCATTAGGGTGAGATGGTGAGGATGATATAAAGACAGATGTTTTTGGTTTACAAAACGTATCCATCTCCTGTCAGCTGTCTGACATTGTCACAGTGACAGCAACGTTTTTTGCCAAGTAACACTGCAGTCAGTACCAGCCTTGTGATTGGTCACTCGTCACTTGTGCTGCAAACGATGCAGCAGCAATCCTTGGTCTTCTGGGGCATTGTGAATCTGTACCTGCCATCTGGAGCTGGTGTTCACAGCCTGGCTGTAAACAATGTAAAGACTCCTCTATACACAGGTAGAACAGTCCTCTCCACATTCGTATATCTAGAGTTGGGAAGTACCAAAGTACAAATAGTTCATCATTACTGTACTTGAGTACAACCTTCTGGCATCAGTAGTTTCCTTCACTTTTTCTGACAACTTTATACTTTTGCTCCTTACATTTTTTGCACAAATATCTGAAGTTTATACTTCTTACATTTTCAAGCCAGGCTACTATGGAGCAAGCAGAAGCAACAAGAACAAGTTCTCATAAGGCTAACTGTCTCGCTCTCCTCTCCCGTCTCAGCTAACTGTCTCGCTCTCCTCTCCCGTCTCAGCTAACTGTCTCGCTCTCCTCTCCCGTCTCAGCTAACTGTCTCGCTCTCATCTCCCACCTCAGCGAACTGTCTTGCTCTCCTCTCCCACCTCAGCTAACTGTCTCGCTCTCCTCTCCCGCCTCAGCTAACTGTCTCGCTCTCCTCTCCCGCCTCAGCTAACTGTCTCGCTCTTCTCTCCCGCCTCAGCTAACTGTCTTGCTCTACCTTCTCAGCTACGTAACTGTCTTGCTCTCATCTCCCGCCTCAACCAGATGTGGCTAGCACGAGTCGCCACATCACTATGGAAACTAGGCAACCACATACTGCATGGAGTGGAGTTGTCGGCCCTGTCAACAACATCTCTCTAAACTCCAGCAGAAGTGATCCTCAGCTGGAGAGCTCAGGATGACAGATCCCTGGAGTCGACAGACAAGAGGGCTCACTCGGCCATGATGAATAATGGTTTACTGACTTCCTGTATCACCTGACACAGTGACACAATGTCACTAACAGGTTCATCTTTGCCTTCATCTCACCTCTGGGAGCAATGTGTGTGAGTGTGTGATTGAGAATGTGTGTGTGAGTGTGTGTGTGTGTGTGTGACAATGTGTGTGTGTGACAGAGAGTGTATGTGTGTGACAATGTGTGTGTGTGTGACAGAGAGTGTGTGTGTGTGACAGACAGTGTGTGTGTGTGTGACAGTGTGCGTGTGTGACAGAGTGTGTGTGTGTGACGGTGTGTGTGTGACAATGTGTGTGTGTGACAGAGTGTGTGTGTGACAATGTGTGTGTGTGTGTGACAATATGTGTGAGTGACAGAGTGTGTGTGTTTCAGTGTGTGTGTGCGTGTGTGACAGTGCGTGTGTGACAGTGTGCGTGTGACAGAGAGTGTGTGTGTGTGTGACAATGTGTGTGTGTGACAGAGTGCGTGTGTGACAATGTGTGTGTGTGACAATATGTGTGAGTGACAGAGTGTGTGTGTGACAGTGTGTGTGTGAGTGACAGTGCGTGTGTGACAGTGTGTGTGTGAGCGTGAGCTAGCTTGAGGCCACGTCATGACAAAGATCGCGTCTACATTGGATGTCACAGCTTTGATCTCAGTTCCCAGAGGACAAAGATATATGTAAACACAGAAACACTCGCGGGAACCCCACATTACAATCACTTTTAAAAACCAACTGCTGCAGTGCTCAATTTGAAGCTCAACTTTTAAATGAATCAGGCTATTGTATTATTACACACAGAACTGTCTCTGTTGTCTAGGGGATGGGAGGCTCTCCCACAAGAGACATGCTAACTGATGTTCAACCTTTCATGTTTAATGAATACATCTCCCAGAGAAACATCCCCACCTCGCTAGAACACTGTAGAGAGACAGCATATCTCGAATAAGATGAACAGAACACAGCTGTAGAGAGACAGCATATCTCGAATAAGATGAACAGAACACAGCTGTAGAGAGACAGCATATCTCGAATAAGATGAACAGAACACAGCTGTAGAGAGACAGCATATCTCTAATAGGATAAACAGAAGCATTGATTAAAATATCCCTGGAGGAAGGAGGAGGAAGGAGCAGCAACACCTGGCTGTGTCTACAGGACACTCTGAGTACAGTGAGTGTGTGTGTATGTGCGTGTGAGTTCCCGGAGCAGCGTGCTGTCCGCGAGCAGAGTGCTGTCCCTGGGCAGAGTGCTGTCCCTGGGCAGAGTGCTGTCCCAGAGCAGAGTGCTGTCCCAGAACAGAGTGCTGTCCCTGGGCAGAGTGCTGTCCCAGAACAGAGTGCTGTCCCAGAACAGAGTGCTGTCCCTGGACAGAGTGATGTCCCTGAGCAGAGTGCTGAGCTGGTGGGTGTTGGTGAGTGTTGTGTACCTCTCTGGTAGTCAGTGTGCTGTCCCAGAACAGAGTGCTGTCCCTGGGCAGAGTGCTGTCCCTGGGCAGAGTGCTGTCCCTGGGCAGAGTGATGTCCCAGAACAGAGTGCTGTCCCTGGACAGAGTGATGTCCCTGGGCAGAGTGCTGTCCCTGGGCAGAGTGCTGTCCCAGAACAGTTTGCTGAGCTGGTGGGTGTTGGTGAGTGTTGATGAGTGTTGTGTACCTCTCTGGTAGTCAGTGGTGCTGTCCCGGAGCAGTGTGCTGAGCTGGTGGGTGTTGAGCTGCAGGTAGCGGAGCTGTTGTCTCAGAGGCAGCTCCTCCAGCAAGGGGAGCAGCAGGTGGCCCACGCTGTTCTGAGGCACAGCCAGTCCCAGCCCCAGGGCCAAGGACGGGGGCAGGTCCACCTGCTCCACCACAGACGGCTTCTCCATCCCCACTGCAGGACCACACATACACACCACACACAAGCAGACAAACACATATACATACATACACACAAACACAGATACATACACGTGCATACATACACATACATACATGCATGCACATCACACACACAACCATTAAGGTTACAGGTACCTGTGGAAATCTAAGGTGTGTTGCAGTAGTAGCTGGTTAGCTATGATTAATCTTCTTAGCACAAGCTAACATGGAAATACAAACAGGCATAACGATTTTTTAAATAGAAGAGATAAAAAAAGAAACAATTATCACATTGACTCTGAGGTGCCTCGGCATGTTCATCACAGCCTGTTAATAAACCAGTCTACACATTACTGTACAGTCACACAACTGGTCACAACCAGAGGGGAGAGGGGGAGGAGGGGAAATAGGAAGGGCAGTGGAGAGGGGAGGAGAAAAGAGGAGGGGAGGAGAGAGGGGGAGGACGGAAGATTGGGAGGTGGGGAGTAGAGGAGATAGGAAGGGCAGAGGAGAGGGAAGGAGGGGAGAAAAGAGGGGAGGAGAAAAGAGGAGGGGAGGAGAGAGGGGGAGGACGGAAGATTGGGTGGTGGGGAGTAGAGGAGATAGGAAGGGCAGAGGAGAGGGGAGGAGGGGAGAAAAGAGGGTATAAGGGAGGGGGAGAGGAGAGAGAGGGAGGTGGGGAGATGGGGAGGGCAGAGGAGAGGAGGTGGTAGAGGAAAGGGAGACACACTCACCTTTCCTCCTGAAGGCAGGACTGATGAGCACCAGGGGGGTGTTGACCTCTGGGTCGGAGGATCCTCCATGACTGCCTGTGTCTGACATGCCGTGGTCGGCACACAGCACCAGCAGGTATGGCAGAGAGCCCTCCTCCTCCTAGACAACAGCCAGGGATCAGGGCTCAGCTCATTAGACATTTCTACAGAGATACAACTGCTACCATGAATACTACTGCTATCATCAGAGATGCTAGTCTTGGGCTGCGGTGTGTCTACCTGTCTGGTAGAGATGCTAGTGTTGGGATACAGTGTGTCTACCTGTCTGGTAGAGATACTAGTGTTGGGATACAGTGTGTCTACCTGTCTGGTACAGATGCTAGTGTTGGGATACAGTGTTTCTACCTGTCTGGTACAGATGCTAGTGTTGGGATACAGTGTTTCCAGAGTCTGGTTCCAAGGCCATTTGGCAACTTGTTTATCACTGGTATTCCCAGTCTACCCAGCCAGCTACTCTAGGAACCTCTGTCACAGGAGAGGCGAAACATGCCTTCTCAGCAAGACAGAAAAGCTAACAGGTTTGCATTGAGAACAGCAAACATTTGAGGTGCCACATTTGCAGGTGATTGTTGTGACTCCTGAGTAAAGACTCCAGTGTAAAGACTCGGGTGTAAAGAGTAGCGTGAGTATTATAGTTCATCTGACTGAACAGGAAATACTACAGCTGGGATTGCAAAGTCTCTGATCGACTTAGCTACCCCCCACCTGCCTCTTCCAGGTAACTAGCCCCCACCTGCCTCTTCCAGGTAACTAGCCCCCAGCAGAAGCACAGCAGCTAACTCCCTACCTCTCCATGGGACACTGGATGTGTCAGAAGAGCCCCGGAGATAGAATTTTAAATATATATATTTATATGTTAAGTTTATATATATTTACGGGACTCGGTACAAAAGTCAGACTTTTATCTTCTCACGTCTTCTATATTGGGCAAGGTGATTATAACTGATTTTTTTGTTATAAGCTGGATGTGTGGAGTCTAACAGATGTACTGTGACTTCAACCTGCTCTGAGCCTCGCTAGCTGCTAACAGCAGCCCCTCTGAAATAACATCCATCTTCCCCTTATTCACATTACAGCAGCCCCTCTGAAATAACAACTATCTTCCCCTTATTCACATTCAAACTATTATTATAATTTTCTACTGCAGCCCTCAGACGGGTCATCTGGGATAGGAAGTCACAGCTCTGAAGTTATTCTGCTACATGGTAGGAGAGCAGAGAGGAGGAGACAAGAGCGAAGAGGAGGAGAGAGGAAGAGCAGAGTGGATTGGAGAGGAGCGGAGAGAAGGAGAAGGAACAGAGAGCTGGCAGAATAGAGAAACCTTAAGGAAAGAGGAGTCAGACATGGAGAGGTACAAAGAGGAGTCAGACATGGAGAGGTACAAAGAGGAGTCAGACATGGAGAGGTACAAAGAGGAGTCAGATATGGAGAGGTACAAAGAGGAGTCAGACATGGAGAGGTACAAAGAGGAGTCAGACATGGAGAGGTACAATGAGGAGAGATGGTATTGTCCTGCCTTTTACAGTTTCTTAGCACTAATCAAGGCTCAAAAGACAGCAGAGACTCTATACCATCGACCTGAATGAGTACATTTCCGGGTGAATATTAGAATGTAGATAAGAACATGTCCATCCAGGATGGACAAAGAAGTTTCATTCTATTTTTCTATCATCTCCAAAAGCTAACATCTTCAGGCTGACCCCCCCCCCCTGCAATATTCAGCATGTATTAGAAATGTCTCAAAGGAAACTGTAAACAGGCCCTAAGACGAACCAAGCCTTATGCACAACACAGCAATTAACAGCAAAAAATTAGATTACAGCTTTAACAAGAATAGCATGGAGACACATTACCAGTCATGATTGGTTCGTTCACACCTTTCTCTCTGTCACTTCCTGTAGTCCTGTCTAATTACAGCAGAGGAGCAGGAATCTTATTTATAGAGGTGCCACTCAGAAGACATGGTGAGTCTACCCCCCTCTTCCCTCTCTCTCATACACAGACAATTTAAAAATATCTTGTGAAATATACAGAACAAGTCCTCTTTGGTGTCATAACTTTGGGTTTCTTTGAAGGACATTCTGAGCAGACTGAAGGCAGGGTTGATGGAATGAGAGCCCTGGAGAGGCGAGACGTAGTTTAGATGATGAGAGAACTTTAACGATGTGCCTTGAAGCCTTCCTCTCATACCCCAGGCCTGCACACTGAGGTGAGAAGGAGACAGGCAGCAGAGGCCTCCATCTCTGTTCTCTTTCATCCAAGCTCACTAGGACCTGCCAGACACTAGGCTTCACAGGGCTGCCGTCACAGCAACAGGAAAACATGCCATGAAAGGAAACGAAGGGGAACAGTAGAAGATGTCAGGCTTCGCCCGGCAACTGATTTGTTTATCCAGGGGATTTGTGCCCTACATGGAGCTCAGACAGACCTTGATCACTGATAACAGCTTTTGAAATTCTTATGACCTACACAGTTACATGATGATGATAGAAACAAACTCATTATATGTGCTATTTTAACTTCAGTTTGTCTTCAGAAACTTGCCACACCTTTCCGCACACCAGCCCCGCCCACACCCAGTCTCTAAGTCCTCCAATGTTGAGTTTTCCTCCCCGTGAGTAAGGTAGGAGACAGCTACTGTTCCTCATCATCACCAGAAACCCAAGTAGGCCATAGCTGCAGTAACATTTGAACAAAGACAGTTGGAAGAACAACCCCCTCTACCATCCTCCACAGAGCAGCTCTCTCTCTCTAGCGCATTACGGCAAGGAAAGAACCAGAGGTTTATAGTTCGAAGGAGGGTGGGGGCTGATAGAAGTCAGTGTTTTATATAGCCTACCTGGAAACTGTGTGCCTCATCTGAGGAACATGTCTTGCTGTTGGGCTTACGGGACTACTAGGAGATGTCTCTATATATAGGTCACAATCGCTCTGTGGAGAGGAGCGTGGAAGCTGCGGCAAGGCTTTCAACACACACTGCTCAAAGAACTACTGGTTGGATCTCCCAGCTGAGTCGTACTACACGGCTGGTTAAATATGCAGGAGAACACAGTTTTAGTCATGATCCCATTAAATTGTGAACAGGAAACCACTGCAGAGCGCATCCAAACATGTGTATCGTTCTCACACAAATAAATGATGCAGAGCCCATTCATAATACCGTGTGATCCCATTCAAATTATTACTGGGAATTAAAAATACATGAGCTTTCAAGAAATTACCAACTTCAAAGTTTCAGGCAAAGGGAATAATAAATGAATAAAAGCTTATTTTTGTGTGAGTGTTGTTTAACAACTAGATTTGATACACACACACACACACTCCTGATAACAATACAATGAGGGAAGGTGGGGAAGCACCTTAGAGATAAGCGAGGCGTGTATCTTCTTCAGAACGTCGTCCATTTCCATCAGTTTGGGCTGGATGAGAGAGCTATGGGGCCCGCTGGTGTGGCCGATGTGGTCCAAGCCCAGGTAGTGCAGGATCAGCAGGTCCCAGTCATCTCTCTTAAGCGTCACATCCAGGTGACGGGTCACATTGTTGTCCACCTGCATGGAGGGAAGACATGCAGAGACACAGACTCTTATACACACATGCCAATTAGCACCCATCCCATCCTCTACACTGCCCCTAGTGTGGTTAAGTAAGACAAGCTTGGATAGCAGCACCCAGGATGCAGTGAGACTGACCTCAGTGTAGTCGGACACGAAGAAGGAGGACGTGCCGTCATGCTCCAGGAAGTGTTTGGGGAAGAGGCGGACCCAGGTGTCGTCCCCGTAGAAGATCAGTCTCCTCCCAGCTGTCTTGGCCTGCCAGATCACGTTATCCTCCGTCAGCGCAGGGGAGTTCAGGTTCATCACCACGTCTATGAACCCAGGGATGCTGCCTGTGGTCAGAGCCTGCGGGCCAGACAGATGGCTGTCATACAGGTGCAGAGAGAGGATGGGTGAAGCAGACAGAGGGCTGGGTGGAGCACACAGGGGGCTGGGTGGAGCGGAGAGAGGGCTGGGTGGAGCAGAGAGGGCTGGGTGGAGCGGAGAGAGGGCTGGGTGGAGCAGAGAGAGGGCTGGGTGGAGCAGAGGGCTGGGTGGAGCAGAGAGAGGGCTGGGTGGAGCAGAGAGAGGGCTGGGTGTAGCAGAGAGAGGGCTGGGTGGAGCGGAGCAGAGGACTGGGTGGAGCAGAGAGAGGACTGGGTGGAGCGGAGCAGAGGACTGGGTGGAGCAGAGAGAGGACTGGGTGGAGCAGACAGAGGGCTGGGTGTAGCGGAGCAGAGAGAGGGCTGGGTGGAGCAGAGAGAGGGCTGGGTGGAGCAGAGAGAGGGCTGGGTGTAGCAGAGCAGAGAGAGGGCTGGAACATACAACACTCCTACCTGTCTAATGCAGGCCCATATAACAGACACCCTCTACACTGTTCAGTTCTGCCCCTGTCTAATGCTCATGTTCTGCTGAAGGTAAGTGGAAGCTCACACGTCAGGTACTCATATTGTTCTCCAGCTTTATGGAACAAAGTTAGACTGGGATGGGCACTTGTTCCTTATTTAAAGCCTTTCAGGCCTTCACCATGTGTGAAGGTGTGTTCCAGGCCAGGGTCATCACTCTGCATGACCAGTGTTAATGCCATGAAAAATTCTACAGGTTGTGCAGGAACTAACTTCTGATAAAAGCTGACAATGATCCGCATACATCTGTAAATAAATTTGACAAAGTCAACAAAATCTTCAGTCTGCTGCCGTGGTAACGCTCTGGGGAGAGTGTGGGATCCAACCAGGTTTGTTGTTTTCCAAGTCTGGCATGAAAACAGTCCAGATCAAAGAGAGATGAGCTGTTTCTGTTGATTTCATCATGCAGAGGATGAATTCCACTATCCTATACCTGTGCCTGACAGACTAAAATAAACATACTAGCTGAGCACTACAAACCCAGCCTTTAGAGTGATGGATGTTCACAAAACAGAGCATTTTTAAGTTTGGAACATCTTAACACCTTTTTAAATATGAAACATTGAGTATTAGTTTCATCTGAGTAGCACCAAAAATGAAGACAAAGGAAAAAGGACCTAGCCAGCTCGATGACCTCATCAATGATGTCATTATCAACGTCCACAGGTTCCTATTTTCAAATATATTTCTGTCAGGCTGCGGTAGGTAAATGCTCTATGTGAAGTGTGCTTTTGTGAGGTTGCGATGTGGGTTATCTGACTGTTTCCTAGTTGCATTGCAGTGATATCAGGTGCAGCACTTTGTCACAGTAGTACAATACTGCCACCTTCTGACTAAATACATACATTTATACGCCTTCAGCAACACACCAATTTACCAACGCTAGCATGCAAAAAGTGAAAGGCTAGGTAAGTAACGTTGTTGAGAAGTACGTTCTGTCATATTTCTTGGAATAAACTTATGACAGCAACCATTGAATATGTAGGTTTTGACAGTAAAATGTAATGAATGCAATATCTGTGGGCATTCCAGGAAGGCTGTAATAAACGTGACCATTAAGATAAGACCTGCAGTAAGGTGGGACAGCATTTGGACTGAAATAAGACGGGCTGCTTGTCTGTCTGCTGGCCTCCAGACAGGAGTCAGGCAGCGAGTTCATGTGTGTTCAATAAATAGTGGCCGTCCCTAAAAAGAGAGAGGGGGGGGCCGGTAGTTTGATCTGGAGTCTTTCAAAGTCATGCTAAAATTCCTAGGTTCCCAAAACTTGCCAACTCCACCTTTCATATCTTTGAGTCATGACAAGTAATGCGCTCCCAGCTCTGTTAATGCGCTCCCAGCACACTGCTCTGCTCTGTTAATGCGCTCCCCGCTCACTGCTCTGTTAATGCGCTCCCAGCTCACTGCTCTGTTAATGCGCTCCCAGCACACTGCTCTGCTCTGTTAATGCGCTCCCCGCTCACTGCTCTGTTAATGCGCTCCCCACTCACTGCGCTGTTAATGCGCTCCCAGCACACTGCTCTGTTAATGCGCTCCCAGCTCACTGCTCTGTTAATGCGCTCCCAGCTCACTGCTCTGTTAATGCGCTCACTGCTCTGCTCTGTTAATGCGCTCTAAGCTCCCCACTCACTGCTCAGCACTGTCCGTACCTTGATTCTCGGCATGGTGACAGTAGGCGGCCGCGCTTTGGCCACGAAGCTGTGCGACGACCCGCGCTCCACCACATGTCTGGTGTACGGCATGTAAGTCCGTCCATTTGGGCCAAACAGAAAATCTTCCCGCAGAGCGTCAATCAACATTATAACCACTCGTTTAAAGAGCGGCTGTGGGGCTGTGGACGTGTTAGGAGAGTTCCCTGTAATGCAACAACAAAACATGTTACCACATACCTAAGATGAGGAGTTAACAGCTGCCTTGCAGTGTATTCATCTCAAATAATGTTTCCAGTGGAATATAAGACTGTAATTATTATTTCAAGATGTGTACAGATAAGTGGTTGAACATTTAACTACAGATCAAAACCCAGTCTGTATTTTTGTGTAGTTCTAGGGAGTTGACAACTAGAATTTGATCGCATCTGGCCTCTGTAGTACAACTGGACCATGATACATTTCAGCGGTAATAGGACGCTAACAGACGGGCTAAAAGAACTATGGAAGGCTGCACCTGTCCCGGGCTCCGCTGGGAGGTCCAACAGCGAATTCTTTGATGTAAAGGATGACTTGATCGGGACAGGAAAAAATCCCCTCAAAAATAAAGCTATTCCCAACACCTCAAATATGAGGCAAAAGGATGCGAAGACAGACGAACGTACTCTCATAGTGATCGCCAGATAGACAATGTACGCTGTAGCTATCAAGCTATGGAGTACTACTGTAGCAAGATAGCTGTTGTCAAACTTGCCAACAAACTAACTAAAACTTTCAAGTTACTCGAGGTACATATCAACAGTCATATCTATAGACTAGAAAAAGTCCGGTTTAGGCTACCTCGACCGATCCTTACTGAAGTCAAATAGACCAGTTCTGAACGTGTGGTGTTTGCCTGCTACTATAATATAGATGGAACTAGCTAGCGCATTCCATTTTGCTTAAGGAGTAAGTCTAACTATATGCTAACGCCACCCTTTTGAAATGTAGCCCGGTCGCTACGATGATAGAGAAAATATATATGTTTCTGATTGCTTTTTCATAATAAAACATTCATTCATTCGCAAACTTAAGATCCAGCAACAGCTCCAATCAGAGCATTTATCTGTTGTTACTTCCGTGTTGTGTTGAACTACGGGTAGCAAAGTAATCAAACTGTGCAGATTGCCATTCTACCGTTCTACACCAGCATGCTTGACTTCAAGCGCTTTACGGACCGAATATGTGTGTATTTTTGACATGTGGATTATCGAAAATTTTGTGAACTACAATGGACTAATAAAAATGTGTTAATTAATGTAATCCAGTCTGATATGCGATGTTTGAAACTAGGAGTTATCATAATGTTTATATTTTAACGTGTTGTTGCTAATTAACCCTGTTACTCTTACCAAAGTCTTAAAAGTGCAAAGCACGTGTCTTAGACGTTTTTAAATGTAATCAAATGTGTATTCATTATTGTATAGAAGAGGAGTGTAAAATGCTGGTACACTGCCAGATGAACATGGGAATTGGTGACGTACTTGCTATGAATGACTCACTATAATGATGACACATTTTCTGTATAAAATAAATACAATTCTGATGAAAATCTCAGTGTGGCTTCAACATCCTTCAGCTCAGTATTTGCTGTACACCACAAGATGGCGCTCAAGGTCAATGTATTTTAGAGGGAGGGGGTGTAAGCAGAACAGCAAGCGAGAATACTGAGTGTCCCTGCGGTGAACTTTGGCTCTATTCTCCCCAACGACTGAGTGGAAATAAGGCTGCTCTCTCCCAATGAAGCCACAGTGGAATGAGTAAGACATGGTTCTGTGTTCATCACTGACTGATGACAAGAACAAAGAAAAGAATTAAAACATTGCACAATGTCAATGTTTTAAACATGTTCATTTGATGTAACACTCAGATTTCTCCATGGTAAACTAAGTGTTTCCTTCCAGTTATTGGCTCTTTCCTGTGAGATTTACTACTAAGCTTCCATCTTCCTTTAGACGTTTTGAGGTCAAAAGTCAATTGCTCACAGAAATGTTCACCTGTTTATCTAGCATCAGTCTGAGCTGTGATCTTTCCCTTCTCTTCCATTCATCATAAGTCCTTATGAGGCTGTAGCCTAGGAGGCAGTGTCAACGTGACAGATCCATCCACTTCCATCTGTCCCAGTCCATTAACCCAGGAGATGAGTCTGCGTCTGCTGGAGTGGCGGTCTCAGAGCCTCTAAGCCTTCGCATCATCTCTCTCATCTGTCCTCACACACAATCCCTTTGTGTTGCCCACATCGCCATGCCAACAGATGCAGTCAAGCTTTTCATGTCCACGTGTGCTGCAGCTCACGGACGAATCAGGCCTACTTCTGGCCTGCGATACTGAAATGCCAGACTAGCGTGCCATGTAAGACCAGAATAACCTGTCAGATGGTGAAATACAAGAGACCAAATAGCCAGAATAACCTGTAAGATTTCATCCTGTGTATATCCTGTGTGTTGCATCACCTTGGGGGGGGGGGGGGGGCACGTCTGGGCTTCCTGTCTGATTTATTCATCAGCCCACCAGGCTCCTGTCCTCTGAACTGTGCAAGTGACATTTCAATTCCCACCAGAGTCAAATGCTACAAAGAAAGAACCTTTGGTGAGATGGTTCCTTCGCTAGATGCGTTGAAACCCTGGTGACTGGCTGGTAGCAGCATGGTAGAACCTTAGAACGAATCCTGAATGTCAACTGTCTGAGAAATGCAATCTACCACCGCACTGCTTGTAAAATAATAGGCCAATGTTTTTCTGCAGTTCTCTGAAAAGAACAAGATAATTTCATGATGTTACTGTAATTGCTTTACAAATGAACGCGAAACATTAACTGCATAGTTTGATGTCTTTCTAAAACTGAATGAAACATTCTGACGTTAAGGACAAGCACCCTAACATCTGTATCGTTTCATCGTTTAGGACATCAAGAGGATAAGTATCCGTGAAAGCATCAGACAGTAAAGATGAAAGAAGCGCGAGTAATGATTGCGCTCAATTCTTTTGATATTTGACAAATAAACCCTCAGCTTTGGCTGTACCCTGTTGGGAGATCAAAATGCCAAGTTCATTAGAGAGCGTTTCATCTGAAAACACATGCCTGTCACCAGCTGATCAGTTTCCAAGCCTCTAAATTCACCCTGTTGTCAGGCTGTGACAGGAGGCCAGTGGCTGACAGCATCATCTCAGAGCTGAGGCATCTGGGCCAGGGCAGAATGCACACGCCTGCATCGGAGGGACGGATCTGTGTTCTGGTTGAATTCAAAGGTTTAATTGTGCATGTTTGTATGAAAAACAAGAAACTGCGTTTTACAAGGTGAACAAAAAGTCTCAAAAGAATTGAAATGACCACCAGAAGTCTTTCTTTACTGACGCACAAACAAGGTGTTTAGTGATGGGAGATGCAGTACAGTAACACAGTAGTCCAGCAGTATAGATGTCATAACTGTGGACTGGAAACCTTGCATCAATAGTTATACAGTGCTTGCATAGGCAGTCTCTCTAAAGCCATTCATCATTCTGTGATGATGGTGAGGAGAACATGGAGCTGTTGTAAGCATCTTCTCCAACAGCAGCATTACCTGCACTCATACAAAATAACAAAACTTCAGGACATGAAAAGGTCAATGTACTTGTTGATCTAATATTTACATCTTAATATATTTTACAGTATTTTAATGAAAGATTTTTTCTGAGTTTAGATAGAGATATTCAGATAGAGATACTCTGATAAAAATGGCTTATTAGATATGCTCTAATAGAGATGCTGTAATAGAGCTGACTATATTAGAGATGCTCTAATAGAGATGCTCTAGTAGAGATGCTCTAATAGAGATGTTGTATTAAAGATGCTCTAATAGAGATGCTCTAATAGAGATGCTCTAGTAGATATGCTCTAATAGAGATGTTGTATTAAAGATGTTCTAATAGAGATGCTCTAATAAAGATGCTGTATTAGAGATGCTGTATTAGAGATACTCTAATAGAGATGCTGTATTAGAGATGCTGTATTAGAGGTGCTCTAATAGAGATGCTCCAATAGAGATGCTCTAATAAAGACGCTGTTTTAGAGATACTCTAATAGAGATGTTGTATTAGAGATGCTGTATTAGAGATGCTGTATTAGATATGCTCTAATAGAGATGATGTATTGAAGATGCTCTAATAGAGATGCTCTCATAGAGATGCTCTAATAAAGATGCTCTAGTAGAGATGCTCTAATAAAGATGCTGTATTAGAGATGCTGTATTAGAGATGCTGTATTAGAGATGCTGTATTAGAGATGCTGTATTAGAGATGCTCTTATAAAGACGCTGTTTTAGAGATGCTCTAATAGAGATGCTCTAATAGAGATGCTCTAATAAAGATGCTCTAATAGAGATGCTCTAATAAAGATGCTGTATTAGAGATTCTGTATTAGAGATGCTCTAATAAAGACGCTGTTTTAGAGATGCTCTAATAGAGATGCTGTATTAGAGATGCTCTGCAGCAGTTCCTGCCCTCGCTGGTGTCATGAATTACCCCACCCCCCTCACACTCATGCTTCATGAGCAGCAGCTGGATGTGGGCCAACAGGCGCCCGTGGAAAACTGCCCCCTAAGGTACTGACCTTGCAGCACAATACCCACTGACAGTGTGGAAGTGTCTGTGTATAGTCATCCCAGATGAACTGCTGTGACGTGGTCACTTTCATTTCACTTGAGTTTCATTCAGTTTACTTACTTTAACTGGACTAGCATAGTTGACATTTCCAGAAAAATCCAGATGCACTAAACCTGTTAATTCTTCAGGGACATTTGAAAGCAAGAGGAAAAACCGTCAATCACAATTCCTAATCCAGGCCTAAAGATACCAATGCCAAAACTACAGAGGGAATTCATTTGCAGAACACTGTTTCCATTTTGTGGAGGTCAAGACATCTGGAGGCAGAAAACAAGAGAGAATTGTTTTCCTTCTCTGGTCTAATAGAGGATTTCAGATGCATCCTATCAGCGGACCACAGCGGCAGTATGGTGAAGTCTTAAATACGCTATATGATCCTTTTTAATTTTTATTTACACTGCTCAAGATGAGCTGATTCTGAAGTCAGTTAGCTTTCCAACTGCTATGGTGAGAGGGTATGTGTGTATCAGCATACTGGTACTACAGCCATCTACCAGGAATGGCAGTATTAATGATACAGTGATACATGATTCATGATGCAATACATATATTTAAAATCTGTATTTCAAATGAAAAATATGGTCCTGTCATTTGCTTCCTATTTTGTATGAAAAATATGTGTGTTTGAGGTATTTGCGTGAATACTGGAAAATTCTTTCTGAGAAGTCTACATATTGACACAACAAGTTCAGGGTACTCTCAATGCTATCATTCAAAAGTATGGAAAGCCACATAGGCCAAAACATGTCATATAGCATTTGCATTAAGACAACACATTTAGCTATTTTGAAGTCTGTCTGCAAAAACACTGTTAGAACTGTTAGATTTTCTGCTGTACTTCATATGCACTATTTGGACGTCACTTGACTAGAAATGTCTGATGAATTAAGTCAAGTCAAGTTGAGCTTTATTGTCATTTCGCTACATGCGGGGGCATACAGTGGAACAAAATGTTGTGCCTCACAGAACCACGGTGCTACATAAATACAGACACACAGCAATCAAGTAATTAAATAAATGTAAAAGCAAATGTGAGGTGCAATGCTGTCGTTTGAGCTCAAGTAAAGGTCGATTCCCTGATGACTCCAGATGGAGACATGCTCCACAGCAGAGTTTTCATTTGTTGGAGCTGAATGTGAGCTTTCTTGTCAGAGGACAGCTGATTTTCTTTCTGCGTTAAAAGATTAGCCATCTCCCTGGGCTGTGGAGATCTGGTAATCCTCCAGACCCAGCATGGCAGACAGGAAGCTATTATTTATTCAACCTGATGTCTCTAGCATGAAACTCACTGAAACGTTAGGAATGCAATCAGGGCAGATTAATCATCATTTGCAGGTTTGGGATTTCGTTTCTCAAACATTCAGTGGATATGAGATCTGTGGTTGTTTTTCATAGAAATCGCTCTGTATGTTTGTGGTGTTTGCTTTCACGTGAATAAGTTTTCTGCTTATAGAAATTTCATAGCGCCTTGTTTCTTGGGTTCAGAAGCTCGACTGTAACCAAGCAGAAGCAGTGTGTGAGAGGTGGCAGCATAATTGGATCTCCGTTTTTTCTTTGATGGAGGAGAAATTAAACTTCACAGCACACACACCATTTTCTACCAGTTACTTCTGACACATGAAAGGGTATTTCTAAAGTCAGATATGTGCTCCAAAGACATGGTGCCAGTAGAACTTCATCATGCTGACACCTTTGAAAAGGCCTGCAGCATTTAATAGACGGAAAAAGGAACCAGCTTTGAAGGGTAGAATTGATAGAATGGCCAATTTTTGAACAGCTCTCTAGAGCACAATGACACCATGTTCCTTCTGAATATTAATGATATCCTTCTTTCCAAGTGCAGCAACATTTACAAGAAGGTTTTACTGTCAAGTTCTGGTAGCACTCATGGTCTGCAGAAATATTTAAACTAAACCAGCATACAAGAACAGATTGTGTTCCTGTCAATATCTTCCTGTTCTTCCTTCCGGTCCAATCCCAGATTTGCTGTTGACAGATCTAACTCCAGTAAATCATGCCTTGTTAGCACTGGATTTGCATAAGGCAGATGCCAAGCAATAATGATCCTTCAGTAAAGACTGTAATGAATAATCCATGTGACGGTCCCCCAGCCTTCACCATGACGGACATGTCTCCATGTTGACACCAACTCTAGAGTGTGAAATTACCAAGCTACCAACAAGGAGGATGCCGTTACATGTTTGTATTCAAAGAGCAATCCACTCCGTAGTTACCATAGAAACAGTGCTATCAGTTCTGAACATGTTATTGTTTTTTATTTCTTTATTTCTTTCCCCTGGAGGAGTGGAGCAAAACACGTTCTACCAGAATGGTGAAGTCGTCTCTGTGTGCAGTGACAAGCTGTATGGAGATGGACCTTACACAGACACCGGTGTAGCTTGCTACAAACCTTCCTACAAGCCTTGTTATAACGCTCTCCAACTTACCTTGAGAGACGAGGTGTAAAATGGTTGTTCCTGATTCGGTACATCTGAAGTCTTCAGATTAGGGCTTTTGGTAGTAAAAAGCCAGCAGTCTTTCTGTAACACTTTAATGTGACAAAAGAGCTGGGACAGGAAAGGCTGACACAGCAGGTTTTCCAGCTGTCAACAGCCTGACAGACCAAAGAGCTCCTAAACATACAATCCAGAACAATTACACAACACTCCAGGAAACCCTGAACCTCATCCTGCTCCCCTGCTTCATGAAGCTCAACACTGCCCAGACACATCTCTGTTGGCAGTGAGGGTTATGAAACCTGCAGCTGTACCATAGCACACAGTAGTCGCTGTACAACACAAATGACATATTTTGCGCTTTTGTAATACTAGATTATAAATAATTTAAATGAAATGCTATCACAGTGTCAACAATACACATGGGAACTCACACACTGCCTATGGACATCATATACTCACATTCAATGACTAATATAGCAGTTACTAAATGGTCTTGGCAATCACTCAACTATAATGTGCTCAGGCACATTATAGTGCCTGAACACATTATAGTGCATTAGCACAATATAGTGCATTAGTACAATATAGTGCATTAGTACATTATAGTACCTGAACACATTATAGTGCCTTAATACATTGTAGTACCTGAACACATTATAGTGCCTTAGTACATTGTAGTACCTGAACACATTATAGTGCATTAGCACATTATAGTGCCTTTGCACATCAAGTCTACATATTAATTCATTTCATTTAGAGTTGGTACTGCTTTCATGTCTATTTCAGAACTAAACAGTTTTTAATCTTCAACTAGACAAAGCAAACATTGAACATTATTTAGAAATCAAATTAATTTCACTGAAATAGTCAAACAGTTAATACAGACTTGTTTTAAACACTATATTAATACTTTTTTCAAAGGCTTTAGAATACTATGTTGTCTGGTCTTTCAGGACTAGGCATTTAAGTTACCACACTTTAGAATGGCTGAATTTCAGTGTGTGCAGTCCATGAGCCAAAGAAATCAGAATTGGTATCTAAGTCACAGCCTGAACCCTACAGACCATACTTCTGGAGAAGTTCAGACTGCCACTGACGTTTGCGTTCAGGAAAGTCCTGTGGGATTGTAATGTTGTGAAAGTCCTGTATGCATTGCTTCATGTCCTCCTCCACACCAGGCCTCTCCTTCCTCCTACTCAGCCCCTCCTCCCCTCCTCCAGTCAGGGACTGGAACAGCTCGCTGTTACGCCGCTTGCTGGGTAGCTGCATCCACTGGACTGAAGAGCCCTTCTTGGAGGGCCGACCCAGGGTCAGGGTGCTGGGCTGGCGGGAGACAGACTGGAGGGCCCCACAGCCCCCCACCACTATCCCCACCACGGGCCCGTCCTGGGGGGAGCTGGCCTCCGAGTGGGTCTCCGAGCTGGAGGTGGTGAGCTCGTTCAGGGACGTTCCACTCTCACTGCCCTTGTCGGTGAGTTTCTCCTGCTTGTGTTCTTCACAGTCCTGTTTGGGAGACAACGTCCGGCAGGAGGGCCCTGGCAGACACACCCACAGGTCAGCACCAGTCTGCCTTGTCACTACAGAGAAAACCCTTCTGAAACCACTATTAGCACAACCAGTTGTTTGTTATTAAGTAAATTAGACTCAAACCATGGCTGATTGCTGGTCTTGCTGTCAACACCAGATGCAAGTTGGTGAGAGAGGATGAGGGAGAGAAACAGGATGAGAGAGAGAAAGGACGAGGGAGAGAAGATGAGAGAGAGAGTGAGAGAGAGGATGAGGGAGAGAGAGGATGAGGGTGAGGAGATGAGAGAGAGGACGAGGAAGAGAAAGGATGAGGGTGAGGAGATGAGAGAGACGACGAGGGAGAGAGAGGATGAGGGTGAGGAGATATGAGAGAGGAGGAGGGAGAAGATGAGGCAGACAGATATTAAAACCTGTATTGTAATTCCTGTTTTATCCCCAAGGTAGAAACATCCTTTTCCGCTGAAATGCATTGTGGGATGAGTAATCTAGGATTTCCATATGTAATGTGTCTCTGTGGCTGAAGCCACTCAGGATTCCTGAGCTCTCGCCGCCCCTGGTTTCTGCTGGGCCTGTTGCCATTAGAGACGGTAAACCAAACAGCAGCTATGGGCTGGAGGAAACAGCCCACTCACAACCTGGGTGAACGTTTTGCTTAGAAAGCTGAAACAGGCTGATACTAGTGTGGTTTCAGATAATTGCAGTTATGAAGTGTCTATAGTGTATCATGAAATGTCTGCTGTAATTATAGGCGGTTTTGATGTTGCAGGAGATATGTGATCTCATCTGATGTACCTATCCATTGAATGAAATACAGACTATTCTAAAAAAGAACTATAGACTGCTTTACATGCTATGGTTTATGTAAAGAAAGGAAATTCAAATGACCACAACCCAAACTCTGTTGATGTGCAAAGCAGGTGTTTTGTGATGTTTGAAGTACAGCAGACAGACATAGAGGTCTGTCACACATCTGTGGACCAGAGCAAGGCTGGTGTGTACGTCAGTGGAGTTCAGAAGAGTTGGCATTACAATGCTTATACTAATATTCTCTTTTGCTACCAAACAAATTAGATGTTTTATTTAGTTTGAATTAAAAAGTATATATTGTAGGATTTCACACCGCTAGATATGCACTTCTGTTACTACAACCTCTTCAAAGTAATCTGCTGGTACTGTCATGGCTTGTGCAAGTCTTTGTCATTGCATCAAATTGCATTGCTAACTTGTCAAAGCAGCAGAGGTGTGTAACCCGACCCAGAGTCAGACTGACTGCAACAGGACTGTCAGGAAAAAGAGGTAATTAAGTTAGTGTGACAAATCAGACAAGAAGTGGCAAATATAATTGCTGTAGCACCTTTCCATGTCATTAATCAAGTCGTTGAGGTGTTTACCATAGTAATATTTTATTTGGTTTGACTATGTGTGCAGTAGACTCTTAACAGGCCAGAGGCTTGTTAACAGAGACAGAGGACTGAAACAGCACTGTCTCTCTGACAGCACTGTCTCTCTGACAGCACTGTCTCACAGACAGCACTGTCTCACAGACAGCACTGTCTCACAGACAGCACTGTCTCACTGTATACACTGTCTCTCTGACAGCACTGTCTCTCTGACAGCACTGTCTCACTGTATACACTGTCTCACTGTATACACTGTCTCTCTGACAGCACTGTCTCTCTGACAGCACTGTCTCACAGACAGCACTGTCTCACTGTATACACTGTCTCACTGTATACACTGTCTCTCTGACAGCACTGTCTCTCTGACAGCACTGTCTCACTGTATACACTGTCTCTCTGACAGCACTGTCTCTCTGACAGCACTGTCTCACAGACAGCACTGTCTCACAGTATACACTGTCTCACTGACAGCACTGTCTCACTGACAGCACTGTCTCACTGTATACACTGTCTCACTGACAGCACTGTCTCACTGTATACACTGTCTCACTGACAGCACTGTCTCACTGACAGCACTGTCCGTACTGTCCGACTGACTGCACGGACAGCGCTGTCTCACTGACAGCACTGTCCCACTGTCTGTTCTGTCCGACTGACTGCACTGACAGCACTGTCCCTTGTCTGTACTGTCTCACAGACAGCCCTGTCCCACTGTATACACTGTCTCACTGACAGCACTGTAAGTATTGTCTGACTGACTGCACTGACAGGAAGAACCCCAACAGAGTCCCTACCAGCCACACTGCTGACTCAGTAGAATGAACTACAGGCTGGCCTAAGGTAGCAGGGTCACATCCGAAGGTCAGAGGTCATTTAATCAAGCACAGTGACCCCTGTGTCAAGGACATGACTACTGTAGCTGCACTGGGATGTGCTGAGAGCAATGGAATCTTCAATGAGGTCAGATCAAGTTGAATGAGGCAAGAAGGGAATCAATATCATTAGCATATAAATACGCCATCAAGCTGATTGTTGAGTTAAACTATGTTCCCAGTCTGGCTTCAGAGCTGAACCAGGAGAAAGGCATCTCCTTCAAGGCAACAACATCACACTAAAGCCTGTCGACAGCTCTGTCTCCCCTGCTCTTCCCCTCCTCCTCTCCCCCCTGCTCTATGTCCGATTCTCCCCCCTGCTCTCCCTCTGGCTCTCACTCCTCTTCTCCCCTTTTCTCTCCCCTTTTCTCTCCCCTATTCTCTCCCCTATTCTCTCCCCTGCCCTCCCTCTGGCTCTCTCTATTCTTCTCCCACTGCTCTCCCTCCTCTTCTCCCCCTGCTCTTCCCTTTTCTCTCCCTCCTCTTCTCCCCCCTGCACTCTCCCCTCTCTTTGGATCTCCCCCCTGCTCTCCAATGCCTGCTCTTTCTCACCAACCTACCCTCTCCCTGTCATAGCCTTCATGTTCGCACGAACAAGCCCTCAAGTTCTTAGTTGGTTTGGGGGAGGGGAGGAGAGCGTATGATGGGGAAGTTGGAGTAGAGTTTTTTGTATTCATTGTTAACTCGACTGGCTCGCTGTAAGCTTCATTAACACTTCTGAGTTCCTGTGAGGCCAAACAGAGCTCACGCTAGCACATGCACACACTTGCTCAAGTGACACATACACACACACACAGACACACAGACAGACACACACACACATACACACACACACATATACACACACACTTAACCCTTTCACAGACTGTCAACACAAAACTTCCATATCCCAGCGCCTGTACCCTGACTGGTAATGTCATGTGTCCACTTACTGAAGAAGATGTACTCGGTGTAGCTACTCCACACCTTGTCCAGGTCTCGGTACTGGCTCACAAAGGCTGCGGTGCCAGTGGAGTTGCAGGCCACCATGTGGAAGCCGGCATCGGAGAGCCTGTCAAAGGCGTGTTCAAGATAGGTGAACTTCAGGTAGAAGCGAGACGTGTACTTGTCTGGAGGCCGGTCGGGGTCTCTACTCTCATTCAGCGTCTCCCCGAACACTTCTTTAGCCAGAGCGATGCGTCCGCACACCGTTATCCTCGCTACGCGCCGGAACTTGGCGTCTGCCTGGCTGTCCCTAAGTGTAGTGTAGGAACCCCTGTAACCAACGGTGATGAATCCTGACCTCTTGTCGGAGAGTGAGGTGGTGTTACGGGCTGCTGGGTGCTCACTGCCCTGGGAACTCTCCTCGATGTCGCTTTGGCAACCCTCGTCGTTCATGGAGGTGCGCCTGGCTAGCCTTGGCCCCAGTAGCCTCTGCAGTTCCTCCAGGTGGAAGTGCTCAGCTTCCCTCTGCAGGCGTTCGCGCTCGGGGAAGTGTTCTGGCAACACCAGCTGCCGGTCCCGCAGGAAGTCCAGAACGTAGCGAAACAAGAAGCCGTCACGGTCGATGAAGAAGCGCCCCCTGCTGTCTCGGGGCAGCTCCCGGGGTGGGGACAGGGTGAACATGGCGTACAGGGTGGTGTCTGGCACGCTGAGCAGGGTGGAGCGCTTAGTCACGTACACCTGTCCTCCAACGTTCAGCTCCACCACCTCAGGGTAGGGGCTGGACACCTCACTGATGGGCAGGATGCTCTCCTTCAAGGCCATGGTCCAGACCTCCAGTAGCCAGGAGAACAGCACCTCACACCTGAACCGACGTCCTCTAGCACAGGGCAAAAGACACCCAGCAGAGAGATTACCCCTGGTCATGCAGCAGAGGAGAGAGATTACCCCTGGACATGCAGCAGAGAGAGATTACCCCTGGTCATGCAGCAGAGAGCGAGATTACCCCTGGTCATGCAGCAGAGGAGAGAGATTACCCCTGGTCATGCAGCAGCAGAGAGATTACCCCTGGTCATGCAGCAGAGGTCACCACTTAGTTCACTGAAGAACTGATGTTGAAGTTTAGGAAAGAGAACTGCATCCCTCCTTTTAAGATGTCAGAGGATAAATGCTGCCTGGATTCTGGTCTGTGAGATGAGCGAAACAGGCTTCACTGGACAGTCACCTTGTTTGAGAGAGATGTGAGGAGAGAGACTAAGAGAGCTCTCTACTCCTAGCATCATTTGTTCAGAATCTGAGGGAAGACACGATGACATCATCTGTTAAATGAAGGGGGCGGTGCTTGAATGGCTGACTAGTGCCTCTTAAAGAGACAGTGCACTTTCAATCAGAAACTGAAAACCTCATCATTAACACATTGTACTACCTTCCTAATCTGTCCACAGTGTAAATACCTGGAACAGGTCAACCTGTCTTCCAGCACATCATAACGTACGAGTCAACGCTTCGCTTCAGCCAGGTGTGGAGGGGAAATGCTGCAGCCATGTGGGGAAGCTTAAGCAACAGTGCCCCCTGCTGTTCACTGCAGTGTGTCACCAAGACAGGAACACTAACATCAACTCATCATCATGATGAGCCTTCATCACTTCATCTATTGTAGCATTCTGTGTAAATTATAGACTTCAGATTCATCCTTCATCACAATCTAATCGTAAACATGCATTAATAGAAATGAGGTCCACAAGTATTTAACTAAACAATGGTTCAGCCTTTAATAAAATGTACAACTTTAACTATTTACAGTTGTAAAGGTAGCATGGAGCTACTCTATCTGACAATAAATAACAACACGCCCTGGTACAGTATTCCTCCTTTACTTGTCTTTTCTCTTCAGAACGCTGATGAAGGCATCTTTGGGAACGTCCACATTGCCAATGCGCCTCATCTTCTTCTTTCCCTCAGCCTGCTTCTTCAACAGCTTCATTTTACGAGTTATATCTCCCCCATACTGGACACACACACACACACACACACACAGTGTTATATCTCCCCATATTGGACACACAACATGGGATGGATGATGGGGGACAAATATCTAATGATGAGGAGAATTTTACTTACACATTTAGCAAGCACGTTTTTCCGGAAAGCCTTAATCCTGCCATGTCAAAAAGACACAAGGATCTAAGGTTAACATGAATCACGAACAACAATAAGGAATACTTATACATTATTTATTTTCCACTTTTAAATGTGAACATACAAGATCCCCTTTCATGGGTTGGATCATCTGACCCTAAGATCATCTGCTCCCTAAAAGCCAATGAAGGAATATTGGTGACAGACACTCACGTCTCTCTTGCGATGACCTTGCTGCCGATGGATGCCTGAACTGCAATCTCAAACATCTGTCTGGGGATGGAGTCTTTCAGGCGCTCACACATGGCCTTGCCTGCACTGTATGCCTTGTCTCTGCAACAGGAACACAGGCAACATCAGACACACAGACCAGCAGTCAGAACACATCAACAACCAACATGGACGGCTTGGTTTGTTTAGTGGCTCCAGCGTAAGGCGATCTTACACAGCGTAGGGTGATCTTATACAGCGTAGGGCTATCTTATACAGCGTAGGGCTATCTTACATAGTGTAGGGTGAAGATCTACTCTACATAGCTCACCTGTGTCCTTTAGTGGTTCTACTCTAACATAGCTCACCTGTGTCCTATAGTGGTTCTACTCTACATAGCTCACCTGTGTACTATAGTGGTGAGTTCTACTCTACATAGCTCACCTGTGTCCTATAGTGGTTCTACTCTACATAGCTCACCTGTGTACTATAGTGGTTCTACTCTACATAGCTCACCTGTGTCCTATAGTGGTTCTACTCTACATAGCTCACCTGTGTACTATAGTGGTTCTACTCTACATAGCTCACCTGTGTCCTATAGTGGTTCTACTCTACATAGCTCACCTGTGTACTATAGTGGTGAGTTCCTCGACAGGTCGTCCATTGAGCAGAATGTCCATCTTGATGAGGTCAGCTGCCTGGTAACCTGCCTCCTCATAGTCAAAGCTGGTGAGGAACACGACGACAGCAACACACGTGGACAGCGACAACAGTAGATGTTACTGGCTTAAGCTGTGACACACACGTATCTTCATTTACAGAACGTTCAATAGCCAATCAGAGAGCAGCCCCAGTCTCACCTGGCGTAACCTGACGACATGGACTTGAGCAGGTCATAGAAGTCCACCACAACCTCATTGAGAGGGAACAGGTACTTCATCATGACTCTGTGTTCATCGATGTACACCATGTTCTTCTGCAGAGCTCTGCGATTCTGAGGCAGCAACAATCACAGATTAACCATAACTGAACATCAAAAATAAATACTGTTCAATAGTGTTGTGTTTTTTCATGGTAAATTGTGTGAACACACGACTGAGGGAGCACAACAGCACACATCCAGGTCACGTGTTACCTATCACACTCACTCACTCACTCACTCACTCACTCATACCAGCAGATTCTCCTGCAGGATCCAGTACCTTCTGAAGTACCAACATGACAGACATACCAGACAGAGACTCATGATTCTACTGATGTAGTCATCAGGGGCGATGATGGTTCCCAGCACCATAGGTTCCAGGTACTCGCTGACGACGCTCCTGTCAGGAAACTGAGCAGGGCTGACAATCGTGATCTCCTGTGCCCCATGCTCCTGCAACACACAGCTGCTATCAGGTGTTCACCCAGCACAAGCTTTTACCCAGAGGTACTGGGGAGTTTGGGCAACAGAACAGGCTGGAACTGCCACAACTCTGGGTTGTGCCATCTGAACAAAGGTGCCATTGGTTTGATGTGTTATCTAATGCTAGTGTCGTTTTAACAATCATGTTACCATAACATATGGTATAACTCCATTTCCTTATGAGGACAAACTACCCAACTACCTAAAGTATCATGCTATGATCATATCATCATACTGTTGTGACAGACGTGAAGTGAAGGGTTGGTGGGTTACTTTGATGAGGCGAGGCGATGAGAGCATGGCTCTGTAGGGCACGGTGGGCGCTGTGACGATGACGGAGGCATTGTACTCTTGCTCCAACCTCTGGTTAAAGACCTCCATGTGAAGCAGACCCAGGAAGCCTAACCTGGAGGGAAGGTAAACACACATGTACAGGCCTACTTCCATTACCTCCAGTCTACCTGAGACCTGCCCTTGGAGAGGACTACCTCCACCTTACCCACCTCCACCCTTACCACCTCCACCCTGCCTCCCTCCACCCCGCCTCCCTCCACCCCACCTACCTCCAGCCTGCCTCCCTCCACCCAGCCTCCCTCCACCCCGCCTACCTCCAGCCTGCCCCCAGCGCCAGGCTGCTGTCTCTCTTCACCGTGACGCTGGAGTCGTTCAGGGTCAGTTTCTCCACCGCACTGCGGAGGGCAGTGTAGTCTGATTGATCCACAGGATACATCCCTGTAGGACAGACAGCTAACTCATCTATCCAATCAAATAACGTGTCACATGTACGTAGCTTTTTCTATCATTGTCAAAGAGGGCTTCACAGATGCCTCCAGATCACTAGTCCGTACCAGCAAACACCATGGGCTTAGCAGGCTTAAACCCAGGCAGGGCCTCCACAGGATGTTTAAGGCTGTAGAGCGTGTCACCAATCTGGGCTTCCTTCACCTCCTTCATACCTGCTACCATGTAGCCCACCTGCCCTGCATACCTGCAGACACCACACACAGCTAAATCATTAAATAGTATAGAGAATATCATATAACACATGGACACAAGAGAGGGTTCTAGAACACATGGGTGTAGAGAGGGTTCTAGTACACTTGGATATAGAGAGGGTTCTAGAACACATGGATGCAGAGAGGGTTCTAGAACACGTGGATGCAGGGAGGCTTCTAGAACAAGTGGATGCAGAGAAGCTTCTAGAACACACGTATGCAGAGAAGCTTCTAGAACACATGGATGCAGAGAGGGTTCTAGAACACACGTATGCAGAGAAGCTTCTTGAACACATGGATGCAGAGAGGGTTCTAGAACAAGTGGATGCAGAGAAGATTCTAGAACACATGGATGCAGAGAGGGTTCTCACAGTGTGCTTGTCGGGCTCTCCTCTGGCCTCAAGATTCCCAGCTCGTTCACCTCGTAAGTTTTCCCCAGAAACGCCGACACGATCCTGTCTCCTTTACTGACCTGCCCTCCGAACACAGAGATGTTCGCAACCACACCCCGGTAATGGTCAAAGTTGGAGTCAAACACCAGAGCTCTGAATGGCTCCTCTGTTCTGGCTGTGGGCCTGTGAAAGGTTGCTTTCAATTAAGTTCTGAAAATGGATACCCATTAGGGTCTAAACAGCTGGATTGTTGTCAGGGTTACTTGCACTTACGGAGGGACTCTAACAATGATTTCCTGTAACACCTGGTCCACGTTGGTGCCAAGTTTGGCTGAAATCTAGAAGAGTTTTGAAACCCCTTTAGGACATTGCCTTTTCACTGTTGAATATCTTTAGACACTGTCAGTCTATATTGTATATTTACTCACCCGAATACACTCCTCACGTGGAATATCAAACACTTTCTCAATCTGCTTCTCTACTCTCTCTGGATCTGCATTTTTCAAATCAATCTACAAGAAACCAGACAGAGCTACTGTAACTTTCTTTACAGGAAGACAGCATGATGGGAAATAGAGATAACCAGCAAATATACCAAATACATATAACATGGTGTTACCTTGTTAATGACAGGAATGATTGTCAGTTGAGCTTCAAATGCTAGATAGAAGTTAGCAACAGTTTGCGCTTGAATTCCCTGATAACAATAAGAAACAATACTGGATGACGGTATAGTAACAGCAGTTTGTGCATTGCTTTGGATACAAGCTTCTGTGCAGGAGAGTGAACCTGGTTGGCATCAACAATCAGCAAAACTCCCTGACACGCAGAAATCGATCTGGAGACTTCGTAACTGAAATCCACATGACCCTGCGCCAAAACAAGGACGTAAAGGTTAATTTGCTGCCCAGTACCATCATATTTTATTTTTTTCAACAAGTGTATGCTTTTGCCATCTCTACGTACGGGAGTATCTATGAGGTTGAGCAGGTAAGTCTGTCCTTGGTGTGTGTAGAACAGAGAGGCAGTCTGAGCTTTGACCGTGATACCTCTCTCTCTCTCCACCTGCAGCTTGTCCAACACCTGTTTGTTCCTCTCTGTCTTGGCTATGGCCCCTGTTAAGATTAATAACATACAATCATGTGCTTACACTTACAAAGCACGGCAATATGAACCTCCTATCTCAATTTCTCTGCAGTGAAATGCTCTAACCACTGAGCTCCATCCATCCCCCCTCTTCACACAGTCATCACGATATGCCTGTGCTGGTGAGGACTAAACTGGACAGGGGCTGTGGAATAAAAGGTGTCCGTCTGGGATTACCGGTCATCTCCAGAAGCCTGTCAGCCAACGTGCTCTTCCCGTGGTCGATGTGAGCAATGATGCTAAAGTTCCGGATCCTTTCCACTGGGAACTCAGACATGTCAAAGTGTTCCTTAAAAAGAAAATGATCGTTTTAAAAGGCGGTAGCCCAAGACCAGAGACGTGCCAGAACAGATATTATTGGAGGCAGCGGCAGCTAAAACCCTAGTCTCAACGAGGTCTAATTAACTACTGTGAATTGTAAAATAAAGTTACGTACAAAACAGTCACTGTCAAACGAAGGTCAGAACTGCGGATATAAATACAATTAAATACGGATTTATTTGACCTTTTCAGGTTGGGTGCTGAACATCGTTGTGGTGCTGTTTTGAGAAAGCACTGCTATATTTTTCATCCAGCGGTGTCTTAGAACTGTGCATGTTGTATGATAGCCCTGGTTCTTTAGTCTTGTTCGAAGGATTCTAAAGTCCAAAATACGCCTGCAAAAGATATTCTTGTAAGCAAACTGAGAAGAATACAGTGAAAATATCATGACGAGGGCTGTGATCATGAGTGGGATCAGTAAAACACGTCTAACAGGGGGCGGCCATTTTCCAGATATCAGAGGTCGTTGCTAGTGCATCATGGGAAGTGTAGTTAAGTACGCCATTGGTGGCTCGTGCAATTCCTATATTTTCCACATGGTGTCGCTTCAGACAACAGATGAGAAAAGGGACAAAGGGAAACGATTGCCATAGCAACATCAACCAGCTGCTCTAGTAGCATTCATTTTCAGATAAGAAGATTGACAAATGAAATATTCCCTTGCTTTGATCCCTGATATCTTTGACAATAGATATCTCTTCTTACCAGTTGAAGATACTATGTCAGACAGTGTGTGTGTGTGTGTGTGTGTGTGTGTGTGTGTGTGTGTGTGTGGGAGTGTGTGTAGGAGTGTGTGTGTTCACACGCACCTCTATTAATAGTCTAAATATGCATATGACTGGTAAAAAGTATGGTGAAAGGCCACATCCAGTCGTTATTCCCAGAGAAGGCCTTTTTCATTTTTATGTTTTTCTCTGTTGCAAAAAATAGACAGTGTGAGGGATGACAGACAGTGTGAAGGGTGACAGTGTGAAGGACCAGACAGGGTGAAGGACCAGACAGTGTGAGGAGTGACAGGGTGAGGGGTGACAGGGTGAGGGGTGAAGGACCAGACAGGGTGAGGAGTGACAGGGTGAAGGACCAGACAGGGTGAAGGACCAGACAGTGTGAGGAGTGACAGGGTGAAGGACCAGACAGGGTGAGGGGTGACAGGGTGAGGGGTGAAGGACCAGACAGTGTGAAGGGTGACAGGGTGAGGGGTGACAGGGTGAGGGGTGACAGGGTGAAGGACCAGACAGGGTGAGGAGTGACAGGGTGACGAGTGACAGGGTGAAGGACCAGACAGTGTGAAGGGTGACAGTGTGAAGGACCAGACAGGGTGAAGGACCAGACAGGGTGAGGGGTGACAGGGTGAGGGGTGACAGGGTGAAGGACCAGACAGGGTGAGGGGTGACAGGGTGAGGAGTGACAAGGTGAGGGGTGACAGGGTGAGGGGTGACAGGGTGAGGAGTGAAGGACCAGACAGTGTGAGGAGTGACAGGGTGAGGAGTGAAGGACCAGACAGGGTGAGGAGTGACAGGGTGAAGGACCAGACAGGGTGAGGAGTGAAGGGAAGGCCTTGATCCACCATGTAGTGTTGAGCTGTTACACACATACAGGCAGCCACCCATGGCTTCATGTGTGAAGGCTGCTTACATGAGGATCCACAGAAGACTTCCCCCTGCATGCACACACACACACACACAACACACACACACACAACACACACACCACACACACACACACACACACACACACACCTATGCACGGATCACACACACACCTATGCACGGACGCACACACACACCTATGCACGGACGCGCACACACACACACACACACACTTATGTGACATACACACCAGTGCACACACACACACTTATGCGACATACACACCAGTGCACCCACACACATTGTGGAGGAACACGCATCTTGAGGAGTCTTGTGGCATGGAGACAGCGTGGGAGAACACTACCTAGATTTTAAAAATATTTTTTTCATCAAAGTGAGCCAAACACCCACACATCCTTATTAGCTGCAAAAGTGTCTTGCCTAGCATATTATAGTTCGTGTACATGATTTGATATTGTACAGTTTGACACAATGTCTTCAATGACAGTTCAGTGAAAGCATTACTGTAACACTGTTTGTGTTTCAAATGGGAGCTTTATCTGTTTGATGGTGATGAGATGTTGGAGTGTAACCTGGAGTAGAGCAGTTAGAGAAAGGAGCTTTGGTGTGGAGGGCCACTGTTACCATTTGTCTGATGGTGCTTTTAAACCTTAACAATCACCGTGAATAAAATCCAGCCAAAAGCTATCTGGGTGGTGGTCTGTGTTCCCAGTGTGTCTCTCTCAGCGAGCTGCCATTGTCTCGTCTCCTGGCCACCACAGCCAGCTGCTACGCTATTGTAGCTTTTTCTAATTATAGCAGGTTGGATCTGAAGAAGTTTATATCTGCTCAGTAACTGAACTGCATGAAGTATTCATAATGCCTGCATCGCTTTCACAATAAGAAGCTATTTTTAGCGGATATGTTGCCCTATTTGGAACGCTAATCAAAGACTGGACTATCTTTGGAAACAGCTTTTTCATTTGTTTGTAGTTTACTGAAGGACTCTTCAAAACATAAGAACATCCAAACACCATACCACAGGCTTTTGAAAATCAGAATTATCATTAAGACAAACAGAAATATCTACCATCTGTAATATACTCAAATAAAAGCAAAAAGTATTTTCTAGAATCACATCTTTCTTCTCGCAGAAGTGATGAAAGGCCTGTTGTAGTGGGAACTGCTTCAACAATTTAGTGCAAGCTAAAGTAACACTTATTCTCTATTCCCAATTCTCTACGTTAAATGATATAAATAGGCTCTACAAAGGCTGTGATAAACACCATGGAGTCTTCTTCAACAGTGGTTGTGATGAAGAGGAGTTGAGGTTTGTGTTTTGGTGAAAGGTGCTTCATGCCAGTGCTGCTTGTCTTGACAAGGCTTTCTTCAGAGCTCATATTCTTAGCTCAGGGACTGTCATGGGATGCTTAGCTGTTCAAACAGGAAAATCCCTTCTCTTCGGTTACCAAGGAAACTGTTTAGAGAGGCTATTTTCTCCTCACAATTTTCTTTTCACAAAGACACACCAGAGCGTGGATTCTCTGAACAGCTCCTACGGAAACCAGGCTGCTTCACATGATGTTTTATGGTAAATAAAAGCTGAAGCACACACCTATATTCTCAGTGGTTAACTTGCACTTTGTCTACTGCGTCTCATGAATGTTTTCAGAGGAACAGAATTGCAAACAGTAGGAACAGGATTGTTTTGCCGTCTAGTATTTGCCGTCTAGTATGGCTCTTCACAACTGCATGTCCTGGAAGTGTTCTGCTTCAGTGACAAAAAAACCCAACTCAGTGAAAATTAACACCGTTGTTGGAATCCAGTGTTTCCAGGAACATGATGGCTGTTCAGCTTGCTTGACAGGAAGCTCTCCTCTGCTTCAGTGACAGCAGCTGAACGTCACCAAACACAACTGCTCATTTCAGAGTGAAATATGAAATCAGGCATCGTAGAAAACACTCATATGGTTTAATGTAATGACAAGCTTCACTGTCAGGGTGTTGTTGTTGCTGTGTACCTGCTGTTTTGTTGTTTTACTAATAATTATATTGCAGAAGCCCAGTGTGGATTACCAAACATCCTCCACCGCTGTCATTACTTCCTGTTACACTGAGATGTTTGGAAGCTGGAACATTGATGTAGAAATTATTTTTGAAACTTTTATCGTTTTATCATGTGCATATACATGGGAGGAGTCATCCACAGACATGAGGAATCATCCACAGACAAGAGGAATCATCCACACACAGGATGAATCATCCACAGACATGAGGAATCATCCACAGACATGAGGAATCATCCACAGACATGAGGAATCATCCACACACAGGATGAATCATCCAAGGACATGAGGAATCATCCACAGACAGGATGAATCATCCACACACAGGAGGAATCATCCACACACAGGATGAATCATCCACACACAGATGAATCATCCACAACATAGGAAAATCATCCACAGACATGAGGAATCATCCACAGACATGAGGAATCATCCACAGACATGAGGAATCATCCACAGACATGAGGAATCATCCACAGACATGAGGAATCATCCACACACAGGATGAATCATCCACACACAGGATGAATCATCCACACACAGGATGAATCATCCACAGACATGAGGAATCATCCAAGGACATGAGGAATCATCCACAGACATGATGAATCATCCACAGACATGAGGAATCATCCAAGGACATGAGGAATCATCCACAGAAGCTTTATTCAAAATGCCCCTTGACATCTCTGCCCACAACTCTTCAAACAAACACAATCAGAGCAAATAGAAAATAAACACCAGACAGGTGTGTGTCTAACAATTTAACAAACAAATATGGATGAAATTACACCATCACATTATCTTACTGGCCATCTCCTCATTGTTATTCAACATACTGTCCTGTATCCTTCTAACTATCTCAGTGTTCAACATACTGTCCTGTATCCTTCTAACTATCTCAGTGTTCAACATACTGTCCTGTATCCTTCTAACTATCTCACTGTTTAATATACTGTCCTGTATCCTACTATCTCCGTGTTCAACATACTGTCCTGTATCCTATGAACTATCTCAGTGTTCAACATACTGTCATGTAGCCAACTATCTCAGTGTTCAACATACTGTCCTGTATCCTATGAACTATCTCAGTGTTCAACATACTGTCCTGTATCCTACTATGTCAGTGTTCAACATACTGTCCTGTAGCCTACTATCTCCGTGTTCAACATACTGTCCTGTATCTTACTATCTCCGTGTTCAACATACTGTCCTGTATCCCATGAACTATCTCAGTGTTCAACATACTGTCCTGTATCTTACTATCTCAGTGTTTAACATGCTGTCCTGTATCCTATGAGCTATCTCAGTGTTCAACATACTGTCCTGTATCTTACTATCTCAGTGTTCAACATACTGTCCTATAGCCTACTATCTCAGTGTTCAGCATACTGTCCTGTATCTTACTATCTCAGTGTTCAACATACTGTCTTGTATCCTATGAACTATCTCAGAGTTTAACATACTGTCCTGTATCCTACTATCTCAGTGTTCAACATACTGTCCTATAGCCTACTATCTCCGTGTTCAACATACTGTCCTATAGCCTACTATCTCAGTGTTCAACATACTGTCCTGTAGCCTACTATCTCAGTGTTCAACATACTGTCTTGTATCCTATGAACTATCTCAGTGTTCAACATACTGTCCTGTATCTTACTATCTCAGTGTTCAACATACTGTCCTGTATCCTATGAACTATCTTAGTGTTTAACACAGGGAATACCGATATCCAAGTCTTCTTTTTATTCTTCTGTTGAAGTGGCAGTGTTGCATCCTACACATCAGGTGGATTGGTACACACATCAATAAATACATGGCTGAATTAATTAATGCACAAATTAATGTCTTAAAACATACAAATATGTGAAGACACACACACATACTCGATGCATGTCTTCAATACAATGTATGTTACACCTGTTTATCATGTGATTGTACCATATTTTAATGCAGAGTTGCTCCCCATTCTCTCTGGCACAACTTGATCTAATTATTGCTCTAGCACTACACAGGGGACAAGCTGCACAGTTCAGGTTTACCATCTGAAGACTGTTCAAGAGTAATACTACTATCGTCCAGTCAGCATCAGTTGGATATTACTAAGCTTTACATATAGCTATTATGACGAGTTACCTCATTTTGGCCCTGAAGTTGTGAATGACTGAATACATACATAGCATTCACACATCCACAGAGAAACATAGGTCCCTAGAAACTCCAATGCAAAATAATTTGTCTAAAATATACATCTTTATCAACGAAACATGATGATTGTGTTGAAAGTGTCAAGATCTGTAAAGAGTAAATATACAGTACATTGAACCAGTACAACACTCATATCAGAAACTCTAACATCTAATTTACATTTATAATATAATCCTATGAAAATATAGATACATTATTAAAATGTCTTTAAAAAGTGTTTGTGACTGCTTTAAATTAGTACAGAAATACGGGTCCAATGGTTTAATACATTAGGCTAGCGTTGGTGCTGAAGCACCTTGGTAGATAAAGTGGATTGGGTCATCTCTGGCGAGTTTGTAAGGCCATGTGGAGAAGCGAGGGACGTGGAGGGAGGCTGAATGAGGAACTCTCCTAGGCCACCCAGAGACCGCACGAGAGAGATACACCTATGCTGAGAAAATCTTGCAGATAGAACCCGACCAGCGTGAGGGTACAAGTTCCTAGCGTGACTCGTACCTAACCTACCAGGCTGAGTACCCTGGCTGAACTCTCCTAACCACCGAGGGCTGCATACAGTCCCTTAGCTTTAACTCTGCCTAGACCACACGAAGGGCGAGTAGTAAAACGACCGTAGCGTAACTCTCCTTGAACGGACCACCAGGCTGTAGCGAGTAGCAGCCTCGAGCGTGAAAGCTCGTCACTGAGAGCGCAGCCAGAGAGTGACTGATTTTGCAGCATTCCGCATGGCGTGAACTCTAGCCTAGAGCACCAGACCAGGGCTGTACAGTTCCCTGCTAACTCTCATAACCACCAGGGCTGTACAGTTCCCTGCTAACTCTCATAACCACCAGGGCTGTACAGTTCCCTGCTAACTCTCATAACCACCAGGGCTGTACAGTTCCCTGCTAACTCTCCTAACCACCAGGGCTGTACAGTTCCCTGCTAACTCTCCTAACCACCAGGGCTGTACAGTTCCCTGCTAACTCTCCTAACCACCAGGACTGTACAGTTCCCTGCTTACTCTCATAACCACCAGGACCGTACAGTACCCTGCTAACTCTCATAACCACCAGGGCTGTACAGTTCCCTGCTAACTCTCCTAACCACCAGGGCTGTACCCTGCTAACTCTCCTAACCACCAGGGCTGTACAGTTCCCTGCTAACTCTCCTAACCACCAGGACTGTACAGTACCCTGCTAACTCTCATAACCACCAGGGCTGTACCCTGCTAACTCTCATAACCACCAGGGCTGTACAGTACATCTTGATTGCTGTCTGAAGGATCCGGGATCAAGACAAGGACACATATATTCTCTGTGATAGCAGAACTCTAATGTATTTTTTTTAGGACTTGGGGAAGTAAAATCTATTAAAAAGATCATGAATAAAAACATGAATATAGTAAACTTCATGCAAAGTCTTACTGTTTTAGAATGAACCACAATGATGATAAAAAATGTTTTGTTCATTTTAGTTCACAAAATATACAAAATTGGCAACTTTTTTTTTTGCATTGGCTTGGACAGATTAGAAGCTTACACTATGAAGAATTTAGTTTGCTCACAAATTAATACAAACACACAACAAAAGTCACCAAAAAGATAAATAAAATTGGAGCTACCAGTATAATGGAATAAAACACTGAGTATTTAATGTAAACTTGGTTTTAAATTGTTCATGTCATCCTTCCTGTCTCCGTCTCGCAACACGATAGGGTAAACGGAAAATAGAAAGCGCACAGATTTAAATAGTATTTACAGATTATACCACCAAACACACATAACTCAGGAATATAAATACATACACATTTACAAAGGCAGTTATTTAAAAAGCGTTGCAGAAAGTGGTGTAGAAAAGAGAAGAGGGTCACAATGCCATCCAGGGCTCGGCTGTGTGCACAGCTTAGGCCTACAGTTACTGCTTGTTTTGGTTTGTCTCTTTGTCCCCGAATTCAGATACAGTATAGAAGTCTTTAATTGGATGGGACCATATCCTTAATGACAGGTTCTCTGTTTAGGTAAGTGGCCCAGTAGACCAGGTTAAAGCTTCCAAACAGAACAGGGAACATTATCCTCGACATCCGGTCGATTTTACTCACGCTGTTGAACGTTTTCTTGCTGTCCGCTGCCTTGCCCTCCACTTTAGTCTTGCCAGGATCGGCCCCCCCTCCCTTGGCGATGGTGGGCAGGCCTGAGTCCTTGGTGATGTTGGGTGCATAGTTGGCGACTGCTACGGCATACGCGTTGTTCTTCTTCATGACAGATGCCTTCTCTTTTTTCTGTCCAGGGATCAAAAGTTCGGAGATAGTCATCAGACCTGTCTCCTCCAGCTAGTCAGACTTAATGAATATATTCACCGAGGCTCACAAGACAGAATGGGATCTGGGAAAGGCTAATGTATCAGAATGGGATCTAGGAAAGGCTAATGTATCAGAATGGGATCTAGGAAAGGCTAATGCATCAATATAAATGCAGGGGAATGGCGGAAATAAGACGGCAAGGTCTCAAATATACTGTCAAGACTCATAATATCTCAGCCTCTGTCTATAGCTTGGTTACCTGCCTGCCTGAAGCAGTAAGGGCAGCTCTAAGCTGAATTGACTCATCATTAGAAGCCCTTATACTGCAACATCTACCTGAACATTATAGTAATCACTTGACCTGTATAACAGGCTGTGTTCCGAGCAGGAGAGGAAACTGAACACAGACTGAGCTTATACTGAGGATACCAGACTTCAAACTTCAGCCAAAGGTGCTTAACACAGCATAGTGCAACATCCTAGATTACCTTACAGAGAGCTGTTCTGTAACAGAACCTCATGGACAGCAGGAAAGCAGTTACCTTGTCATTCACAATGCTCTTCCCGTCCCACGCCCATCCACGCTTGGTGAAGTAGTTCACGGTGGCAAACTCAATGAGGGCGGAGAACACGAAGGCATAACAGACGGCGATGAACCAGTCCATGGCCGTGGCGTAGGCCACCTTGGGGAGGGAGTTACGGGCACTGATACTGAGAGTGGTCATGGTCAACACAGTGGTCACCCCTGCAGGCACAGAACAAACCAGCACTCTGGATGAACAAGAGAAAACAGCCACTAAAAGGTCAACTGAAAAAAAATGTTATGTTGCTTAAATATCCAGAACTGGTTCAATGATGACGTTTGGACATCAACGTGATTCATGTCTCCTTTCCTCTTACACATGTCCACATCTCTTTACTTCCTCTCATATGTCCACATCTCTTTACTTCCTCTCACACATGTCCACATCTCTTTACTTCCTCTCACATGTCCACATCTCTTTACTTCCTCTCACATGTCCACATCTCTTTACTTCCTCTCACATGTCCACATCTCTGTACGTGACATTTCCATTCTGATGCAGAACGAGCTGAAATATGACACTGCTTAGGGTCTGTGGATGTTTCCTTAGCATGTCACACTCTATATCTCCGGGTGGAGCTCCACTAACAACACAACTGGAGTTAGTTCAAGCTGACCTTTCAAGCACTTCCTTTGTCCTGGACTACAGCCTTGCAGGCTCACTATGTGTCTGTTTCAGATTGGTGATGACCTTCTTGTTATCTGTAAACTATTCCTAAAGCAGGCTTCGTTTTGACGGGAGCATTGTCACTGTAAGCATGTGCACAGTACAGTCCAGTGGTCAATGGTTATTACTACATTGAAGACACTGTAACAAATTTAAGAGATTGTTCAGCACTTCAAATTCAGGTGAAACTTTGACTCCTCAAACTCCAGACTAGCAGAGAGCTTCATGCCCATCTTTCTTTATCTGAAGAAAAAAAAAATCTTCTCCACAAATAAAACAAAAGACAGTATTTACGAGAAGGATATTTTTAGAACCAACAACTAGAAAATAATGCTTTTAATTTCTTTAGCCTACTTTTTTTGGTATCAGAAGAGAAGAGAGCATACTCTACCAAGGGTAAACTATATGTGGCAGCAGAGTAATGAGGATGACTTGCACACAGTGATCCATGAGCCAAAAAGCTCCTTGTTTCAGACTCAAACACAACTCAGAGAGAGCCAGACCCATCAACACTGCTGGAAGAGCCAGACCCATCAAAAGAGCCTCATCATTAGCTACTGTGCAAGGTCATCATACTGTCTCAGTCCTGAGTGAAGTTCTCTTACATTTCGCTACACATAACGACTTAGTTTATGTCAAACCTAGTTTCTCCTCTCAGACAAGGAATATAACACGGAATTTCTAGCATTCTCTATTGCAAATAGTGCACACCAGAATAATATCTGCATATATAATACTTTACTATGCTGTATGAACACTACCGTATAGTATTACTGCTGTTTTCACTCAGGTAGCAAAGGCTGCATGGTGGCTGGATATGCAGTACTGATGAATACCAGAGCTGTTTAGCTAAGAGTGTAGATTCAATTACAGTGTCATATTAGAGCCAGCTGAGCATTTAATGCTGTCACATCACATCAAGTTGGTGTTGCACATCTCCAGTGGCAGTCAGAGGGAATCCCCCCCCCTGCCCCCCCCCGCACCTTCCCTCCCCCCAGACGCAGGATGTCAGACTGGAGGGTCAGTCTGGGACAATGCTCGCCAGAGGATATACTACTGCAGGGAAGATATAGAGGATCCCTAATCACGTCACGCAACACACTCCTTACCCTCCTTACCCGCCCAACATAGTCCTGACATACCAAACACAGTCCTTACCCACACAACACAATCCTTACTCACCCGACACAGTCCTGACTTACCAAACACAGTCCTGACCTACCCAGAACATTCCTTACTACTACAGACTTACCCAACACAGTCCTGACTTACCCAACACAATCCTTACCTACCCAACGCACACCTGACTTACCCAATACAGTCCTGACCTACCCAACACAGTCCTGACTTACCCAACATAGTCCTGACTTACCAAACACAGTCCTGGCAGGGACAGACTCCCTGTTGAGCCAGAAGGAGACCTGGGAGAGGATGACCGTCATGATGCAGGGCAGGTACGTCTGGATCACAAAGTAACCGATCTTCCTCTTCAGGTGAAAGTGTGCAGTCATCACCGTGTATTCACCTGGACAGCACAGACACAAAGACACGTTCAGTGAGTTTTTAACACTGTTCCTATAACATCTCATGACAGCATTAGACAATTCGATGCATGGCATATTGTATGTTTAACAGCGTTTTGAGCTGCTTGAATTTATGTTCATGTTATGCGTTAGAATAGCTAGTTTAGCTGTTCTCATGTGTGAAATCCTGCATCATGAAATAGATAAAACTTGATTGTGGACTGGAGCGTGAGGATGTTTCCTGGTGTCCATTTCCTCACACTAAAAGTATATCGAACAACTGATGATTGTGTAATAATCACACAAAGCTGGTAGAAGCTAGTGGCTAATGAGGACATGCTGGTGGTGCAGCTGAGATCAGATCTGATCTCAAAGAGACGCTCAGATTAGACATGAGACGGAGAAAAAGAGTGTTACCCATGGCAACCGCACAGAGAGAAATATATCTAATTTGCTGCAATTCTGCAACGAAGGCCTTGATACTGGCACTTGACAGGGCTCCTCCCTGAGCAGGAGGGAGGGACTGTTCAGTCTAATCCCTCAAGAGTTTGTTTTCTGTTTTATTCCAGTGCACTTCCACTGTTTTCTCCATTGATGTGGCAACCTCTCTCTCTCTCCCTTTCTGTTTCTCTGTCTTTCTGTCTTTTTCTCTGTCTCACACACACACACAAACATGCACACACGCCCGCACACACGCATGCACACACATGCACATGCACTTCCCAGTTCTGGAATGTAGAGAAAGTGAGCCAGCACACAGCCAGTCCGCTATATAGCTCTACATCATGTGTAATTTAATTAGCATGCCTGTCCTCATGCCTGTCTACAGTGGATGGAGACAGAGGAGGAGGAGAGAGAGAGCGAAGGGAAATGGAGGGAGAGAGAAGGAGGGAAAGGAGAGAAGGGGAGTGGGGAGGGAGGAAGGGGAGGGATGGGGAGGAGAGGAATGGGGAGGGGAGCGGAGGGGAAGGGACGGGGGAGGGGAAGAGAAGGGGGAGGGGAGTGGGGGAGGTGGGATATGTGAGACGTGGCAGCAGTTTCACCAGAGCAGCTCCTGCTGTCTGGTGAGAGCAGCAGGATGGTGAGTACAGCACAATGACGCTCATGTCAGCAGGCATCCTGGCGTAGGACACAGGGACGCGTAGATCTACAGCCAGCAGACCAGGGGACAGGCTAGCAGACCAGGGGACAGGCTAGCAGACCAGGGGACAGGCTAGCAGACCAGGGGACAGGCTAGCAGACCAGAGGACAGGCTAGCAGACCACGGTATCAGTCTAGCAGACCAGGGGACCCAGCTAGCAGACTAGGGGATCAGGCTAGATGACAACACTTCCTGACTAGGAATGCTCATGTGCTAATGCACGTGTCAGTGTTCATCTCTCGTCCTGAGGGACCGTCTCTCGCTCCCTTAGTCAGAGTCTGGGGAAACCTATGACCCATAAGACAAGCACGCGAACACTCATGAAGGTGATGAGCGCAGTCATTTTGTAAAGATACCATGAACACTTATGAAGTCCTTTACTCGTGGTGTTTTGGGGTTCTTTAGAGTCAGTGTCTTGTTGTTCTCTTGGCTCTTGCAGAATGTCCCTCTCAACCAGGGCTGCAGGCACTTGAGGCTGCCAGACGGCCTGGTTTCACAGCACGCCAGACGAGCCTCCCACACTGAACTGCTGAATTATTAAGATGCTGTCAGCCAATCACCAGTGCCCAAGCACATCCTCAAACAAGGAAACAGCCTTGGGCAGCCGCCTGTGCGCTCCTATTGGTCGAACCACAATACTTGTTCTAGATTGCAGATTTTAGTTGTGCAGAATAGGACAGGGATTCCCTACGGACGAGGAGGTGTCTGGCTGTGAGGGTCTCCTCAGAGAGGAGACGCACCAGAGAAGACGCACCGGAGAGGAGACGCATCAGAGGAGACGCATCAGAGGAGACGCACCAAAGGAGACGCACCAGAGGAGACGCACCAGAGAAGAGACGTACCAGATAGGAGATGCACCAGAGGAGACACACCAGAGGAGACGCACCAGAGAAGACTCACCGGAGAGGAGACGCATCAGAGGAGACGCACCAGAGGAGACGCACCAGAGGAGACGTACCAGAGAGGAGACGCACCAGAGGAGACGCACCAGAGAAGAGACATACCAGAGAGGAGACGCACCAGAGGAGACGCACCAGAGGAGACGCACCAGAGAGGAGACGCATCAGAGGAGAGACACCAGAGGAGACGCACCAGAGGAGACGCACAAGAGGAGACGCACCAGAGAAGAGACGTACCAGATAGGAGACACACTAGAGGAGACACACCAGAGAGGAGACGCACCAGAGGAGACGCACCAGAGGAGACGCACCAGAGGAGACGCACTAGAGGAGACACACCAGAGGAGGCGCACCAGAGGAGACGCACTAGAGGAGACACACCAGAGGAGACGCACCGGAGGAGACACACCAGAGGAGACACACCAGAGGAGACGCACTAGAGGAGACACACCAGAGGAGACGCATCAGAGAGGAGATGTACCCAGAGAGGAGACACACTAGAGGAGACGCACCAGAGGAGACACACTAGAGGAGACGCACCAGAAAGGAGACGCACCAGAGAGGAGACACACCAGAGGAGACGCACCAGAGGAGACGCACCAGAGAGGAGACACACTAGAGGAAGCGCACTAGAGGAGATGCACCAGAGGAGACGCACCAGAGGAGACGCACCAGAGAGGAGACACACTAGAGGAGACGCACCAGAGGAGACGCACCAGAGGAGACGCACCAGAGGAGACGCACCAGAGAGGAGACGCACCATAGAGGAGTCCTGGTTGAAGCTGCTACTGGACTGCTGTCTGTGTGTGCTGAGGAGGACAGTGTCAGAGCTGTGGTGTCACTCTGCACTGTTAGGAATCCAACCTCTGTGACCAGCGTAACCTCTGAGTGTTCCAGGGCCTTAATGGCCCATGTGACAAGGCTGTGAAGACAGCTGAGGGGATGATCACTACATCTGCAGAGTATTGATCTGGCCTGCAGTGACAGGCCTGATGACAGCATAGTCAGAGTAACACACTGGACAACGTTAAAACCCCTCTCTCACCTCACTACAACGAACCATGTTTAGTTAGTTAGTCTGTAGGTTGGGTTATTCATGTGATGAACCATCCCAGCGACGTGAATCAGCAGTTCTCTAGGATGACTCTGGGCGTTTGACTCATGATGAATGACTCTTGATGGTCAATTAAAAACAAAGAACTACATTCAATGTCGGAATCTGTTTGTTTTTTTTAAGTCTCATGAGAAAGGATGTTTTAAGTGTCGATCCAAAACATAATTCAATAGATGCACAAACCAGGGATAAAGTGCTGTATCGTGGATAACATCGACCACCACAGCTGAAGCTCTGCCTGTAGGTCTGGCCTGTGAATGGTAATGTCTAAAAACAAACCTTAACAATAACTAGTCCCATGATACTATATCCAGATTCGACATTTCAGGGGGGAATTCTGAAGAGAATCTTCATGACGGTGTTCTTCACCCTGCTGGTGAGGCCTGTTGACTAAGCCTTGCTGTGGGACAGCTCTGGATCTGCTAATGAGTCCTCTCCAGAAGACACATCTGCTCCCCTCTAGTGATTTATGCTTCACCGTGTCTCAGAGCGCAGAACACAGCCTCTCCTGCTCAGACAACGCTTCACTGCCCGCCTGTTAGACAGGCTGCTCCTCCATAGCACCAGTAGAGACCATCACAGAATCTCTTTAAGGATCCTTGTGTTACTGACTGACACCAGGCAGATCCCCATTCTCACCTGACCCCCTCTTCCCTTTCCCTCTCCACCCCCCTTCTCCAGGTCTCCATGTGTTCTTACCATCCCCCACTCTCAGCTGAGGCAGTTGTCTGGGATTGCTGCACATTGTCACACTGTGACTGAATTTCTAAAGTCCTTTGTCCTCTGTAAGAGGTTTTCTGTTCTTTGTTGAAGAGCAACGTCCTGGGAGGGCTTGCTGGTCTGCTTCTGTTGTCATACGACATGGAAGACACGTCTAGTAAATCTTCTGCAGGTTGCATGTGGTTCCTACTTTAAGTAGTGCACAGAGTGGGCAACAGCCATTCCCCTCCTGTGTGCTACACGGGTGGCCAGCTACAGTAAGCTCTATATGTCTATTAGAGCAGTGGTTCTCAATGTGTGGTCTGCTAACCATTGCCAAAGGGTTTGGCGAAATAATTTGCCGTAAATTATAATATTGCAATATTGTGCTCTATCATTACTAATTGAAAAAATATTATAATCTACAGATGGGGAACAATTGTACCAATAAAAAAGGCATATTGGGTCGATTTAACAGCACTAAGCGTACGCTGCATGGGTGTTATGATTAACAGAGGGTTTTTGGAAAATGTTCACCCCTGTAAGGAGTCCCTGGCCCCAAAGAGAACCCCTGTACTAGAGGGTTGGGGTTACCTGTGCTGGACTTGATGGTTTCCTGTCCTGCAGTTTTCCCCACCAGGTCGTACTGGTTGAGTCGGGAGCTCTCCTCCTCCACCACCACAGAGGAGGATGCATTGTAGGTCCAGGCGTACGTCACCTCTGACATGGTGTAGGCATCTGGAGGGTGGAACATCAGCACTGAGCTACACAACCAGCACAACAGGCAGGACACACAGCTGGTCAGAAACTGCTACACAACCAGAATGACAGAGGAGAGGATGTCGACTGACTGTGTTGTTTACTAGAGGGACAAGTTTTCAACGCTGACTGGGCTAAAGCAAATGACTCTGACCAAAGACACGTTGGACCACTCAATCAATGAACCCTCAATACACACGACATATGATGTCCAGAATAACATAATCATAATCTACTTGGCAACAGCTGTTTTTCGTATTTCTCTTTAAAGGATGTTGAACATGATCACTCACAGCTGCCGAACTTTAGGGGACAGGAGTGGAAGTCCATGGGGAAATCTTCTAGATGCATCGGACACTCAGCATGGACGGTTAACCTGCGTCCAAAACATAGATACACATAGACACACGCACCCACAACCACACATGTACACATCCACAACCATATGTACACACACCCACAACCACACATACACACAAACACACAGTACATTAATACAACATACAGTGCATGTTACATTTTTTCATCTGTGTTTGATGAATGAGGGACAACATGTCCCTCTATGGTCCACACTCTGTCAGTAATCACTAACATGTCCCTCTATGGTCCACACTGTGTCAGTAATCACTAACATGTCCCTCTATGGTTCACACTGTGTCAGTAATCACTAACATGTCCCTCTATGGTCCACACAGTGTCAGTAATCACTAACATGTCCCTCTATGGTACACACTGTGTCAGTAATCTCCAACATGTCCCTCTATGGTACACACTGTGTCAGTAATCACTAACATGTCCCTCTATGGTCCACACTGTGTCAGTAATCACTAACATGTCCCTCTATGGTCCACACTGTGTCAGTAATCACTAACATGTCCCTCTATGGTCCACACTGTGTCAGTAATCACTAACATGTCCCTCTATGGTCCACACTGTGTCAGTAATCACTAACATGTCCCTCTATGGTCCACACTGTGTCAGTAATCACTAACATGTCCCTCTATGGTACACACTGTGTCAGTAATCACTAACATGTCCCTCTATGGTCCACACTGTGTCAGTAATCACTAAACCAGTTTCAGATGTTTCCTCCCCTGCAGTCTGTAAAGCAGAGCGCCATGGAAGCAGGTTTCCACTTTGCTGCTTCCACCAATTAAAACGTGTCAGGTCAGCAATCAGCTCCACAAGGGAAGGAGAAAGGAGGCGTCTAATATAATCAAACATGCTCAGATGGAACTGAATGGAGAGCAGTTACAAAGAGGCCTGGTATCCAGAGATCCAGCAGAAACCAGAACTGGTCTTCTCATTCCAGTCTGCAGGCTAGTGCTGAGGAGCTTCAGCATTTCATATGAACGACCTGACTATGCTCTTTCCAAAGTGATTTTCTCTCACTGCTTTTGACAATTCAATGCTTTCAGCAGTATCTGGGGGGAGTCACTTGTCAGAATAATGGCTGCTGTCAGACGCCATGTAATAAATCACAGCTTTATTGATTTAGAGAGATTGAGGTAGAAAGAGGGATTTTGCTGAGACCGATTTAATGAGAGGCAAAGGAGATGAGCAATAACATTTAATCTCTTATTTATGTATCCTCTGTTTGGTCAGGACAGGCTTATAAAGCCTGAAGTAGGAATTGTTAGTGCGTGCACTCCGAGTGTGCGAGACCGAGTGAAGTGAATTAGGTATGGTTTAGATGGCAGAAATTCTGGTTGAGATTGTTTCAGCTAAGTGCCGAATATGAGGAGGCAGATTACATTTTTTCTTGGATATGTGAGTCAAGTCGAACCCGCTCTTTTTCCTCTAAATTGCTAGATGTAATTATACATGTTTTAATGAATTTTGAAAGACAGTTATGTTTAGGTATGAGTGTGTTTATGCATGTGCTATATTTAAAAGATATGAGCATACATGCTTTTGAATGAGGTTTACAGGCGGGAGTGTGTGTTTAACTATGTGTGTGAGCTGCATGGTGTGTGTGTTTCTGACTATGATTTGAGCTGGTTTAAGTGTTACCTATGGTGTAAGAGCAGGTGTGGTGTTGTTTACCTGCATGATGTATGTGTCAGGTTTTTGGTTTGGTGTTACTCATGGTGTACGGAGCAGGTTTGGTGTGTGTTTACCTCCATTGTGTGTAGTGCAGTGTGTGTGTTGTTTTACTCCTGGGTGTAGTGCAGTGTGTGTGTTTCTCATAGGGTGGTAGAAGAGGTGTGTGTGTTCCTCATGGTGTAGAGCAGGTGTGTGTGTTTACCTCATGGTGTAGTGCAGGTGTGTGTGTTTACCTCATGGTGTAGAGCAGGTGTGTGTGTTTACCTCATGGTGTAGTGCAGGTGTGTGTTTACCTCATGGTGTAGTGCAGGTGTGTGTGTTTACCTCATGGTGTATGAGCAGGTGTGTGTTGTTTAACTTCATGGTGTAGAGCAGGTGTGTGTGTGTTTACCTCATGGTGTAGAGCAGGGTACCATCATCTTGAATTCTCAGTAGTTTATTGGGCATCGTCATGTTGTGGGCGACTGACTTCTTGCCGTTGTGGAAAAACGTATCTGGAGTCCAGATCTTACTGGCCATCAAATTGTTCAGTCGCAAAATGTTCATTGGTCCCTCAAACTTCAACCTTTCATCTTTCCAGCTCTGCCGGAAGAAGACGTCGATGGTGTATTCCTATGGAAGGAACATGGGTATGTTCCTATAGGTGTAGCTATCACACATTGTGTTCCTATAGGTGTAGCTATCACACATTGTGCTCCTATAGGTGTAGCTATCACACATTGTGCTCCTATAGGTGTAGCTATCACACAGTCATGTGTGAGGAGCCTCACACATCAACACTTCATGTCTGTGACTCCAGTAAACCTAACTGATAAGTTAGAGATGAGGGACCACAGCATTAGCAATCAACTTTGCATTCAGACGTCATAAATGTTTAATCAATAGTCCAATCACTTGAAGACTGGCTCCTCTCCTGTCATTTCCAAGGACCCCGCCGATGATAAATACTTCTGGTTTTTTTTTACTAGTAGAAGATAAACGAAGAAATGACTTGAATAAAGAATAAAGAACTAGTAATTCATAAGCTAAAACTGCCAGTAGAAGGGAGCATTATCTGGTATGTAAGCAACAAAAACTGCTTTTAAACTGCTTTTTTAAGCAAGTACTTTTACCCTACTAAATAGATCTAAATTCTGAAAATAATAAAATATTATAAAAACATTTAGTATGAAAATATTAAGTACAGTCAGTTACTATTCAGCTGGTTAGCTGTCACATACTTTAACCACTTAAACGTAATCAGCTAACATGTGTAATCAAGCTGTTATTGTTCCCCTGCAAGTTCATACTTACTACCTTATTGTCCTGTTGTATAATATTTAGTTTACGTGATTCCTTTGTCACGTGGCTTGAAATAAAGAAATAAACATACTGTATAAAGATATGTTTATGTCTGTAAATATTTTATACACGTACATATGTACAAACATATACATATAAATATATTTGTAAATACAGATTGCTAGGTAACCAGACAGGAGCAGAGACTAGGGACTGGACTGGAGGATTCAACCAAACAAGATCCTCACAATGAACACAAACTGTCTGACATGTCATATCTCTCGCATGCAGTGTGTTCCACGTTCCTGGTAAGGAGGAGAACAGAGATGGGAGTGCTGTGGAGAACATTAACCTGCTATGAAGGTTCTAAAGAGATTCATTTTAGGAAAGGAACCAGGAGTGTAGCCTGTGGTATGAGGAGCACTAGTCTGGGAGAGGAGAGGCTCTGGGCTGGGAAGAGGAGAGGCTCTGAGCTGGAAGGAGGAGGAGGAGAGGCTCTGGGCTGGGAGGAGGAGGAGAGGCTCTGAGCTGGAAGGAGGAGGAGGAGAGGCTCTGAGCTGGGAGGAGGAGGAGAGGCTCTGGGCTGGGAGGAGGAGGAGAGGCTCTGGGCTGGGAGGAGGAGGAGAGGCTCAGAGTTGGGAGGAGGAGGAGAGGCTCTGGGCTGGGAGGAGGATGAGAGGCTCTGGGCTTGAGACCTGGTGTGTGAAGTCCAAAGTGGAGGCCAATTATGGCCTCTTCAGGAATGAGTTTAAGGGGAATCAGTTTGAGGGGAACTAGCAGGTCAAGACGCAGATGACTGTGTGTGGAGAGGCAGTGTTCTCACCATATCTGTGTCTGAGACAGGACCGAAGCTGGTGACATAGATGTTGGTTGTCACTTCTGTCACACGATCTGAGGAAGAGAACAGAAATGAAGAGGAACAAAGATGAGAGAACAGAAATGAAAGACCAGAGCTGCAGAATATGAAGCTTTCCTTACTGACAAAATATAAATATGAATGTACAAAGATGGGTCTGTCCTCCCTGTAACCCTCTGTCCTCCTGTTCTCCATGTCCTTCTGTCCACCATGTCCTCCTTGTCCCTCTGTCCTCCTTGTCCCTCTGTTCCTCTGTCCCCCATGTCCTCCTTGTCCCTCTGTTCCTCTGTCCCCCATGTCCTCCTGTTCCTCTGTCCCCTCTGTCCTCCTGTTCCCCATGTCCTCCTGTCCCCCATGTCCTCCTTGTCCCTCTGTTCCTCTGTCCTCCTTGTCCCTTTGTCCTTCCTGTTCCTCTGTCCCCATGTCCTCCTTGTCCCTCTGTCCTCTTTCTCCCCATGTTCTCCCTGTCCTCCTGTCCTCCATGTCCTCCTGTTTCCCCTGTCCTTGTTGTCCCTCTGTCCTCTTTGTCCGTATATTCTCCGTCTCCTATTCCCTCTGTCCACTCTGTCCTCCTGTCCACCCTGTCCTGTCCTCCATGTCCTCCTATCCCTCTGGACCACCGATATGCCCTTCTGGTGTACTGAGAAACACCAGGGCAGGAGACCAGAGGTTTTAATCTCACTGGGGCAAACATGTTGAACTATGTCATGACACAACAAACACAAACATTTCCCATGAGCCTCCAGGTATTATTGCATAGAACCTGCCAACAATAACAGCACACAAGCACAGGTCTGTCTCTGGAGCATGTCTGCTTCATTAAACACCACATCTTCTCTCCGCTCAGCCAATTCCAAAAGCTTTTAGAGGTTCCTATTCGCCCTGCCCGGCAACCACCTTAGTGTTCCAGAAAGCTTCTCATTAGGCTGACTAAAGTGCTGTAGGAGCAGCCCCGCCCTGCCCCTCCCTTCCCCACCCCTCCCTGCCCCTCCCTACTCAACCCCTCCCTTCCCTTCCCTGCCCCTCCCTTCCCTGCCCCTCCCTACCCTGCACACGGACATGTAATGGATATCCTTACTTATTCATGACTTACAGGAGGACCACAGTGTGGAGGGTGCAGTTCATTTAGCTAGACATACTTTACACTTCATATTTCATGACAGATTAAGCATGTAAACTTAGATAACAGGAGATTTTCAACATGATTCAAAAACAGCATCAGATTGGTTTTGCTTTTTTCAAAGCGACATTTGGTGGAATAGAAAACGTCCAATATCAACATTCTGAGGAAACCAGTATAACATTAGTGGGCTGGTTTGAAGCCTTTATTTAATATCCTGGCATACATACACGCGTCATGCTCTAGTTCGGCTTCATAAAGTAAGATTGTGTGTCTGTATTATGTAAATGTATACTGTACATGTGCAGAATTATGTTGTTGAAATCAACAACGCAATAATAAACAATATTTAAAAAATGTAAAAGCACAACATAGCTGTTTACGTTTTAACAAACAAAACCGATGTCAAACTATACCAGGAACAAAATCATTTGAGCTATATCTTCTAATAATAGAGGAAGTGTAGCATAACTGTATGAGAAGACATGAGAGGAAGCCCTACAGACCCTTGTTTATTAAGACCAGAGTGCTTTCACTGCCAGAGGACCTCAAACCACCTATTTATAGCAATAAGGAACAAACTGTCAGAGGTTCATTTGTGTGTCTCAGACGAACAGACCGAGTTTAACGGATGAGATGAGGAAAGGTCAGTTTGATCATCTGTCCTCGTGTGTCTACCAACATGCATGATTCATGATCCAATGGTCACAAATAAACTCAGTTAATTCAGACGGATAGATCTAATCTGGAACAGTCAACAAAGCATAAAACGAAATATATTGTTTAAATTGATCTGTTGAATTAATCCATGACAATGTCACATCAACCCAATTCACTGAGAGGGCCTCTTCTTGTCATCGTATTGATGCTCCGACATTGTGTACCAGTTCTAGTGTCACCATAACACAGGGACATCTTCTGTACAGTGAGTCACCCCACTAAGATGTCCCAGCCTGGCAGACACCAGCCCGTGTACAGGAGCACAACCACTAACATCTACTACTGTCTTGACAACATTGAAAAGGTGATTGGTTAGATGGTTATGATGCTGCAGGAAGGTTTGGGGTGGTTAACTCAGCCAGCCAGGAGGACTGGCTGCAACAGCAGCTTGTCTGGGCTCTTTCCCTGAGCGCCATCCTGGCTCTTAAATACAGACGTTTAACAACTGGTCATGCTGACCTACATACTGTAGCTGGGATAAATACAGACTTGTCTTGAAAATAAAAATATATATTGTTTGTTTGTTGGAATCCAGAAAACAAATATGCCACTGACACATCAAATTTTCATGGATCCATCATGTGAATAAGTAGAAGAGGCAAAATGGACAATTTCTTTGTGCGGCAAGTGGTTTTCAGGGCACTCTTTCTGAATAGTTTTGTTCTGTGATGCATAGAGATGTGTTTTTATGTCCTGTCTGCCCCACATACAGGACATTATCCAGGGAAGTACAGGACAGTACTCAGGACAGTACTTAGGGAAATACAGGACAGTACTCAGGACAGTACTTAGGGAAATACAGGACAGTACTCAGGGAAATACAGGACAGGACAGTACATGACAGTACTCAGGACAGTACAGGACAGTACTCAGTAGAGGACAGGACAGTACTCAGGGAAATACAAGACAGTACAGGACAGTACAGGACAGGACAATACTCAGGACAGGACACTACATGACAGTAAAGGACAGGACAGTACTCAGGGAAATACAGGACAGTACAGGACAGTACTCAGGACAGGACAGTACATGACAGTAGAGGACAGTACTCAGGACAGTACTCAGGACAGTACTCAGGACAGTACTCATGGAGGGACAAGACAGTACTCAAGAGAATACTCAGAGAGGTACAGGGCTCTACTCAGGGAGATACACAGCAGTACTCCATCCCCTGATCAAGGGAGAACCTCCCTTTCTGAACCAGTTTCAAATCACATATGTCGGGAGGCAGCTGATCATTAAGGGACAGTAGGAGTAGAGGAGGAGATGAGTGAGAGAAGAAATGATGGAGAGACAGAGAAGGAGAGATGAATAGGGAAAGGGAGAGTAGGAGAGCTGTAGGAGGAGGGGACGAGATTCACATAGACTGGAAGGACAGATTCGGTTATAATATAGAAAGATTCTTCTCTGTCCTTGGTTGAAGATGTTTAGTATGTCACGTTCGTCTGTACAGAGACATCATCTCTCCAAGGTCCATTGTTTATGATCCACATTAACACCTTTGCATTGATTAACTGTTGTCTGAGTTATTAATCCTCATTACTCCATAAATGAAATAAACATCTCATATTGGGCACACACATTCACCTTAGATTTGATCAATACCTCATGTACCTCTTACACTCATGATTAATACATATTTATATTTGGTTGTTAAATAGTGCAAATAAGAAGGTCAGGTTCCATGTGGGTCCAGCTGCTCTGCTTACACACACACCACCACACACACAACACACCACACACACACACACACACACACACACACACCACACACACCACTCACACCACACACACGCACAGACACACACACACAAACAACACACGCCACACACACGCACACACACGCACACACACACACACACACCACACAACACACACAGCACAGACACATCACAGACACACACAAACACAAAAACAAACACAAACACAACAAACACACACACAAAACAAACACACACACACACACACGTACACACACTCTGCCTCCACACACACAACACACACACACACACGTACACACACCCTGCCTCCACACACACACAGACACACACACTGCCCCCCACACATACACTCTTTCTCCACACACACACATACACACACACACCATGTCCCTACACACACACATACACACACCCTGCCTCCACACACACACGCACACCCTGTCCCTACACGCACACATACACACACACACAAACAAAAAAACAAACACACACACACACCCTGCCTCCACACACACACACACACACACAAAGCAAACACCATGCCTTCCACACACATCCTTGCCCCACCACACACACACACACACACACAACACTCACACCACCCACCCTGCCTCCACACACACACAAACATCCTGCCTCCACCACACCACCACACAACACCACACAAACACACAAACACACTCTGCCTCCACAAACACCCACACACCCTGCCTCCACACACACACACACCCTGCCTCCACACACACACACACCCTGCCTCCACACACACACACACATTGCCTTGCCCTCCACACACACCCACACACCCTGCCTCCACACACACACACCCTGCCTCCACAAACACACATACACACACCCTGCCTCCACACACACACACACAACCCTGCCTCCACACACACACACACCCTGCCTCCACACACACATACACACCCTGCCTCCACACACACCCTGCCTCCACATACACCCTGCCACAGCAGACTAGCTGCATCTCCTCTCAGCAGACGTGCAGAAACATGAACAGAAACTGGAGACATTTCGTACAGTAGAGTTGTTCCAAACAATCACTGTGATAGCAGAGCAATAACGGCTGACTTTTGTCTTTTCGTGACAAGATCCAAGTAATGGTATTACTGTAATTGACATTCTACTAAATGCCATTACATTTCTCATCCACTGCAGATAAGGTACTTCTACGGCTTAGTAGTGCTGACCTAAGACATGAATATCACAATACAGTAAAATACCCAGGAGAAAGAGCAGGTCTGTCAGAACAAGGTCTTCATGCCGGTGAACCAGGACAGCTCCGTGACACAGTTCTGTCACAAACACAGACGCACTGGGAGGACACGCGGCACAGCTCTGCTGACTCACAACATCAGGAGACGGGGAGATCCACAACCAGCCTTGGGCTCTCACTGTCCCAGAGAGAGGAGGAGGAGGTGGAGGAGGAGGGGCAGGACGAGGGAGGAGAGGATAGGAGGAATAAGAGGGAAAGCAATAGGATGGGAGTGAGGAAGAGTAATGAGAGGAGTGAGAGGAGAAGGAAGAGGAGGAGAGAGAGAGGGGGAGGGAGTGAGAGAGGGAGAGGAGTAAAGAGAGGGAGAGGAGAACGGAAAAGGAAAAGAGGTGTGACAGAGGGAGTGGTAGGAGAAGGGGGGAGGGAGAGAGGGAGGGGAAGAGAGGAGTGAGAAGAGAAGGGAGGGGAGGAGAAGGGGGGTGAAAGGAGAAGGGAGAGTAAGTGAGAGGATTGAGACGAGTGAGAGGAGGAGGAAAATGAGAGGAGAGGAGGAGTGATAGGGTTAGGGTTAACCCTAACCCTGTAAGCATGCTCTCCCTCCACCTGGCAGCTTTCAGCCTGCTAGTCTGTCAGCCTGGACCCCAGACACACTGTTCTCACATCACCCCTCTCGCATGATTACAGATTAGATCACGTGGCACTGCCAACGAGCAAGGACAGGCATTCATCAGTCTGACACCATTAAGACTTTCGATAGATGTGGCCTGGGTACAGTACCAGAGATCATAGTTCAAAACTGAGCATGGTCAGGGAAGGCTTTCCCATCTTTTGGCTGCTTGTTTCCTCATTTCTACAACTCACTGCTACTGATGTGGACTTCTAAATCCCGTGCTCCTTATTCCTACTGACGATGGACTCCAGATAGAACCCTATGCTGCTCACCCCCCAGTCCTGGACGTAGCCGGTTGTCATAGCCGTCCAGGAGGCGGTCCAGGATGCGGGTGAACAAGGTGATGTTGGTCTTGAAGGCGTTGGTGGCAGCATCAGCAGAAGCAGATCTGTAAAACACACCACAGTTTACAACAGCTGTAAAGCTGCACACACCACAGTTTACAGCAGCTGTAAAGCTGTAAACACCAGAGTTTACAGCAGTTGTAAAGCTGCACACACCAGAGTTTACAGCAGCTGTAAAACTGTACACACCAGAGTTTACAACTGCTGTAAAGCTGCACACACCACAGTTTACAACAGCTGTAAAGCTGCACACACCACAGTTTACATCAGCTGTAAAGAGTGCACACACCACAGTTTACAACAGCTGTAAAGCTGCACACACCACAGTTTACAGCAGCTGTAAACCTGTACACACCACAGTTTACAACAGTTGTAAAGGTGCACACACCAGAGTTTACAGCAGCTGTAAAGCTGCACACACCAGAGTTTACAACAGCTGTAAAGCTGCACACACCACTGTTTACAGCAGCTGTAGAGCTGCTGGACTACAGGCACAGCAGTCTCTCTCACTGGGAGCTGGGCTTCATCACAACATCTTTCCACAGAAATCAATCACATATTTTTAAACATCACAAGGCCTCTCATTCACTCGCATGTAGGCATACACGGACCGCACACACACATACAATATACAGCACACACACAACATATGTGCACAAATGCACGCACTCACACTCCTATCACTCAGCTAAGATGACCCAGTTCAAGACAGAACATTTGTGTGCCATCTGATCTGGGAAAAATACACAATTGAATATGCAAATGTAGCAGTGAATATGCAAATGTAGCAGTGAATATGCAAATGTAGCGGCCCACTGAGGGTAGCATCATGATCTGTCAGAGGTGATTATGTTTCAGAGAGACTGCCTCCTTCACTGATCATTTACCTTGATACATTACTGTATTACATAGCATATACTGTACATAATAAAGATCGTTCTTTGACCACCAAAATTACAACCATGGGTTAGGGTTAGTACCACCATGTCCAATTTATAAACAGACATCACAGCAATAATCCTGGTGCTCCACTGAGCCAACACACATTCACTAAGACATAGGTTGAACATTTTTATCCCATGGAGTCACAATAAATCAATAGATTTTATGTGTATGCTGATTTGCCCAGTTTGTGATGAGTACTTCTCCAGGGCACCCAACGGATGAGGCGTGACTACATCCCAGACTCCCCCTCACCGCGACCGGGAACCGCGTCCTCAAATCAAGACGACACAGTCAGTTTACAAAGACTCCGGCTTAAACAACTATTCACTGCCGCGTGCTCGCTACCTCACGCTGAGGATTTATCAGTCGAGTCCATCCATCAAAAGCCTACATTGTTGTTCTTGCATTCTGAGCGAACACGAATTGCGAGGCCCAGTATAAGTAAAACACAGAGCTTTGGTTCGCAATGACACTAATACGTTTCTTCCATTAATTAAACGACTTACCTCGTCTGCCAGAGGATCATCAGCATGAAGCAGATGATCAGATATGGAAATTCACCCCCCCTTCTCATCGCTGCATGCACACCTACACAGCAAGAAACACAAATGAAGAGATAATTAATGCAGTCACATAATTAGCAAAGCTGCTAAAAAAAAGCGTTAAAATGTGTGGTATGACCAACAAAACCTATTATGGCCTCAATACTCAAGTCATTGGGCGGTCCACACCATTAGCATGTCAATATGAAAGCCCAATTGAGTAGAACAGCGCGTTAACCAGGGACGCCCAATTAGTATTCAGTGACACGTAACATGCCAGTGTTGAATAATAATTTATAGGGTATTTGCTAACGTGATATTCAATTGAGCTTTTCTGAAAGAGTTCTAACACATCTAAATCCCCAGTTTATCAAATCGTTTAGTTCAGAGAAGCATTTAGGAGGGATTTCCCCGTTAACCGAAAACTCTAAGATATGGGTTAATTAAAACAGAACAGGCAGGCCGTTAAGATCTAAGAACATGTCATGCTTTTTCATTGGTAGATTCACTGATAGACTTTTTTTTCATAAAACACAAACAAAAACACTAACCTGGAATGTAGGGCGCACTTGCAAGTGATCCGACCTCAAACCGACAAAAACGTGAGAGTTGAGCCCAATCAAACGCTCTCCGTCAGACTGAACCAGGTTCTGTTGCTACAGCACGTCTTGGAAATGCCAAGCGCCAAGAAATATCACTTTAACACTGGGAACCCACAGTTATCTCACAAACTGATTAATCCTTTTTGGAGGGCTGATAAAATTGTATTCCTAGCATTCACAGTGGAATAATCATTTTACATTCTGAAAGCTGATTCCAGTTCAGTGTAGATCGTGATACAGACGCGCTCCCTCAGCCTCTCGCCTCTCTCCCCCTCACTAACTACTGAAAAAGCCAATGAAGAACGACACCGGGTCCTAAAGCTAGCACAGTTTAGTATTTGAAAACTGTCACCGAATGTAATTTTCTTAACGGTCATAGTTTACGATTTAGATTCCAATTCCGGTTAGGGTTGGTCCGGTAAAATGGGCAAAAGTGATTTAACACCGCTATCGGTACTTCGCGAACAGGTGAACAAGGCACTCGGTTTGAAGCGGCGCTGTTCCTTCAGCACCACGTGCTTTCCTTAGAATGAAATATTTGACTTGAGGAAATTAAAATGGTCCAGGCGTACTTTAATTAATCACGTACATTTGTCATTAATCAAAACCCACCTTTTAAGAACATTTCCATTGCAATGTCATGATTGTATGAGTAGTAAGTCAGGGATTCACTTTAATTTCACACTTTGATATGCTTGTGTGGATGTATCTCAGTATGGGGTCCTGCAGGGAATAGCCTGCATGCCTCCATGCTCTATGGGGACAGACCCCAGGTGTTTGTCTTCACACTCAGCTGCACATGTCAGGAGGAGATCTGCACATGGTCAACTCAACAGACATGGCACAAACCCCTTCCTGCCCAGGACAGTGAGAACAGATTAGACTGTGCTATTAGGACACTGTGAAGACAGGTTAGACTGTGCTACTAGGACAGTGTGAAGACAGGTTAGACTGTGCTATTAGGACAGTGTGAAGACAGGTTAGACTGTGCTATTAGGACAGTGTGAAGACAGGTTAGACTGTGCTACTAGGACAGTGTGAGAACAGGTTAGACTGTGCTATTAGGACAGTGTGAGAACAGGTTCAACTGTGCTACTAGGACAGTGTGAAAACAGGTTAGACTGTGCTATTAGGACAGTGTGAAGACAGGTTAGACTGTGCTATTAGGACAGTGTGAGAACAGATTAGACTGTGCTATTAGGTCAGTGTGAAAACAGGTTAGACTGTGCTATTAGGACAGTGTGAAAACAGCTTAGACTGTGCAACTAGGACAGTGTGAAAACAGGTTAGACTGTGCTACTAGGACAGTGTGAAGACAGGTTAGACTGTGCTACTAGGACAGTGTGAAGACAGGTTAGACTGTGCTATTAGGACAGTGTGAAAACAGGTTAGACTGTGCTATTAGGACAGTGTGAGAACAGGTTAGACTGTGCTATTAGGACAGTGTGAGAACAGGTTAGACTGTGCTATTAGGACAGTGTGAAAACAGGTTAGACTGTGCTATTAGGACAGTGTGAAAACAGGTTAGACTGTGCTACTAGGACAGTGTGAAAACAGGTTAGACTGTGCTACTAGGACAGTGTGAAAACAGGTTAGACTGTGCTATTAGGACACTGTGAAGACAGGTTAGACTGTGCTATTAGGACAGTGTGAAAACAGGTTAGACTGTGCTATTAGGACACTGTGAAGACAGGTTAGACTGTGCTATTAGGACAGTGTGAAAACAGGTTAGACTGTGCTATTAGGACAGTGTGAGAACAGGTTAGACTGTGCTACTAGGACAGTGTGAAAACAGGTTAGACTGTGCTATTAGCACAGTGTGAGAACAGGTTAGACTGTGCTATTAGGACAGTGTGAAAACAGGTTAGACTGTGCTACTAGGACAGTGTGAAGACAGGTTAGACTGTGCTATTAGGACAGTGTGAGAACAGGTTAGACTGTGCTACTAGGACAGTGTGAGAACAGGTTAGACTGTGCTATTAGGGTTACCTGCATGAAGAACAGAAAAGCCATCTTAAGTCTGGGTTCTGGATTTGACAGTCGGAAACAAGAAAATACCTTGTTGAACTTTGTTGCAAAAGAGCCACAGTCAGTTCCTATATCAAATAGAAATGTGTTGCAATAATTCATTTAGTCACGGTGTAAGCACAGAACATCAGTCACATACAGAGATTTCCATTTTTAAAGAGGAAAAATGGTTTTAAATTGAGAGCAGGCCATGTGCTCCTGATGTAGGTGGCATGTGTGGGAGGGTTAAAACACTACAAGAGCTAAAAGAACAATGATGACAAACATGATATAAACACAAGTTTCATGAAAATAATGAACACGGTTTTTAAAACCAAACAGATCATATTCTCTAAACACTAGTATCAGCCTAGAAAACACTTTACCATGGATCTATACACCACTACCAATTGACACATGGTAGTTACACTTTACATCAAGGTTACAGTGAACTGGATAGGTTTCACCTGGGTAATAACTCAGTTTGAGCTGTTAAACAGTGGATTTTAATGGATGTTAAAGTCAATTTTGTATTGGGGACAACCTTCAACTACCCCTTTAAAGCAATGTCTTATTGTGGACCTGTCTGGTCTGTCTAGTCTGTCTGGTCTGTCTGGTCTGGTCCTGTCTGGTCTGTCTGGTCTGTCTGGTCTGTCTGGTCCTGTCTGGTCTGTCTGGTCTGTCTCGTCCTGTTTGGTCTGTCTGGTCTGTCTGGTCCTGTCTGGTCCTGCTCTGCCTCTCCCACACACAATCACACACATCACATAGTGTTACACGCAACATCACCCCTATTCAACAGACACATCACATAACACCAACCCCCACACACGCCCACACACTACACATATGTACACACAGCCTACTGCGTATGCTCTATAATCACCCCACACACAGACACACACACACACACACATCAGCCAGCATGTCTGAAAAGCTCATTGAAGTTCCACTGGCTGTTGAACCTGTCTCCTGCCTGTTGCCGAGGCAACAAGTGTTCTGTGGCAGAAGAGAGATGCAGAGTTTAGGGCCTGTGACATGCAGCTACACAGCCTCTAATAATCAGCCTCCTCTACACAGCCTCTAATATTCAGCCTCCTCTACACAGCCTCTAATAATCATCCTCCTCTAGACAGCCTCTAATACTCAGCCTCCTCTACACAGCCTCTAATACTCAGCCTCCTCTGCACTGCCTCCATGACACGGCCCATAATAAACAGCCTCTGATACGCAGCCTCTAATATTCAGCCTCCTCTACACAGCCTCTAATAATCAGCCTCCTCTAGACAGCCTCTAATACTCAGCCTCCTCTGCACTGCCCCTCAGTCAGGTCCCCCTTCCAGCATGAGACCTAACCAGTCTGCTCCAGGCACTCTCTCACACTAACAGGCCTCTGACATGGGAACATCAATCATCATATAAATGTGTGCTTATATTACCACATCATTAGATAATTTCAATAATGATATTCTAATTGAGAATAATGTTTATAAACAAGTGTTTGGCAGAGGAAGGTGTTTTGTAGTTGATCTGCTCTCCTTGTCATAGATCCTTCCGCTATTTAGCAGGAAGCTGTGAGCCATGTGTGAGGATATCTTGTGTGAAAGTTCAGACTGAGCTTGCTTCAGACTAACACAATGCCAAATAGGCCCTGAAACATTATAAACTTCATTATAATCACTGTCTAATTAATAAAAAAAACTGTCAAACTAATTGTTATGTCTTCCTTTTCATCAGTACAACTCCACAGGTGATGTAAACAAAACTATTGGACTGCACTAACTCCACAGGTGATGTAAACACTCTTGGATCAGTGCTGAGAGAGCCCTCTCTACCCCTCTGACCTTGCAGAATCATCTACTGTTCAGGTTCTCTGCACATTCACTTGCAAATTTATGTCAGGTTACCAGGGAAACAAACCAGCAGAATTCTATTGCATCCATGTCTTTTTTTTGCTGCTTATTGCATCATAATACATTTGTCTAAAAAAGAAGCATTTTTTTCAAATGGCATTGACAACAAAAAACATAAAATTACTACATATTTGCAGAACCACATGATACCAAACAAAACACACACAGAACAGGGAGTACTTGGCAAGAGAATTAGACCAACATCCAAGACACAAAAGGCTGTGATAACCACAGCAACATATCTGTGGTGTTTGTGGCAGTGCACCCATCATATCCATTGTTACTTCATCAGTAGTGTGTGGCTGTGGTCGGTGTTACTTTAACAACAGCACATTTAGGATGTATGAAACACACTGAGTTGATTTAACCCAGTCAAATCTGTCTTGTGAACTGGTACAAATGAAGACAAGGAATCACCATATTGAGCATCTTAGAACCTGGGGAGTTTAAAATGATCATATTGCTCCAAGAAACCCCACATGTGCAGTATCACCTGTGTTCATCTGAAATAGAGAGAATGTGTGTGTCTCCTTCTTCGGTAAAGATACACACAGTACTGTAAACAGATGATTCACAGGAGTTTGCCATCATGTCGCATCCGTCAATGACAATAAGCTTTCCAACAATACCAAACGTCACCAGCCAGGGGTGCTATAATAAAACTTTCTACTAGAGAATCCCTTTCCACACTATGGGCAGAGCCTCTCTAACAAAGAGGAGATAACAGTTCATCAATGCTTTACTGATGCATACATATCAATGCAACATAACAAAATGACAATTATATTAAACTTCAACATAATTGTTTCCATACTTCGTTCAGTAGATGAGACTCCATATACAGGTGTGTATAACATCCAGAGTTTGCTGGTGTTAATGTTGTTAAATGATAGAGCTGCACTCAGATAGAGCTTCTCTCTAACAGAGCTTCTCTCTGACGCTGTCTGACAGAGCTGCTGTCTGACAGAGCTGCACCCTGACAGAGCTGCTGTCTGACAGAGCTGCACTCTGATAGAGCTTCTCTCTAACAGAGCTGCTCTCTGACAGAGCTGCTCTCTGACAGAGCTGCACTCTGATAGAGCTGCTCTCTGACAGAGCTGCTCTCTGACAGAGCTGCACCCTGACAAAGCTGCACCCTGTACGTGTACAACAACAAAGGTGAGTCCCAACCCAGACACAAACACTTAGACATCCAACTATGAAATGATGTTCCTTCATTATCTATAATTGCTTTAGTGAGATCGCCTTTCTTGTGTTGTTGTGTTCCAGCACATAAAACTGTGTAGTCCCAGTTGCACGGCCTGACCCGTCCAGATGGACTGTCACTGGAGACAGGTATGATGAGACCACACCCCCTCTGAGCTGGAGACAGGTGTGATGAGACCACACCCCCTCTGAGCTAGAGACAGGTGTAATGAGACCACACCCCCTATGAGCTAGAGACAGGTGTAATGAGACCACAGCCCCTCTGAGCTAGAGACAGGTGTGATGAGACCACACCCCGTCTGAGCTAGAGACAGGTGTAATGAGACCACACCCTATCTGCGCTAGTGATAGGTGCGACGAGACCACACCCCCTCTGAGCTAGAGACAGGTGTAATGAGACCACAGCCCCTCTGAGCTAGAGACAGGTGTGATGAGATCACACCCCGTCTGAGCTAGAGACAGGTGTAATGAGACCACACCCTCTCTGCGCTAGTGACAGGTGCGACGAGACCACACCCCCTCTGAGCTAGAGACAGGTGTGATGAGACCACACCCCGTCTGAGCTAGAGACAGGTGTAATGAGACCACACCCTCTCTGCACTAGAGACAGGTGTGATGAGACCACACCCCCTCTGAGCTAGAGACAGGTGTGATGAGACCACACCCCCTCTGAGCTGGAGACAGGTGTGATGAGACCAGGGGACCTTAGGAGTACAGAAGAGGAAACAGACCCATCATGTGTGGAACACTGCACTCTTTTATTGGTCAGAGTGATGCTTTGCTCATCAAGGCTCTTTTTCTATGACAATTCTAAAGTCTCTGTTTTGCATAGGGCAACCGTATATATAATCTCAACTACAAAACACACAAGGTCGGTATTTTGTACAAAGACATTCTATTATTATTATTATTATTAATATATGTACAGGAGGTGGATCAATCAGAACTGTTTGTGACCCCTTGAACACAAAGGGTTTTTTCCTCCCACATTTTACAAGACAACTCTCCGTAACGCATCTAAGCCTTTACTGTCTTTGGATGAACTCCAAGGAATGATCATGAATATTTGTTCACGTAATCGCTAACAGCAGAATTATCTTTAACTGTTCAGGCAAAGAAACTAAAACTTTTGTATTCTGAGTAAATGATCCCTCTGTCTTGTTTAAATTTTCCTTGATTCTGAAAGAACCCAAAGCTTGGCCTATGACAGAATGTCATCCACACTATGACAAGGTGCTTCTTATCACAACAGAACACTAACCAGTTCTAGAACACATGTTCTTCCTACAGTATTCTTATTCCTTGCGTGTGGTTATGTGGGACATTAGAGTCATAGATGAGGGACGTTACATTAAATACAATATAGTCTGATGGTTATGGTTAGGATTAGGGAATTAAGATTGGAATTATGGCATTATACTCAGGGTTTGGGCCAAAAGGCTAGGGTCATGGTGTGGGTTAGGGTTGAAGCATTATGGCAGGCACCTAGCAGTAAGGTTAGGGGTTAGGGCTATGGGGATAGGCTTGGGGGCAGGGGGTTGAGGTTTGGGTCAGTATAGTGGCAGTACAGGATATTGTCCCTCCCTCTAGAAGAACTGGATAACCAAATAATACTGATGGTTTTAACAGTACATTTACAATGAATTTTTAAATAATTACAAAACAGAATAGAAATCTGTTCAAACCTACCAATCTGTTTTGAACTGAGATACGTCATGCAGTAATTGAATAGGGAAGTCAATTTTAAAGACAATAAATTCTACCTGAGTCCACAAGACCTTTGTGTAAAATTAAAATAAACCAACTCACTGATATCAACACACAGAAGATGTGTGCTTCTCATTGCATAATGAAAACAACCTGGAAGTCCCTGAAAGTGTTCTTCTGATGGCCTGTGCTCTACTTCCTGTCTGCTCCAGGACAGCTCCTCTGTAGTGATGTTCTACTTCCTGTCTGCTCCAGGACAGCTCCTCTGTAGTGACACTCTACTTCCTGTGTGCTCCAGGACAGCTCCTCTGTAGTGACGCTCTACTTCCTGTCTGTTCCAGGACAGCTCCTCTGTAGTGATGCTCTACTTCCTGTGTGCTCCAGCACAGCTCCTCTGTAGTGACGCTCTACTTCCATGTGCTCCAGGACAGCTCCTCTGTAGTGACGCTCTACTTCCTGTCTGTTCCAGGACAGCTCCTCTGTAGTGACGCTCTATTTCCATGTGCTCCAGGACAGCTCCTCTGTAGTGACGCTCTACTTCCATGTGCTCCAGGACAGCTCCTCTGTAGTGACGCTCTACTTCCTGTCTGCTCCAGGACAGCTCCTCTGTAGTGACGGTCTACTACCTGTGTGCGCCAGGACAGCTCCTCTGTAGTGACGCTCTACTTCCTGTCTGCTCCAGGACAGCTCCTCTGTAGTGACACTCTACTTCCTGTGTGCTCCAGCACAGCTCCTCTGTAGTGACATTCTACTTCCTGTCTGCTCCAGGACAGCTCCTCTGTAGTGACGCTCTACTTCCTGTCTGCTCCAGGACAGCTCCTCTGTAGTGACGCTCTACTTCCATGTGCTCCAGGACAGCTCCTCTGTAGTGACGCTCTACTTCCTGTGTGCGCCAGGACAGCTCCTCTGTAGTGACGCTCTATTTCCATGTGCTCCAGGACAGCTCCTCTGTAGTGACGCTCTACTTCCTGTGTGCTCCAGGACAGTTCCTCTGTAGTGATGCTCTACTTCCTGTGTGCTCCAGGACAGTTCCTCTATAGTGACGCTCTACTTCCTGCATGCTCCAGGACAGCTCCACCTCTGTAGCGCCTCTATAGCACTGGCAGTGTTATCTGTGACTTCTAAATGTCCTCATTTGGCATTCATGAGTGGAACATGAAGCCTGGAGGGCGGAAGGGGAGGCTGGAGGGGGGGGGGGGAAGGGGGGGGAGGCTGAACAGGGTTAGGGACAATGCTTCCTATCAGCTGTTCTGGAGGACAGCACTTCCTGTCAGCTGTTCTGGAGGACAGCACTTCCTATCTGCTGTTCTGGAGGACAGCACTTCCTATCACTCTGTTCTGGAGGACAGGACTTCCTGTCAGCTGTTCTGGAAGACAGGTCTTTCCATCTGCTACTCTGGACAGCACTACCTGTCTGATGTTCTGAAGGACGGCACTTCCTCTGTCATCTGTTGCACAGACTCTATTGTCCAGACCCTATTGCACAGACTGAGTTTAAACAGCAGATGTGGATGCATCCACCGATCACAGTCAAGAGTGCTCACACAGGAAACTACTGGAGCTCCAGGGGTAGAAATCACCAATACACTGACATCCACATCATAACCCGGTCCTTCAAGTGGGTGAGAAGGTTGTCAGTGTATGTGTTAGAGACACTTAGATGTGTATGGACTGCATGTTGAGTGTTTATGTATTTTTTATTGCGTGGGGATGTGAAGGACCAAATCAATTTCACACAAGTGCATTTAAGAACACTGTACAGAAGGAGATCTTGGTCTTTCTATCACTCTCCCTATTCAGCTGCTACTAGACCCCAGTCTGATCTGCCCCCAGCCAGATCTGGCCCCAGATTGACCCATCTGGGTGATGTGGCTGTAAGACTGGGCCATCAAGCATCACAATAAAGAGCTACCTTTCTATGCTGGCACTTCTCCAGACATGGTGACAGGCCAGCCTCCCTCAGGGAAACTTCCCTGACAAACGACATCCGTGAACAAGAATCTATTGGAGTGACCAGCCGTGTGTTAACCTAATGACACGCAGGGAGAACCATATATCTCCTGTCAGCAGAAGCAGTCAGGAACGTTGTTCTGAGCGTAAAAGATATATCACAATATTCCACACAGACGAAGAGGTTTGGAATTCCAGTTTTGCTGTTTTGTGACAGCTCAGGCCAACTCAAAACCAAACGATGACTGAACTACAGTACCATAGTGTAGCACGCAGAAATACCAACTCCATCTTCTGCTTCCTTGAAAGTGCTACCTAAACAAGTTTCTTGATGAAGTCTTCATGTGGTGGGAAGTTCCTTAGTGAAGTGTGAGACTCATTCCTTCTTCCCGCTCAGAGACGCATGCAGTTCTAGGTTCATTAGAGCATTCCTGCTTCGTAAAAACATACATCACGGTGAGTATGAGACACGGTAGAGGTGATGGAAATCTCCACTATGTCCCACCATCTCCACCATGGTAGGGTGCTGGGTACTGATAATCAAACTAAAATAATCTCACAATATTTTTTGACTCATAAGAAATGTTGGGAAGATTTTGTTACCATTCACATTGTGAGATGACCTTTACAAAACAAAACAAATACGTCCTCATATCTTCCCTGGATATCCCTCCAGTCCAGACAAGCCAGTGTTGAAACAGAATCTCCCTATAGCTGTAAAGATCTGACAGGTTTTCAAACAACCTGGGTGACTTCTCAACTCCAGAATGGATCCAAACCTGAACTTGAGACAGGAAACAGAACTACTCTCCTTTGGACTCCACAGGAAATGAAACTACCCTCCTTCGAACTCCACAGGAAATAAAACTAACCTACTTTGGTCTCCATGGTCTCTTTGGACAGGTACACCACCCAGTAGACCATATTGAAAGCCCCGAAGGACACTGGGAAGAGAATGCGGGCATACTTGTCAATTTTACTGGTCCCGCCCATGCCAGCAGTGGTGGGCTGGGAGCATGGAGACTGCTTGGGCTCCATTTTGTTTCCCATCAGGTGGATGTGCTCCAGCCTGGGGCCCAGGAGGTTCTGGAGGGAGGAGGAGCCGGTGCTCTCCCTGGACGGCGTGTCTCCGGGCACGGCTGGTGTGGAGGGTTGAGCCGGGGGTGGATTCTTCACTGTCAAGGTGGACGAAGCTGCGTTCGATTGGCTGGTGGACTTGGGGCTGGAACACGATAGGCTGGAGGAGCTGCCAGTCATTGCTGTGATTGAACAGGATTGGCTAGAGGCGTGTGGTTGCTTAGTTACTCCAGCGTGGGGGTCCTGAGAGGTGGTGGTCGTCCTCTTACGCAGGTGTCCGTTTGTGTCAAGGTTTCTCTGCAGACACAAAGAGAGTATGAGCTCCAGATAAGGATGACCCTAACACAGCATGTCTGTGAACGATAAAGACACCATTTAGTGTCATGAAAATGTACATTTAAAGACTAATTTTTACTCCGGAGTCTCGTAATTTACGGACCTTATTTATTATCACATCAGTTCTATTAGTCAGATTAAAAGAGACCCTTTTTTGTTCATGTTGACATGCTAACCCTTCTCATTTGAAACAGTACTCTCTATGCTTGCCTTGGTGTCTCTGTGCTCGTATGCACAAGATGCTGGGAGGCTTTCACACTAGCTGATGTCAGAAAGTCCTTCCTGCTCGGTGGGGTGGCAGAGCACACCATCTAGAAATCAGAGCAGCTTATCCTCAGAAAGAGAATGTTTCCAGCCAGTATGTGTCGCATGCTGGCTCTGATCCTAGCGGCTGGAGCGGCAATACTATTGTTCTTATTGTGTCCAGGCAGGATGGAAAAAACACAGATGAGGTGTTGGTGGAGCAACACCAGGGCCATGTAAGGTGTGCTGAACCTGGACACGCCAACCCTAGCCCCCCTCAGCAACACAGCCCTAGCCTCCCTCAGGAACACAGCCCTAGCCCCCCTCAGGAACACAGCCCTAGCCCCCCTCAGGAACACAGCCCTAGCCCCCCTCAGGAACACAGCCCTAGCCCCCCTCAGGAGCACACTCCCAGCCCCCCTCAGGAGCACACTCCCAGCCTCCAGCAGCCTGCTGCCCAGCAGCCTCCCCCTGTGTGAGTCTTCAGGACGGCTGTTGAGGAAAATGCTGCTAACTCCCCATCCTGGCTTCAGCGCCTCCACCAAAACCTATACAGATGTGCCCAGGCCACGTTGCCGTGGCAACCCACTAATCCATTGAAGTGCGGTTGTCGTTAAACTGCATTAGTGCTCGATTGTACCAGGTCTGCTCTGTATCTTACAGCAGGGATGCTGGTCGACTGCTTTACTTTATCAGTTAACCATTTAGTAAATACACGAGAAATATTCAGTATGCTGGAGCTAACTGGGCTATAATATATTATATGAGCTGTGTGCAGTATAATATACAGCATATTCAACAGTTCATTCATTTGAAGACATTATTTCATTTCAGACATGGATGTCGAATTAAATATCTTACATAATTTTACGTGTCGTGTGAAATGCATGGTGATGTAAATACACTGAACTACATTCACCAGCCCACACATTTATCCCAACACTGACTCCTCGAGACAACAGAGAATGTAGGACATTCACAGCATATTTCAAATTTTTAGGGATGAAATTGCTAAGCTGTTGAGATGGATTACAAATGGCTGCATTGATCTAAGCAGACAGCTGGGGCACGGTGCTCTGCATGGAACAAACTGACTGAGGAATCCTCCTGCACAAAACTGAGAGGAAAGTGTGAAAGTGTGTGTATGTGAGAGAGAGGCATGTGTATGTGTGTAAGGGTATGTGTGTGTATGTGAGAGGAAGATGTGTGTGTGTGTAAGGGTGTGTGTGTGTGAGAGAGGAAGGTGTGTGTGTGTGTGTGGGACTGAGAGGAAAGTGTGTGCATGAGAAGAAGGTGTGTGTGAGTGAGAGAGGAAGGTGTGTGTATTTGTGTGTGAGAGAGAGGAAAGTGTGTGTGTGTGAGAGAAAGGAAGGTTTGTGTGATTAAGAGAGAGAAACAGAGAGAGGAAGCGAAAGATAAAAGAGTGAGTGGGTGGGTGGGTGAGTGGGTGGGTGGGTGGGTGAGAGAAAGAAAGAGAATTAGAGAAAGAATGAGAAAGGAATATTCTGACTCCTAAAACAATTGGGAGAGAATCCAATGTTGATAGAGCAGCAGAGTCTGGAGTGTGAAGATGTTTACCTGCAGCACCTCCTCTGTGTCCCTGGCCTTCACAGGTGTGGTCTGGGGCGCAGGGGGGCATTGCCCTGGCCTCCTCTTGGCCCTCTCCAACTGAGCGTTGGTGAAGTAGTTTACAGCAGCAAACTCAATGAGGGCAGAGAACACGAAGGCAAAACAGACAGCGATGAACCAGTCCATGGCTGTAGCATACGAGACCTTGGGGAGGGAGTGGCGGGCACTGATGCTCAGTGTGGTCATGGTCAGCACTGTGGTGATACCTGACAACAAAGACAATAAAACCGTTTTCAAATGGATGCCGGAAATAGGATCGATCTAAATGTCATGATCAACATTTGTCTGCTTTCAACAGTCGACAGTGTAAGGGACATTTGCTGACAAGAGGGGTAAAGCCAGTTAGGTCTTGTGTGACCTGACTGTGGACATGTGTTTGAAGCTAATGCAACACCAGAGTCTGTCAGGTTTTCCACTGACGCAGTGAGATGCTGGGGTCTATTGTGGGCTTATACCATCACAAAAACAGCTGCATCACATCTCTTTAGGATTAGAATGAAACAGCAGTAATGTGCTTTGGAGAAAATCGCTTTTGTGTTGGAGATCCGGGGCAGTCTGTAGTGCAGCAGTCTGTAGTCCAGTTGTCTGTAGTCCAACAGTCTGTAGTCCAATAGCATGTAGTCCAATAGTCTGTAGTCCAGCAGTCTGTGGTCGAGCAGTCTGTCGTCTGGCAGTCTGTAGTCCAGTTGTCTGTAGTCCAATAGTCGGTAGTCCAGCAGTCTGTAGTCCAACAGTCTGTAGTGTGGCAGTCTGTAGCCCAGCAGTCTATAGTCCAGTAGTCTGTGGTCTGGCAGTCTGTGGTCCAGCAGTCTGTGGTCCGGCAGTCTGTAGTGCAGCAGTCTGTGGTCCAGCAGTCTGTAGTCCAGCAGTCTGTAGTCCAGTAGTCTGTGGTCTGGCAGTCTGTGGTCCAACAGCCTGTGGTCTGGCAGTCTGTGGTCCGGAAGTCTGTAGTTCAGTAGTCTGAAGTCCAACAGTCTGTAGTCCAACAGTCTGTGGTCCGGAAGTCTGTGATGCAGCAGTCTGTAGTGCGGCAGTGACAAGCTGATCCTCGGTCATCTGTCAATCACAATCTGATGACCATGTGAGTGAGACAGGAGGAAGACCGCATCAGAGACAGTGCTACCTTCAATATGAATCTCTCTCACTGATGTTTAAGTCAATATTAACACAATCAATCACCCTAACAGAAAGCCATCCTAAACCTAACCCATACTCCAATATGGTGCTGATGTCATCAGACCTGCTGAAACTCTGTTCAGAATAATAGCACTACCGCTGTGTTTATGACATCGCCTCTCTATTTACGGATGGATGCAGATGCTATTTTCCCCTTCAATATTTTTTTGAGCATCGTTTGACTCATGAAGCCCACAGATAGAAACTTGTTTCAATTCCACTAAAAAGTGTAACAAGAAAACCCTCTGTAAGTTAACTACAGCCTGTATGATTGGAAACATTTATGCCCTCTCCTGTTGCAACCGGATTGATTGACTTAACACTCAAAGACTTCTACGACTGAGCGGTACCCATCCCCATGTTCTACCACTGAGCTGTACCCATTCCCATGTTCTACGACTGAGTGGTACCCATCCCCATGTTCTACCACTGAGCTGTACCCATCCCCATGTTCTACCACTGAGCTGTACCCATCCCCATGCCATGTATTCTCTAATGAGAATATGTCTTTATTCAGTATATACAGAATGTGCAGTATAACAACCTTTCTACAGTCACATAAAGGGACCAATCACAATCACCTTATTCACATTAATTCTACATAACAACAACTCAGAACCTTTGATTCAATCTCTCCTACATGTACCGTAATTTCATCAAGAATAATAATTATAACCACCAGGGGGAGCTCACAAAACATCAGTTCTCAAATCATCCTTTAAGTGAATTCTTGCTTTTCTTTCCAAACAACAGTCCTGCCACTGCAATCACAGCGAGGCACGACCAGGCGTTGAGTCATGGAGGCAGAGAGAGGAACTGCGCTTCACTGGCAGAGAGGAGGAGGAGGAGAGGTGAAACGACAACTCACACACACGCGTATTCACACACACACACACCTCTAGACACACACACACACGTGGACACACACACACACGTGGACACACACACACACATCTAGACACACACACACAGACACAGACACACACACATATAGACACACACGCACATATGGACACACACACAGACATATGGACACACTCACACACATGCACAAACATCCACAGACACGCACCTACAGACGGTAGAGCAACAGCTTAGATTCTCGAGGGACTGGGCCAAACGACAATATTAAGGTTGCCATGACGCCCTCTTGTCACACTGGGGACAGTTTTATTAGCTTGAGAGGGGAGTGGGCTGTGCAATAAATCAAATTCACCCTGGCCAAAACCACAGAGCAGATTTATTCTGAATAATCTCCATCCTTCACCCAGGAAGAGGAACATTTCTGGCTCTGTCCCATCTGAGTTCACCACCCATTCAGGGCTATCCTTCCTCTACTCATCCTGACACAGAAACACCTCACTATCATCCTCACACAGGAACACCTCACTATCATCCTCACACAGGAACACCTCACTATCATCCTCACACAGAAACACCTCACTATCATCCTCACACAGGAACACCTCACTATCATCCTGACACATAACACACCTCACTATCATCCTGACACTGGAACACCTCACTATCATCCTGACACTGGAACACCTCACTATCATCCTGACACTGGAACACCTCACTATCATCCTCACACATAACACACCTCACTATCATCCTGATACAGGAACACCTCACTATCATCCTGACACAGGAACACCTCACTATCATCCTGACACAGGAACACCTCACTATCATCCTGACACTGGAACACCTCACTATCATCCTGACACTGGAACACCTCACTATCATCCTGACACTGGAACACCTCACTATCATCCTGACACTGGAACACCTCACTATCATCCTCACACATAACACACCTCACTATCATCCTGACGCAGGAACACCTCACTACCATCCTGACACAGGAACACCTCACTACCATCCTGACACAGAAACACCTCACTATCATCCTCACGCAGGAACACCTCACTATCATCCTCACGCAGGAACACCTCACTATCATCCTCACGCAGGAACACCTCACTATCATCCTCACGCAGGAACACCTCACTATCATCCTCACGCAGGAACACCTCACTATCATCCTCACGCAGGAACACCTCACTATCATCCTCACGCAGGAACACCTCACTATCATCCTCACACAGAAACACCTCACTATCATCCTCACACAGGAACACCTCACTATCATCCTGACACAGGAACACCTCACTATCATCCTGACACAGGAACACCTCACTATCATCCTCACACAGGAACACCTCACTATCATCCTGACACAGGAACACCTCACTATCATCCTCACACAGGAACACCTCACTATCATCCTGACACAGGAACACCTCACTATCATCCTGACACAGGAACACCTCACTATCATCCTGACACATAACACACCTCACTATCATCCTGACACTGGAACACCTCACTATCATCCTGACACTGGAACACCTCACTATCATCCTCACACATAACACACCTCACTATCATCCTGACACATAACACACCTCACTATCATCCTCACACAGGAACACCTCACTATCATCCTGACACATAACACACCTCACTATCATCCTCACACAGGAACACCTCACTATCATCCTCACACAGGAACACCTCACTATCATCCTGACACAGGAACACCTCACTATCATCCTCACACAGGAACACCTCACTATCATCCTGACACATAACACACCTCAATCAGAAGACATTGTTAATATCATATTCTCTCACATTGTCTTCACTTGACTGTGAAACATTTAAACAATAACAATGCCCATTACTCAGGCAGCAGGCGAGCCATGAAATGAACCTGCAGACACAGAGCCACTGATGAGCCTGACAGCTGCTTCTGACAACAGCAGGCTCTCCTCAGAGCAGGGCTTCCAGCAGGAGGGACACACACACACACATACACAGGAGCGCACACACACACACATACACACCCACACATACACAGGAGGGCCCACACAGGCCCACACATACACACACACACATACACATACACAGCGGCAACACAAAACAACTACACAGGCCACCCATACACAACGACAGCAGGTGGTCACACACACACCGGCAACTACACACACACACACAACATACACAGGCACACACACACAGATGCACTCTCACATACCCTCTCACACACTAACGCATAATTATGTACACACACACACAGTGACGTACTGTATATATGCAGTCACACACACACACTGGACACCAGGCACACACACACACAACACAGGCACACACACATACACATACACAGGCGCACACACAAACACACACAGGCCCACACATACACACACACACACACACACGTACAAACAGACACACACACATACACAGGCACAGACACACACACACACGCACAGGCCCACAACACACAGGCACACACACACACACACATACCAAGGCACAAATATACACACAGACACACTCAGGGACACAAACACATTTATATACACACTCATCTCAGGCTTCCAGCAGGAGGGAGACGTACCGAACACTGTCCGGGCGGGAACTGACTCTTTATTTATCCAGAAGGACACTTGAGAGAGAATGACTGTCATTATGCAGGGGATGTACGTCTGGATCATGAAGTAGCCCATTTTCCGTTTCAGGTGGAAGTGCACCGTCATCACCACATATTCACCTGGTGGAGGGACAGAGGTCAGTTCAGGAGTTCAGGGAACATAAAAGCTAAGGTAACTCTACTAACCTGAGTTAACTCTATTAACCTGAGGTAACTCAACTAACCTGAGGTAACTACTAACCTGAGTTAACTCTACTAACCTGAGGTAACTCTACTAACCTGAGGTAACCCTGCTAACCTGAGATAACCCTGCTAACCTGAGGTAACCCTGCTAACCTGAGGTAACTCTACTAACCTGAGGTAACTCAACTAACCTGTGGTAACTGCTAACCTGAGGTAACTCTGCTAACCTGAGGTAAACTGGGGTAACTCTGCTAATCCAAACACTGAGGTAACTCTCCAACCCTTACTGTCAACAGCACCAGACAGGGATGGCAGTACCTGTGATGGATTTGACCGTTTCACTGGACACAGTCTGCCCAATCAGATCGTACTGCACCAGACTGGAAGACTCTGGGGGAACCTCAACTGAGTTTTCTGGTCCTTTGCTCCAGGTGTAGATCATTTCTGTTTTGGGGTATGCATCTGTGGGTGACACCAGACAGACAGGGGATGTGACAATCTGACCCCTCCTGGAACAGCCATGGTTGGAGAGATTTACAGTTATTGTAGTTGTATAGTTATTTAGAGACACAGTAAATGAACACACAACATATTGGACCTATTTGGTCAAATGTCTCAAATTGAAAAGAGTTGCACAGGACTTTCTTTATAACATTTAAAAGTGATGTCTGTTTGTACAATAAACTACAGAAGGGAAAGCAATGTGTATGGCTGAATGGGTTCCAGATGTCACTTCTGCAGCAAGACAGTTTAATATTCTGTATTTAAATGAGACATGCTGGAGCTATGCAGCCAGTCACACATGACTCCTCCATTTGATCTGCGTGCCACTCACAGGCTTAATACATGCTAATGTTCATCACTACATGAAATGGTACTTCTCCAGGATTTCAGAGCCCTTCTGTCACGATGGGATTGCAAACTATGATCCAACAGCAGAGCTAAGCAAGACAGGGAGAGTCTAATGGCTTCATTACACTGTATTCTGCAGTCAGCTAGACTTTATTGCTGCAATCGTGGTCTAATTCTTGTAATTGGCATTGTGGACAGTGTTCCCACTATATAAAACTTAATGAACTCTCGTTTAACGTGATCATACATGGGAAGCTTCAGTCCCATATCAAGATATGCCCTTATGGTACTGTCACTATGGTAACTATGATACGGTCACTATGGGACTGTCACTATGGTAACTATGATACTGTCACTATGGGACTGTCACTATGGTAACTATGATACTGTCACTATGGGACTGTCACTATGGTACTATCACTATGGTCACCTTGGGACTGTCATTTTCTTTTCCTGTCTGCTGGTTCCAGGAGGGCTGTGTTTGATGGGACTGACTGTGCTGGGGACAGGCATGATATAGAGCGGAAAGCATCACACACACACACACACACAGACGCATGCACACACACACATACACACGCACACACACACACACACACATAAAAAGGAACTGGTATAGGTCTGAGCTATCCTAGGGCAAAGAGGGATTTTGACCTTTCCTAAGATACAGTAGCCTTACCAGATCTGCTTCCCCTATCTTAAGGCCACCAACATGGAGGGAGACAGGGAGACAGAGAGGGGTGGAGGAGGGGGATGGAGGAGATGGGGGGAGGAGGGGGATGGAGGAGAGGGGTGGAGGAGATGACAGTAGAGGGGTTGTCCCAGTGGAGTCCCAGGAAAGGTGATGGCAGGTGATGAGGGTGTTATGTGGGTGTTGGGGAGAGTGTTGATGGCAATGATTGAGTGTTGATGGTAATGATGGAGGGAGATGTACGGTGTTGATGGTAATGATGGAGGGAGATGGAGGGGTGGTACATCTGAAGAAGGATGCTTACTATCTTCATCCAGAAGCAATTTACTGATAATCACACAATTTGAAGTTGTCCTCTACAATGTCACATTTGAAGATAATTAAATGGAAGTGGACAGAGAATGCTGTTTGCACCCCCTCCTCACCTCTCTCCTCCTCCCGCCTCCTCCTCTCCCCTCACCACCCAAATCCTCCTTCCCCCTCCTCCTCTCCCCTCACCACCCCAATCCTCCTCCCCCTCCTCCTCTCCCCTCACCACAGTCTTTGTCCTCTGCCCTCCTCCCCCTTCCTTCCTCCTCACCCTCTCCCTCTTCCCTCTCCCCCTTCAGTATTTATCTCTAAATCTCTCCTCTCTTCTTGATAAGCAGCACCTTCCAGAGAATCCTTTATTTGAGATGCATTTCTGCTGACCAGGAGCTACTGAGTCTGTCTTCCATTGTTCTGTTTCTGGAACAGAACATATTTTAACAGCTTTCTACTTTACTGAAAAGTCCTGTCATCTGACGTCGAGAAACTGGTGAAACTGAATGATGGTAACCGTAGTTATGGCAACATGATGAAGTGTTGATACTGTGCACTGTAAAATCCTTGAAGTATTCCTCCATATTTGCCAATTAATGATGATGGTGGTAACCTGCCCTGCTCGTCAAGTTGGACTCACAGCTTCCAAACTTTAGAGGGCAGGCGTGGCCATCCATGGGGAAGTCCATCAGCTTCATAGGACACTCTGCAATGATGGTCAACCTGGAGTAACACAACCATCTGCATTTTTACTGCATAATAACAGCATTTGTTTCACTGTATTCTTATTGCATAGTGGATAATGACAAGCCTTATCTGCTATTAAGACCGAAGACAAGACTAGGGTGATCTGGGTAATGTAGTACCGTACCTCATGGTGTAGAGGATGGTTCCGTTCTTCATGATACGGAACAGTTTATTGGGGGCAGTGATATTGTGGGCCACTGACTTCTTGCCGTTCCTGAAAAAGGTGTCTGGGGTCCAGACCTTGGTCACCATCAGGTTGTTTAGTCTCAAGATCTCAATGGGTCCCTCGTATCTCAGCCTCCTGTCCACCCAGGTCTGACGGAAGAACACGTCCATGGTGTACTCCTGGAAAGTATGCCACACCGTCACTCCCCACACACATTGGGCACTTCAAGTGTCTACTTTTATTCATCTGTGTGAAGATGTTGTTGGGGCACATACCATTTCCACATCAGAGACAGGGCCAAAACTGGTCACGTAAATGTTTGTTTTCACTTCTGTCACTGGACCTAAACAGAAAGGGAGTCAATGGGCTATGCAGTTACATGTCCGCTAGACCTAGAGAGTTAGTGTGCTGGATAGACAGACAGAGTCAGTGGGCTGGATAGAGAGAGAGAGTCAGTGTGCTGGATAGAGAGACAGAGAGAGTCAATGGGCTGGATAGAGAGAGAGAGAGAGTCAGTGGGCTGGATAGAGAGAGAGAGTCAGTAGGCTGGATAGAGAGAGAGAGAGTCATTAGGCTGGATAGAGAGAGAGAGAGAGTCAGTGGGTTAGACAGACAGACAGACAGAGTCAGTGGGCTGGATAGAGAGAGAGAGTCAGTGGGTTAGACAGACAGACAGAGTCAGTGGGCTGGATAGAGAGAGTCAGTGGGCTAGATAGAGAGAGAGAGTAAGTGGGTTAGACAGACAGACAGACAGAGTCAGTGGGCTGGATAGAGAGAGAGAGTCAGTGGGCTATGCAGCTACATGTCACCTGTGAGACATGTGTCACACCTCAAGACTCCTCCCTTCTCTGAGTCAGGTGTTATTCAGCCCTGAAAACTGCTGGCATCAAGTATTTACACACTTACTACTATAAATCTATTTTTTTTTACGTCTTATCGCATGAATAGTTTAACTGAGTCTATGTCCTCAAACGCAGCCCCAGTCTGCAAGCTAGATCATATATGCTGTCCAACACCAACATCTAACTCTGTCTAGGCTTTTACATAATGGAATGAAAAATAACTAAAGAGGTTTAAATAGTCGGCTATTGAGAGTAATCCGATCTGCTTCCTAATGAACACTTGTGGGAACAGTTTTGAAGATAAGCGTTCAAAGGTTACTGGTTCAGAAGCACTTCACCTATTTACCACTTTCTCCCAGAAACTCAACCAAACAGAACCATTTCAAACAACTACATGTACCTTAAATCAATAGGTTCAAACTTGTATCCTACAATACAGTTTCAGGGTGGGTGGAATCAATTTAAAGGTCTGAACTGATTCTAGAAATGTACAGCTAAAAGAACATCTGGGTTCTCTACTTAACTTGTGCATTAAGCAGCTTTTTCTGGCGATGATTATATAACTAAACTCGCTTAAACATGTGGAGGTGGATGTTATTCAGAGTCCAAGTAGCCATTTCAAATAAGACAGTCCTACAAGCCATAAATCTTTTGAAAGCATAGCGATACGATGACATGGAAATCTGTAGGTCTTCTGGTGCAACATATGTTTACTCTAAGACAGGAAGGACATATGCTTACTCTAACACAATTCACAGTCTTGCGTTAAATATAGTACGGGTGCAGTTCAGTTGGAGCATTTTATAACCAGAACATAAGGTCACAGGTTCAAATCTCCATGTCCATCTCAATATAAGATACATCTATGGATTAGAGCCTTTGCCAATTTAATACATTTTTACAGGCTTAAATTGGCGATTCAATTATGTTTGCACACTTATTTAAAACACTATTTATTCTTGGAGTCCCATTTCCACATCACAAACCAATTAAGAGCTGCTTTTGTAGGTAGCCTGTAACCTACCCCGGTCTGCAGGTACATACCCCCAAGCCCCGGTCTGCAGGTACATACCCCCAAACCCCGGTCGTAGCCGGTTGTCATAGCCGTCCAGAAGTCTGTCCAAAATGCGGGTGAAATTCTCTGGATAAATTCTATCATCCTTTTTTACCTGTCCAGTGGTCCTCCTTATGCTGAAAAAAGAGACAATGGATGACTGCGAGTTATTCTGACCACCGAGCCAGCGTGGTTATGTTGATTACAACACTAACATTTGGAGATATCTCAGTCCATTGTAATCTAACGCCGCATGAACGAGTGTCAGCTGCATGGACAGCGACCGTCCCAGATATTAAGACGTTTATGTGTGATCCTGAAAACTCACCTCGCACTCCAGCACAACAAGTAGAAGACAGTCCAAATGTAACTGGGGTACATCGCAGTCCACATCTCCTTCTTGGCAGAAACCATCTTTACATGCCATACTTTAAGCTTCTCTTTACATTTCCCTCCGCCGAATGGCTTGTCCCATTGACGGATGACAGGCAGAGGAAAGGCGCAACTTCATCATCTGCCGCTATCTGTCCTGTTCAAATTACGCTCCAGACCTGCCGCTATCTGTCCTGTTCAAATTACGCTCCAGACGGATCCCCGACCGCACACCTTTTACTTGTCCTCTTGACTACATCGAACACCCGGTCTCAGACGCTGGTACACGCAGTCCAATAAACATCATCGCGCGCACTGCCGAAACGCCAACTACAGAAATGCGATGTATAGAAAGAAAGACCTGGACCGTAGAAAAGTGTAACAGCCTCGAGCCACACATTCCGTGGTTTGACCGACAGTGAAAAGATAGAGTTGGGTGGGATGACAACCGTCTGTTAGAAACTTCCAGCAGAGTGTTTTACTTCCAGTATCCAAGCGTCTTAACGCTCCGCATTTGGGTGGGATCCTCAATAATGAAGGTCAAGACGATTTTTCATATTTTATGTTCCAAGGCAGACACACTTCTATGTAACTTTTTTCAGACAGCTTCCATGGAAATGTTTTACAATATTAAAGTGCAAAACATAAGATTTCCTAATGATCCATCTTTCCATCTCATGATTGGAAGTAAGGAACTACGTTTCCGTATTCAAATGGGTCACTTCTGTCGCAATACGCAATCACGCGCTCACGCACGCGCGCGCGCACACACACACACAGACACACACACTAGCACACACACACACACACACACTTCTTTGTTCTATCCCCCTCCCTCCTCCCTCTCTCTCTCTGTCACAGGTACTGTAGAGGAACTGGGACAAGCCACATGCTGCTTCACAGATTTCTCTGCACCTGGGACAAGAATGGGACCTTCACAGAAGTGTGTGTGTTCACCCCTGAAGGTGAACAGTCGAATGAGCTACAGTAGCCTTTTCCAAACGTTTGCAGTTTGCGGCCCAACTGCGTAGCTCTGATATTTTTGCGCGACATCAATTTACTCAATTCGAGTTTATCCCAAATGTTTACACCCCCAAAAGACCCAAGTCCATAACATAGTTTGTATAATTCAGGTTCTCATGTACAGATAAGTAATCACCTAACGGTATAAGTTTCAATCAAAAATCGAAATACCGTCATTTAAGTTTGGGTAGCGTTCTTGATAGTGTTGATAAATTCCACACACAAATCATACAATAAATCCACAGTTGTTCCAGCCCTAACAGGCGGAACTGCAACAAAACTTCAACTGAAGATGTTAATAATAAATTGGCATCTATGACAGACCAATGATTTGTGTTAACGTCAACGACTAACAAGCAAGCTGAGTACTTGACAATGCGGCCAAAGATTGTCAGCGAGCAAGCCCAATTAACTCAGGGCTGCCAACACACACCATGTGACCACCTATCAAACGCGTGTATCTCACGGACAAAGCGTGAGAGTTGGCGCTGAAAATGGCCAAATATATTATAACTATTTAGTTTAAAGGTTACATTGTTTAGCTAGCTGATGTTTATTAAGCATGTTTCACGGAAACATGTATATAAAAAACAAGACCTTAATACAACACTGCTAGGGTCAGTAGTTGGCTGTCACGAACGCATTTCGGGCATAGAAGATTTTAAGGCAGGAGCCATGGGAATTTAATTTCCCATTTTTGAATTGTCCGGCAGAAACCCGAAAACAAGGTGACGACGTTTGGTTAAGCAAGACGGCGAGGGACTTTTTAAACAATGTTTGATAACATTTTCCTGGTTTAAGGGTCTGTCGGCTGTGTTGTACAGAACATGAACAATGTTTAAAATGTGCAGACTGTTTTAAAATGTCAGCATGGGACATGAGTGGTGTCGGACAAGTCCCGTGAGGCAGACTATGCTACTGCCCTTTCTCTACCAGCCTGACCTGCATTCTAAAGCCTGACCTGCCTGTTAAAGACTGACCTGCATGCTAAAGACTGACCTGCGTGCTAAAGACTGATCTGCATACTAAAGACTGATCTGCCTGTTAAAGACTGACCTGCATGCTAAAGACTGACCTGCGTGCTAAAGACTGATCTGCATATTAAAGACTGATCTGCTTGCTAAAGACTGACCTGCATGTTAAAGACTGATCTGCCTGCTAAAGACTGACCTGCATGCTAAAGACTGACCTGCGTGCTAAAGACTGACCTGCATGTTAAAGACTGAGCATGACAGACCTGCATGCTAAGGACAGACCTGCATGCTAAAGACTGAGCATGACAGACCTGCATGCTAAAGACTGATCTGCATGCTAAAGACTGACCTGCATACTAAAGACTGACCTGCCTGCTAAAGACTGACCTGCGTGCTAAAGACTGACCTGCATGTTAAAGACTGACGTGCATGCTAAAGACTGACCTTTGTGCTAAAAACTGACCTGCATACTAAAGACTGACCTGCCTGCTAAAGACTGACCTGCATACTAGAGACTGATCTGCATGCTAAAGACTGACCTTTGTGCTAAAAACTGACCTGCATGCTAAAGACAGACCTGCATGCTAATGACTGACCTGCATACTAGAGACCGATCTGCAGTGTGAACTGCTTGAAATAGGTTCCCATGTTCTGTGAGTGATATACCTTACAACCTAGATGACTGCAATGATCAAACCTATTTTGAACAACATGCTGTGTGCCACACGTGTGTGTGTGTGAATACGTATGTTTACATGTGTGTGAATTCTGTATGTGTCTATGTGTGTGAATACTATTTGTGAAAATGCATGTGATATTGTTTGTGTTCATGAGTGGGTCTGTATTAGTGTACGTGGCCATATGTCTGTCCTTATGCCAACAAAGATGCCATTCCCTACGTGAGGAATCGAAAACAACAACCATATGAATCACTAACGTCTCTTCCAACTCCCAACGTCTGACAAAGAGTCTTTGCTCCAGTGCTATCTGGAGCAGGAAACAAGATGTCGGAGCAGGTAGAGAGAAGATGCTGCTCCGGGGGTTGGGGTTGATGAGGCTGGGGTGTTGGAGCAGGAAGCTAATGAGTCAGAACCATGAGTCAAGCTGCCTAGTACTCACTCCCTGCCTCCCAGCCATATCCCACAGCAGGAGCCAAAGGGAAGGAGGCCTCTGGCGGCACTCACCACATGCACAGTCGTTGTCACAGACTGGGATTTTTGAGTGGCAACTTATGTGTATTTGGGGCGTTTAAAAGCTATCATGAAACTAACGATGTAGAAGAATATGTCATGTTCATGTGTAGTTATGAATGTGACTATAAGGGCAAAGAGACATATAGAAAACCTAGCATGGGTTTTGTGTTCTAATGCTTGTCCTCTCATCTTTTCTTTCACACAAGCGGTTGAGCAATCATGTATGCTGGAGATAGACCTGCTGGAGATAGACCTGCTGGAGATAGACCCTGCTGGAGATAGACCCTGCTGGAGATAGACCTGCTGGAGATAGACCCTGCTGGAGATAGACCATGCTGTAGATAGACCTGCTGGAGATATACCATGCTACAGATAGACCTGCTGGAGATAGACCTGCTGGAGATAGACCTGCTGGAGATAGACCTGCTGCAGATAGACCTGCTGGAGATAGACCTGCTGGAGATAGACCTGCTGCAGATAGACCTGCTGGAGATAGACCTGCTGCAGATAGACCCTGCTGCAGATAGACCTGCTGGAGATAGACCTGCTGCAGATAGACCTGCTGCAGATAGACCCTGCTGGAGATAGACCTGCTAAAGATAGACCTGCTGGAGACAGACCTGCTGGAGATAGACCATGCTACAGATAGACCTGCTGGAGATAGACCCTGCTGGAGATAGACCTGCTGGAGATAGACCTGCTGCAGATAGACCTGCTGCAGATAGACCCTGCTGGAGATAGACCCTGCTGTAGACAGACCTGCTGTAGATCATTCTAACATGTATGGTATCAGAGCTATGCCACTGGGCAGTAGGTATTTATTTATTGAAGGGCGGAGATGTGGTGTTCACAAATCTTCACGCCTGTTTCTGTTGATCCCATGTGTCCCTATGGGATCGGCTGTGAGGGAAGGCAGAGGGAAGGGTTTGCCCTGGAGCTAATGGTGTGTGCGCAAGTGCTGCTTTCACTCCATGCTTTCCATGAAATACATTACCTCTGGAGCACAAGACCTCTTATATCAATTCTCCAGCAACTCTCATGGCAATAGGGAAATCACTGAAAATGTGTATTGTTTTACACGGATGGATTCTGATTGTCTGGGTGGCACCTTCCAGTTCCAGAACCTTCCATTCGGGTATGGACCATCAGGGTATACTCATATTCTGACAAATTAGTAGACAGATACATCAGCAGTGTACATATCTATAGTTTACCATAGATAGATATCTCTGTAGTTTAAAGATCTGTAGTGAACCATAGATAGATTTAACTACATCCACCATTGATACTCCTCCCTCTTTTCTCCTCATCTCCTCCCCTTTTTACTTCCTCTCTACACCCTCCTCCCTCCACCCTTCTCCCTCCTTCCCTCCTCCTTCCTCCCTCCTGCCTTCCTGCAGGGTCTCCATTATGACTCCCCCCTGCCCAGCAGCAGATGCATCCTGCACACTTGGTTTCTGCTGAATCCACACAATGCAGTCCCGGTGACATCAAATCTTCCATGACAACATCCACACTGAACTCTGGCACACCACCGTAACTGTGTGGTCATTGTGCTTGTGTAATGCTGCAGTAATGTCCAAGACTTAACAGACTGGAACACAAACCCTCAGATAAACTGCAAAGCAGGATGGTTTGCATGCCATTTCAAATCTTTAAACGGAAAATCAGTTTTGTACCGCTTCAGTTCATTAAGCGTGTTTGTGAAGATTTTGTGTTCTGTCATCAGAGGTTCCTGTTATCAGAGCTTCCTGTTATAAGCGCTTCCTGTCAGCAGAACTTCCTGTCTGCAGAGCTTCCTGTTATAAGTGCTTCCTGTTAGCAGAACTTCCTGTCTGCAGAACTTCCTGCCAGCAGAGCTTCCTGTCAGCAGAGCTTCCTGTCAGCTGCTGGGCCAGCACACCTGGAGACTGGAACATGCAGGAACACCATTGGCTCCTATGTTGCTCTGGACTGAAGAGCACAGTTACTTTAGACATAGATATCTAGACGTGGGGTGAAATACTTTGACAGGGCCAACAGTCCCTTGTAGTGTCAGCATGCTCAGTTCACAAGCTTGACTGTTCCATTCTAAAGATGAACAGCTTGTCTGTGACCCCATCCTCATGAAACTCTGCAGCACCAACCCATTTGCTATCAGGTTCCCCTGCAGTCTGTCCTCCATAGTAACACAGTTAATGGTAACGATCGTTTGAATGGTCTGTCCATGAGGATGGAGCTGTGTGTCACATCCCACAGAGGGTCTAGCTGGGTGGAGTAGGGCTTCTCTGCCAGATCCCTGGCCTGATTGCTGGGTGGATTCAGCTGGTTGTGTCTCTCTACTGAGCCCTGTATAAATAGGCATGCTGCAAATAGACCCTCTCTCACAGGAGACTCTCAGGAGAAGGTTTGGACCGATGGCCAGATTCCCAAACTGCATCGTGATTATATAGGCCTCTGCAAGATGCTCGCACATCATGTTTTTGTTTCATGTTCTGCAGCTTATTAAGCAGTCTGCATATTTCCCCCTGATTCTGAGGAAGTGCTTGAGAAGGAAAACCAAAAATACAGGTTTGGGATTGCTGAGAAACAGTGAATCGTCTGAACAAGGGTGGAAAAGGGATTAACAGTGTATGTATTGAAACCGTCTTTTCGCCTGGCTTGTGTCTTAAAAACTCCACAAATAGACAAATCATGCATTGTATTTATACTTACAACTGAATTAATACACAAACTGAAAACCAGAAGACAAACTACACTGCAAGCAGGTCAGGATGTATTCCAGACTTCTACCACTCCGCCCTCGACACACACACACACACACACACACACACACACACACACACACACACACATTCACACACCCTACCCTCCCAGCCCCAGTTCTGGTGTGGAGAGTGACAGCGAAGGAAGTGTGAAGATGTCAGTCTTTCCCCATACGCCATGTTCCCTGTGTCTTGCTATCTAGAGGTGCTAATGAAGAGCTGTTTCTCAGCCTCCTCCAGACTCCCATCAAGCCGCCTCAAGGGGCCGGCCTCCAGGGTTGGTCTCTTGGGGCTGGCCTCCAGGGGCTGGCCTCCAGGGGCTGGCCTCTAGGGCCGGCCTCCAGGGGCTGGCTTCCAGGGTTGGCCTCCAGGGCTGGCCTCCAGGGCTGGCCTCTAGGGGCTGGCCTCTGGGGTTAGCAGTATGAAAGGAGCTGTCGGACCTCTGGGGTAATCCATGTGAAAGAGGAATTACAGGCAGGTTTCTCTGTTCTGGTGTGATTAGCTTTACACTGAAGATATTTCTGCGTGTTCTGGTGCTCACAGACACAAACACGCAAGGCTGATATTCACCACCACACACACGCTAGCTAGAGAAACAGAGTTGTGAATACACGCTCCTTAACAAGGGAGCAGACAGGACGTGTGAGGGTGTGAGGGTGTTGGAGGGAATGTGTATAAAAGCTTTCCTGCAGGGGATGTGTACAAAGAGCAGCCCTGATTCTCTGTCTGCTGTCAGGATTAACACCTCTGCTGAGGGTCCAGGTGCCAGAGTCTCTCTCATGGGAGTCTCACAGCTTCCTCAGACATTACAGCAACAGCAGGAACACGTTTATCTAATCTGAGTTCACTGATTAGAGATCAAGTGATGTGGAAGCATGGCTAAATGGTGTTGAAGAACGTGATGAAACATTTCTCTCTGTCTCTGTTGCTTTCTCTGTATCTGTATCCATCTAAGTCTCTTTCTATGTCTCTGACTCTCTATATGTCTCTGTCTATACCTCTGTCTCTCTTTATGTCTGTCTATATCTCTGTCTCTCTGTCTCTGCCTCTCTCTATGTCTCTGTCTCTCTCTAGGTCTCTGTCTCTCTGTATGTCTCTGTCTCTCTGTCTCTGTCTGTCTTTATGCTTGAGTCCACTAGGTCACACATCCATGTCTCCACCCACAGATGCAGTGTTTTATAGGCTATATCAAAATAAACTACACTCTGTCAATAAAGATACGGTTGTTGTGCTAATGATGAGTCATAGCTAACATTAGCACAATGGCTTTCTGCTGGGGTGTGGACCAGTCATCCCAGAGGAGGAAGACATTAAGAAGATGTAACCTAAATCTCCCTGACTTCAATCCCTTGGGTAACACAACTCTTCAAGGGAGACTGATTTGCATGCAATTGTCCTCTGATGAAATCCTAATCTATTTTTATATCACAGTGATGAAATGATCTTTGTTAAGAGTCCTCTTTTGAGTAGGCCTAGAGGACTTTCAGCATGCTGGAACACAACGACAAACACCAGCTGAGATGCCTCCGAAGCCAGGACACCCCCACGCTAGCTCCATAGCCAGAACTAGCCAGGACATCAAAAAGAAATAGTTCTAACATACCACAATAGGAAGTGAGAATACAATGTTGAGAATAAGAGTCCGTTCATGTCAAGAAATCAAATATTCAGTTTTGCACTGCATTACAGAAACGATAGTTCAGTTCTGACATAACATATGAACAGAAATTCCTTATTTGGGCCAAGGTGAAAAGCACATTATCTTTTCCTGCCCAGGGTGTGGATTTACTGAATGGTTCTGCATAGCTCAGAATGACAACTAATTTAGCTCTGCTAAATGGATTGTTTCTATGAAACAATGTTACTATGTTACAATGTTACAATGTGATTGTTACTATGAAACAATGTTACTATGTTAAAATGTTACTATGTGATTGTTACTATGAAACAATTTTACTATGTTAAAATGTTACTATGTGATTGTTACTATGAAACAATGTTACAATGTTACTATGTGATTGTTACTATGAAACCTTCTTTTAATGCTTCATGTGCTACATAAACAATCAAACTGTAGCAGTGGGTTGAAATGAGTTGGAAATGTTTGTGCATAACATTTGAAGGTGATCAGTCAGTCCCCTACTGTGGTAGATCCTCCTCTTCACCCTCAGTACACTTGTGGTTCCATTCCAGCCAGTATCCTGGGGGCATGACTGTACTAATGACATACAGTCTGTGTTCTCATGCTTGCACTTCATGGCAACTTATTTGTTCACTTTTAGCAAATGGATTAATTATTTCCTGTTAATTGTGTTAGACACGATTTACTATTTTTGAGATCCTTCAAAAACAAATTCCACCCATGACTGCAAATCATTCAAGTCAACGTAGGAACTGCGTCACACTTCAGAGGAGTGGCATAACAATCTTAAACACAGGAGAACTAATAGCAGAGATCAGGGCAATCAATAAACTTGAGTCTAATCTTTAGTCTTTGAGCCCATTTAGCTAGATTGTACGTCAGAACACCCAGTCCTTGTATGTCCTTAAAGACTTCTTAGTAACGACACATTGATTACATCCGGGAGTCATCCAGTTGGGAGACACTGCAAACCTTCTCATGTTTTTTAAAGTTACATATGATGTCATCGTTGTGAAGTCAATGCCCCCGACCTGCAAAGAACAACTGATATCCGTTTTTATGAGGATATTTAGCCACATATATACAATAGGTTTGGATGTTTGTTTAACAACAGGATACGGTTCTTTGTAGCGTTTTTATGGTCTGCAGCCGTTTTACCAAACAACTATTACACATTGTCTCCTCTCCTGTTGAGGTGTCTGAAACTCAATCTATTTCACCCTGACAATCCAACATGGCACCTGGACGTGGACCACAAACATCTTCTTTGAAGGTTTCTCCGCTTCCAGAACCTTCTGTGTCTGTGGTGAAACTCACCGCCCCCATGCACGATGTGTGCCACACAGAGGCTCTGACCTGGTGCTGTTGGGACTGCAGACAAGCGAGAGCGTGTGGGCAGGAGATGGAAGATGTGCAGGTCAGATGTGACTGGGTGGGAGGAAGCATCTGCTTGCAGGCACGTTCAGCCTTACTTAGAACGGAGGAGGAGTGGGCGATATAAATCAACTTGCACAAAATAAATCTCCCTTTCTGACCACTGCACTCACAAATACAAATTGAGATCTGTAATCTACAAATCCATTGCGTTTCACGTTATGTTGCATCCTCAGAAAGCATTCTTTCCTCTCTGGTGGGGGATTATATCCCTGCTGAGGGAAGCTGTGTTGGTGGGGAGAAGTTGAACTGAGAGGACAGACACAGATCTGGGCCATCTAGTGGATCATGTGAGTCAGGAATCCAGATTTTCTTTTCTAGGTACAACAATGTCAGGATGTTTAGATCATGCACATTGTTGATAAACACTGTTGATAAACTGGCAAACGTCGACTGGAAATGTCTTCCTTGCCGAAATGACTTTGAGTAACTTTTTATGATAAACATAATGTAAGCATTTAGCCCCTACCTTCTCTAACTGCTGACAAAAACATGAATCCAAAGTGTTGGTGGTGAAAAGTATAGAATGTGGGTTGGCACTGTAGAAAAGTGGAGTGAAAGAAAAGAGAGTTCGGGAGGGAGCAAAAGAGAGTGAGAAAATGAGTGAGGGAGAAAGAGAAAGAGAGTGAGGGAGGGAAAGAAAGAGAGTGAGAAAAAGGGAGGGAGGGAGAAAAAGAGGGAGGGAGAGAGAGAGAGAGAAGGAGAGGGAGGGAGAGGAGGAGAATGAGGAAGGGATTGAGAGAGAGAGTGAGGAATGGAGAGAATGAGGGAGGGATTGAGAGAGAGGGTGAGGAATGGAGAGAGTGAGGGAGGGATGGATGAACATCCTAGAGTGAGTGAGCTATAGATGAATGTTCTGAAACCTATGCAGGGAAACTCTGCTGTTTAACCTCTTTATTAGAAACTAGGGTATCTGCCCTGCTGGGAAATCTGGGTCTTCCACACTCAGTCTGGGAGGGGAAGAGGGCTTTGCCATCAGCCTGGAGAGCTCTTTACTCAAGGGCACTGAGGAGGGATAGATCAGACCCCACCTCCAGCAGGACTGGGGAGGGATAGATCAGACCTCACCTCCAGCAGCACTGGGGAGGGATAGATCAGACCTCACCTCCAGCAGGACTGGGGAGGGATAGATCAGACCCCACCTCCAGCAGGACTGGGGAGGGATAGATCAGACCCCACCTCCAGCAGCACTGGGGAGGGATAGATCAGACCTCACCTCCAGCAGCACTGGGGAGGGATAGATCAGACCAAAACCTCCAGCAGGACTGGGGAGGGATAGATCAGACCAAAACCTCCAGGCCTCACTCAGCTGCATTACCCAAGATACCAGACACATTTATAGGCACGACTAAGCTGCCAGCTTCACTTCTGATAAGGCAGAGCTAGTTTGGACACAGCCACAGTCAATCATACACAGACTTCGGAGACAGACAAACTGGATGTTATTCATGTAGCAGACACGTTTATCCAAAGAAATGTACAAAATGCTTATAGACAGTACAGCAGCAGATCTAGGATCAGAAGCAGCAGCAGATCTAGGATCAGAAGCAGCAGATCTAGGATGAGACGTGTATAGTTCTTCAGCACTATGCTGATCAGAGTGAGGAAGTGTGTATTTACTACCTGCAAACACATCTCAGCTAGCAGGTGCTGTGATCTACAAATACTACAGCGTTCTAAAACAATACAACATCGCAACTACAGTGCAGCGATGACACCTCCATTGCTCAAGCATACAGCAACCATAGCATGTTGTTGAGAGCAGCTAATAGCAGAGACAGTCTGATGCCTTTAAGACACGCTTCTCTTTAACCTTCCTAATCAACTCATTCTGGTCTTCAGTCTAACAGCCTCCACAGCACCTCACGCTGTCAGCATGCAAGGTGTGGAAGTGTTAAGTATGAAACAAGTACAACCTTTGCTTCCATCTGTCCCTGTGGAGCCAGAGTGAGTCTGCCCTGTATAGAGGCTGTGCTAAGTGACCTACATACAGAAGGGGTAGAGACTGTCTCAGTGTACTGGGGCATACGAGCCCCAGTAAAACACAACTTCTCAGGATTCTACTGGGGCCTCCAACCAGAAGACAAGGTAGATTACCCCCCCAGAGCCTAAACAAGTCACTCAATTAGAAGACCCTCTAGAAATGTCTGACACTGCATTATGATCTATTATCCTGATGTCCCATCTCCAGAGGCTGACGCTAAGCTGTAGTTCCTGTGCAGTGGAGGGCGTCCATTTTGAAAAGTGGTATCAACAAATGGCTTGGATGTGTCTACACTTCCTTCCAGGGCAGAGTGCTGTGAGATCACTTCCTCTCAGGGCAGAGTGCTATGAGATCACTTCCTCTCAGGGCAGAGTGCTGTGTGATCACTTCCTCTCAGGGCAGAGTGCTGTGAGATCACTTCCTCTCAGGGCAGAGTGCTGTGAGATCACTTCCTCTCAGGGCAGAGTGCTGTGTGATCACTTCCTCTCAGGGCAGAGTGCTGTGTGATCACTTCCTCACAGGGCAGAGTGCTGTGAGATCACTTCCTCTCAGGGCAGAGTGCTGTGAGATCACTTCCTCTCAGGGTAGAGTGCTGTGTGATCACTTCTTCTCAGGGCAGAGTGCTGTGTGATCACTTCCTCTCAGGGCAGTGCTGAGATCACTTCCTTCCAGGGCAGAGTGCTGTGAGATCACTTCCTCCCAGGGCAGAATGTGGGCAGTGAGATTCTGTCTGAGCGCCAGTGGCCTTCCTCTGGGGACAAGGTCATATTTCTGCTGATGCAGGACTCCCTGAACTGTGAACGTATTTACATGGTTTCCATCTGTCATGATTTTTAATCTCCTTCTATGGAAAACATAACACAACAGGGATCAAGGATTATTGAACACAGCAGCATTCAACTCTCCTGTCATCAACTCAACCTCTCTCACACAGTGTCTGATATACAACTTCATATTTAAACTGTTCATTTTGGTATTTTGTAAAGTCTTTCCTGTTACCACAGTGATGATGTTCAGTCTGCTGGTTCAGCCTGCTGCTCATGAAGACATCCTCTGCATGCTGAGGAGAGCAGGTGAGCACCTGTGTGTACTGCAGTGTTCCTGCAGGGTAACAGGACAGGTCACAGGGGGCGGGAGCTGGTGGACGACCCAAGGATGCAACACCTGTACCTGTAATCTGTGCCCAGCCATGGGGAGGAATCCACAGCCCTGAACATCAAGCAGGGAGGCAGCTGGTATGGATGAGCTGTGATCGTGGCAGGAAGGGAGGGGCCAGGATCAGTGATGGAGGCTGGTAATAAACAGTAAAGTGCATGAAGAGGACAAGAGTCCAGCACTGTGGAGGGTTATACTGCTCTCTAGTGGACGATTAGGGCATTTTTGGCACAGATACAAGACCCCTGCCATGTGTGAAGTACAGCTGCTGCCATTCATTTTTAATGCAATCTAGGACAGGGGATTTTTGTATTATTTTTCCAAACTTTTTTTCTTGCTGCCTTTGTAGCTTTGTAGACTATCTTACATTCAGTGTGCGTTAAAGCCAGGTAATGAAAAAAGGTAAGCAGTGACAATAAATAATAGGTGATTGACCCTAACCACCAAATACAGATAAAAAGTACAGAGGCTGGCTTTAAAATTTAAGAAGTAGAAAGTAACAATATTTGTGTAAAACATTGAAGGGGTGAAAGTAAAAAGCTGTCATAAAAATAAATTGTAAAGTAAATTTAAGATACCAGAAAAACTGTTAAGTACATATGCAAAGTGTTTGTATTTTGATACTTCCCATCTCAGAATTATGTTAGTGGAGGTTATTTTAAAAACACGTCGCTGTTTTGCTCCCAAGAGATAACTTTTAGGTTCACGCACAGATAAAACTACTGTTCTGCTTGAACCATACGGCGCTCCGTAGCAAGTCATCAATCACGTGTATATCCGGAACAGGAACAGGATACATGTCCAGTCCACCGGTGACAAATCTCACTTATCTATAGATTTATTACATTTAAAGTCGTCATTTGACGTATAGTTTCATCCCTCTCATTACAAGCAAACAGTATAAACATCTGGTGATGCAGGTGAGCAATTCTCACCTGCAAATTACATTAGCTCGGCTGGCTAATGTCAGTGCAATCGACAAATCTTTGTTCGAGATGAAAGCTGCTTAGAGAGCCAGCCAAGTTGTTGCAGCTAACGCGAGTTTACCGGCCGTCCAGAGAGCCAGCTGTCTAGCTACCCTGACAGGATGCGATGGGGAACTGCTGGGGTTACTGTACTGGGATCTTCCGGCGAGAAGCGAACAGGATACAACGTGGAGGCGGGTAAGTAGCTGACAGGTGAAGTTAGCTAGCTTGTAGCCTTGTACGGTGTCTGTGACCACGGATCTACGCCCCAAATATCCAATACTAATGTGGCCAGCCACAAGTAGCTAGCTAGCTTTAGCTACTCTACTAATGAGCTAAAAGTATGTAATGGCGGAATGTCGCGGATCACTTAATTGTATTACTTGTTGTGTCCGGATTTGCTGCAATTATATTACCTTTGCTTTAGTCACCGCATTACGGACCCCACCCCTAACTTGGGTTTCCTGCTAGAAGCGAGCCGGACATGACTGCTTGTTGCGGGTGTCCATTACCTGTCTTGCTGTCTTTCTCAAATCGATCCGCTAACTAGTTTTGGGACTCGCGGGGTATATTTTACTTGTCATTTAAAGAAGCCGAACAGGGTAAACACACGGGAAACGTTTTTACTTAACAAAAAGTCAATGTAAAAGCACAGCTGTAGGTAATCACCAAGTTACTGGCATGTAGAAATTCAGATCACAAATCTCGCTAGTGCGGTGCTGGTACTGTCTGAGTGTCATGTAGCTTTTCTTCTTAATCATCACAGGTCCAAGTACTTCCGCAGCAGCACCACCGGAGAACATTACACCATTGAAGTAGGTCCCACTACTTCAGAAAACGGTTTATTTCCTTATCACATATCAAGTATGATTGTTAACACAGAACGATTTTTTATGTTTACAGTTTGAAAATCTAGTAGAGAGTGATGAGGTATGTGTAAATATTAACATAACATTCTCAAATTGATTATTTATAGTGGTTTGTGATAAGAGACCAAACTTATTCTGTTCTCTCTCAATCCAGGTTGAAAGCCCACAAAGCTGTCCCAGGTATGCTAATTGTCGTCGTGTTGCTCCAAGACAGGGACCTAGAAACGGAGGGAGGAAACAGAGAGATAAACAGTTTGATTTTGAAATAGCTCTGATGTTAGCCAGTGAATGCTGGCCTGTGAGAATAACGAGGGTTTACTCTAACACTCTGTTACGTTACTGTATTGATGCTGAGAGAGAAGAGTCTACATCATAACTGAAGTGTTCAAATGCCAAACTTCTGATGCTTGTGTTGGTTTCAGGCCTATCAACGAGGACGAGATCAATCACCTGAAAGAGCATCGTTACACTGCTATATCTGATCAGCAGACCCTAATAGACCTCAAACTGCAGGCAGAGGTATATGATCCAAACAGATGTTTGCAATCACATGTAGTCTAATATAGGAAATACAGGAATGTCTCTCACCCAGCTGTGAATATCAGGGTTTTGGGGAAAAGAGAGATCTCTATTTTCAAGACTTTGCTTTCCATGTGAACCCTCACTGTAGGCATCATGACAGCTTTCTTTATGATTTGGGCCAATCTTAACTTTAATTTGCAGCATTCCTTTTTGATATTTCATATTTTGTGTTCTCAACCTTTTTTGTTATATTTTTGTTGTGTCATTTCTGCTCAGTTAGAGGCAGAAGAGGAGAGGTTGAGGCTAGACGAGGAAGCTAGGAATGCAGCGCAGCGCCAAGCCGCCAGGGTCGCTCGTGAGCGAAGGCTCCTGGAGGTGAGGCGGCCCTCAGCTCGCCCACCCACTTCCTGTCACCTCCTCACACTTCCTGTCACTTCCTGCCTCATTAGACCGCTAAAGACACGATGCTTCCACCCTCCCTTCCTCTACTTGATTTGATTGAGTAAATGATTGATTTCAGTTATTTTTCCTTGTTTTCCCTGAAATATTATATTCCTCATCTCCCTGCTTGTCTTGTAGTTGGGTCTGCTGCTCTGTGCTCATCCCATGAGTCTGTCAGCATATAATAATGTTTCACTCACACTGTCTCTTGAGTCTTAGATTGTAGTCTAACATCATCTTTATTAATCATGCTGAAGGTCTTGCTGTTTCTCTTAGCAGCATCACATGCTGAGGGCTAAAGGCCGGCCGGATGGCGAGAGCAGAGCAGAACGCCACAGGAAGTGAGTGTCAGCAGCGTTGGTTCTGTCTTCAAAGAGTTACAGTTTCCAGGGAAACAAAGCCCCGTTACCAACTACGTTGTGTTCCACTGCAGGCACACACCAGGAGAAGACTTTGATGTTTACCTCCAGAGCGTGAAGGTCCAGTCTGAAGCCTTCAGGGGCAGCAGTAAGTCAGTCATTAAAAAGTGTAGTCGTGTGTTCATTTAGCAGCCGCTTTTATTCAAAGCATTATGCTGCCCAATAGTGTAACACTGAGCAGAACTACACGTGTATACCTCTCTCTCTCGGTCCCTCTCTACTGTTACTAATAGCAGATTTACACACACTCAGTCAGGGTGGACAGCGTAAAGACACTGAGGCGAACACACCTGTTAAGTTAAAGTATATAGACACAAATACAGCAGGGAAACTTCACGTTGTTCTGTTGTCTCCAGGGTTGCCCTCGGAGACCACCGTGGTATCCCCCAACACAGAGAGCAGCTGGGACTTCACCACCAAGACCCGCTCTACCAACGATGACGGCACTTCTCTGGATCTAGAGTGGGAGGATGAGGAAGGTGGGTGTTTACCGCTTCTCTGACACAGGGATACAACAGATGGGTTCAAACACAGGGTTAAAGGTTATAGTTCACGCACAGAGGGTCAGCCTTCTGCGTATAGATCTTTTAAACACTTGTAAACACACTTGTATTGCATGCTTAATGTTTGTGGGTCTGATACACAACATTATCAGGGTTTTGAAAGGTAGAGGTTCAGTCTAGTGTGTTCCTGATGTGTGTTCATGTGTTCGTGTGTGTGTGTGTGTGTGTTCTGCAGGGATGACTCGGGTGGGTCCAGCGTGGGAGCGTTCCAAGACGGAGGAAGACATCTTGCGGGCTGCCCTGCGCCCAGGCCCCGCCCCCCTCGCCAGCGGCCCTACCTCCGCCTCCGAGGACTCCAACGCCCTGGAGTGGGAGAACGACTTTGTGAGCGCGCTCACTGAGGACGTGGCCGAATACGAGGGCTTTGTCAACCCTGTCTTGGAGACGCCGTCAGATGCAACTGGAGACACGCCGTCTTTAGACACACCATCTTTAGACATGCCGGAGGACGCCATGCTGTCAGATGTACAGGACAGATAGTCTCCATCGCCTGTGGAAACGGAGGCCAGTCTACTAAGTACAACAGCCTAGTGACTTGTCAGTTGTAAATGTATTTATCAGCACTTGCTAACACTGACATTTGCTCTGAGAGGAGGAGCTATCATTTTCTGTGATCTGGCTTTCGTCTGTAAATAAGTCAGGATAATACTCCCTTTTTCAGTGCCTTTTTTAATTGAAATGCAATTTAAAATGTTGAATGATCCAAGTCAGGCTTAATCTTAGTGTAAACGTACTATTTAAGTTATTAACCAAATAGTTGACATTGACACATGGCCATTTGCTGGCAACCTAGGCACTGTCAAAGGAAGTCCTGGAACAATCAAGGTAACATTCATACCATAGCTTTGACAAAAAAGATAATCCTGTACAGCTTTTAAAGTAAAAGCTCTTAACTATTATACAGTTCACTGCATGAACTGGGAACACAATGGGAGCTGATTAGCAGATAAATAATGTTGTGACCTGACTGGGGACCGTCTTGGGCTGTCCCTGGTCCTTGTGTTATTTCCTAGTACAATATGTGTCGTGTGTTTTACAAACATTAGATACTGCATCTTTACTATTTTAATTTGTTTTTAGTTATGTGTGAGCAGTGGCTAATGTGTCATTTAAAAAAACTTTTTTTTTTCTTCCTCACTCATTACTTAATTTTCCCCCCATCAAAAGTCAAGTGCAATTTTTAAAATCATAAAGAAGAGTTAGCTTATTTCTGTTTTGTTTGCAAGTGGGCTGCTGTGTGTGTGTGTGCGTGTGCGTGTGCGTGTGTGTGTGTGTGTGTTTTCGGCAAGCATGTATCACAGTGCCTGATTGGCTGTTAGAAGTGTCACCTGTCACACTGAAGTAAGATGATGATGGCTTCTGTACAAACCTCCTAACATGTTCCAGAGGTGAGGGGACCTGTAGGAGCCTGACTGTGTGGGGACCACAGGATTGGGAGGCTTGAAAACCACTCAACATCAGAGCGGCAAATCTGCACTGCCACCCATCCCAGAAGAGCCAGCAGCTCTGAGCTAGCAAAGTGCTGCTCTGTCTGCTAACAGCTCTGTCTGCTAGCAGCTCTGTCTGAGCTAGCAGAGAGCCGCTCTAGCTCTGTCTGAGCTAGCAGAGAGCCGCTCCAGGTCTATCTGAGGTAGCAGAGAGCCGCTCCAGGTCTATCTGAGCTAGCAGAGAGCCGCTCTGTCCATGCTAAGAGAGCCGCTCTGTCAGAGCAACACAAAGTCTCTGGCTTTTTTTTGTAAACCTTGCATATGTGCTACCTCCTACTTTTGTATAATTCTATACAATCCCTGAGTAGATTCATGTTGACATTCAATTATGTTGAATATGTTTAAATTAACCAAACAGTGTCTTTTTATGGAGGACTGCTACTGATATATAGACACTGTCAATGTTAGACACTTTGGATGTTTCTAGTGTCATGCTCTTAACCAACAAACTGAACCTCAGTTCTGATTGTAGCACAATATCTGTCCTACTGTAGCAGTCACAAGGCTGGCTTTATTCTGCACGTCAGTTGAACTGCTGACGGACATGTATCCCAGCTGTTTAGTCCCTCCTACAATCTTCAATTGGTTTTCCTTTTATGCACCCGGAATAGTGCTGATATTAGAGGGTTGTTTGTTTGTGTGAAACCAGCAAGTTACATGTTGGATCTGGTGGAGGGTCATTAATGATGTCCCAAAATTAAGTTGTTTAGGGGACTGTAACTTGGGCAACCTACAAAGGGACAAATACCTGTAAATATGAAAGCTTTTTATAATTTATTTCAGTCTTTCAGTGGCTGGCGTGGATTAAGTGCTGATGGTAGGAATTTTACTAAAGTTCTGAATCCTGCTGGATTATAACACAAGACACACTTCACGAACTCCTGGGAGATTTAGGAGGACTGGTTTGTTTAGTTCACAAAAAAAAATCACTGTTGCTCCAACTTCACTATAGGAAAGGGTTAGTGTTGGACTTCTAACGTCTTAAATCTGATATTTAGTCTTTAATCTGCTGATTATCTGACAGAGATCTGATCCACTATAATTGTGTTGATCTCAAAGTAACTAACCATGTTAGTTACTATGGAGGATTTTCAAAATGGTTAAATATTCAGATTGTTAAAATTGCTGAAGTGCGCTACAAAATTCGCTAGTTTATCTATGCACGATTGAACTCCTTGGAGCTGTGTGTGTTTGTGTGTGTGTGTGTTTGTGTGTGTGTGTGTGTTGTCAATGCACAATGTTTTAAATGGTTTTAAAATAAAGGGGTACGAGACATGATTGCCGTTGTAGTCACAACCTTAACTTACAGTTTAATCAACTCGCATCATTCCATAAAAATAAAACAATGTTTTAAAGTAATTATTTTCTTCTCCTGTATGGGGAGGTGTAAATGGGATGTAGTTAGTTTTGTTTTTTAGTTGTTTTTTTTTCTTTTCAAGGACAAAACTTGGAATCTACATTCACAGGAATGCATGACACTCAAACTGTACAAATATGTCTTCAGATGGAGTTATGGCCATTTGTCATTTCAGCAGAATGTAATATTACAAATATTGTATGGTCCAGTGAGCACAGCACTCTATAGATTCAGTTTGAGAACAATAAAATCATACATCCTATTGACCTTCTTATTCGGTGTCCTATCACTTATTTAGATTAGACTTTAGAAATCGTAAACTTCTCATACAGATTTATCAACAAGCTGAAGTAACATTTGATTAGACTCAGGTAGTGCTACTGGTCAGAGTACAAAAATCTTTTGGATTTGACAATTCATACCCTTAAAATGTTATTCCACTCATTAGCTAAATCTTACTCCATTGATTTGATTCCCATTTGAAGCATATTGACAGCTTAAAAAAGAAGGTATTTTTGATCACCCATCTCTGTTGGATATCACTTTACGGCCCCATCTGGTTAGAAGAGACACTGCAGTTACACTTAAAGGACCCCTCCTCCTGCCTTTGGCAAGACAGCCTACGTTCATCCTCAGATTGAGTATTATTACTTTTTCAAAATCCCCACCCTAACTAGTCCCTCAGTGTTTTCACTAAAGAGACAAGACTGGTGACATTGTTCAATCCTGATTGCATTGCTTGGATCTCCAAAAATGTTCTGTCACAGGCTTTATGCTGGCCACGCCCTGGAAGATTCGAGGCCCTATTTTTCTCTCTCAAACAGAGCCTCCTTGATGTCAAATTATAAATTCTAAACATGCTGAATATCTATGAATTCTCAGCATCACCATAACCAGGTGTTGCTTTAATGAAAACCATTTTTTTGTAAATATTTCATGCCCGCCTCTCTAGTATTTCCATCTTTTATTTTTTGCTTTGTGATTTTGCAATGTCTGTTCCGGCGCACGCTCTTGATTCGTACATCATCCCTGGCGGCTGAGTTTCAGAGCAACAGACGCGAGAATTATGCACTAATATGCAGATGTTTCAGCACTTGTTTAAAGTGATGCCTTATAATATGCTTGTTAGAGTTCTTAGAGCAGAACAAAGTAGGCACGACCTTCCTGGTTGTTATCTACTCTAATTTCGTCCTTACTCATACACTGGTTGAGTGCGGTTGTGTGTCAGCTCTACCTACTCCATGAGTTTCCAACACAGTCATCTTCGTTGACTTGCATGCTGAGTACGTCTCGATTATCCGCAACTCTAGAACCCTTACCATATGTCCACAGCAGTCTACTAGGTCTGTCCACTGTCCTACGCTAGCCCCTTCCATGGATGTCGACCACATTCGATGGGGCTTCTGCTCCTACTCTACCTCCTCCAATATTGTCCACAGCTTATCACTGATTAGCTCTGTGCCACTCTTAGACCACTTCATATGTCCACACGTATCTTCCTGCGAACGTCCGACATACCAGTGCCATAAGTGTGTCCACACATCACTGCTCTGTCCACTGTACCTCCATATGTCCACACATCACTGCTCTGTCCACTCTACCCCCATATGTCCACACATCACTGCTCTGTCCACTCTACCCCCATATGTCCACACATCACTGCTCTGTCCACTCTACCCCATATGTCCACACATCACTGGTCTGTCCACTGTACCCCATATGTCCACACATCACTGGTCTGTCCACTCTACCCCCATATGTCCACACATCACTGCTCTGTCCACTCTACCCCTCCATATGTCCACACATCACTGCTCTGTCCACTGTACCCCCATATGTCCACACATCACTGCTCTGTCCACTCTACCCCCATATGTCCACACATCACATACTATGTCTACTGTTACGATCTTGTCATGCTATCAGCTTCAATGCTCATGATGTCAGATTTATGAGTATGTATACTCTCCCTATGAGACTGAAAATGACATCTACTTACAAACAAGTCCTAACATTGTTAATACTTTGGGGAACATTTAACTTATTTTCAAACATTTAACAAAGTTTGTTTCTCAATGTTTGATGAAGGATATTTCCTAAATCCTGTCTAATCTGCAAGGACTAATTTAACAGTAACTGCACAGGGACATTGTGGGCAGAGAGGTTGAAAGGAGGAGAGAAAACGACTTATTTAAAGTTGATAACAGTTTCCACACTAAACACCTGCACATGTCCATAAGCATGAAGTATTTGTTCTGCTTGTCAAACATGGAAAATGATTGGCTGAATCTCCTTTTAAAGAATGTAGCTCATGATTGGCTGAATCTCCTTTTAAAGAATGTAGCTCATTTGCATGTTTTCTTGATGGCTGCCTCCACGTGGGATTGAATTTGAAACAGGAATACCTATTGCTTCTCTTTTCAATCTGTTAAAAAAATTAAATTGTGCCACTTTTTTGGGCACAATTGGCATTCATGTTTAAGTTTAATCATCTGCTCAAATGGACAGGATGTTGTCATATGAGCTGTCTTTTACTCTGGCCAGTACAGCCTTTCTGGGGAAGCTTGACTAAGAGAAACATTTGACATTTGTCAATTATAGGCACGGCCATTTTATGTTTCTTTTTTTTCTTCTTCATAGGACTTAAGTTATATTTTGCTGATAGGATTAATCTCAATCTGATTGGTGGGAGTTTTGTGTGGGTGCGTTTATGGGTGTGTGTATGTGTGTGTGGGTCGGTGTGTGCAAGTGGGTGTGTTTATGGGTGTGTGTGTGTGTGTGGGTTGGTGTGTGCAGGTGGATGTGTGTATGTGTGTGTGTGTGTGTGTGTGTGGGTTGGTGTGTGCAGGTGGGTGTGTAGACAGGGGGTCTGATGTAGATACTACTTCTTTGACCTAAACTGTAACTGATTCCAGAACCTTGTACTTCCTTAAGGCCATTTCCTGGTGTTTTGATCCAATCACAGTGGAGATATTTGGGTTGTCAGGGAAGATAATGAAGTTCCACTTTGATCCTGATCTATAATCCTAAACTGGTCAGGGTGTCTGGTCACCTGATCTCTAACCTGGTCAGAGTGTCTGGTCACCTGATCTCTAACCTGGTCAGAGTATCTGGTCACCTGATCTCTAACCTGGTCAGGGTGTCTGGTTACTTTGATGAGACAGTGAAAAGGAAGCAGGTTGCACTCTGAGCTGCTATTAATGCTGTTTACGACAGCAGTGTCAGATACAAGGTTAGTTAGACACGAGGATGAATGCCTGAAGATTAGAGATCCTCTGGACTTTATATCAAAAACCATCCGGTCATTATAAAATGTCAGTGTTAATTGTGCTTCTATTTTGCATTTTCTATGCATGAACAATTAGGTTTTGAGCCTTACATGAACATTTTTAATGAGACGTCTTAAGGCAACTGGAACATATCAGTGCCTAACACAGCCTAGATATGTGAACCAGAGATCTAGTAGGCTATAGACAGACACCAGCAGACAGACAGACACCAGCAGACAGACAGACACCAGCAGACAGACAGACACCAACAGGCAGACAGACACCAACAGGCAGACAGACACCAGCAGACAGACAGACACCAACAGGCAGACAGACAGACAGACAGACAGACAGATAGACACCAACAGGCAGACAGACAGACAGACTATAGCAGGCAGACAGACACCAACAGGCAGACAGACACCAACAGGCAGACAGACAGACAGACAGACAGACACCAACAGGCAGACAGACAGACACCAACAGACAGACAGGCAGACTCTAGCAGGCAGACACCAGAGGACAGGCAGGCAGACAGACAGACAGACAGACAGACAGACACACACCAGAGGAGAGACACCAGAGGACAGACACCAACAGACACACACCTGCAGGATATGGGCTGACTCATTTTTATACTAGAACAATTTCACTTCATACTCAGTATCCTACAGAATCATCTTAAAACCTGGCATTGAGTTACACCTTTGTGTCCATGTGAACATTGCTTGCTTTTCATTGACGTGGCTGGTAGTTGTAGTCATGTCTGTTACAGACTAGCTTTCAGACTTTGCATACAAGATGCTTTAAAAGGGAAACTTTATGCATCTAAAGGCTTTTGTCTTGAGGATGAATCTGGAAGGGTCTGTAACCGTAAACAGTTGACAGTTAGGGGGGGGGGTGAATGATTTCACACTAATATCAAGTGTTTCCTTTCACATCTTTCAGCTATCCAAGTTATTCTTGCACTGCGGTGGTTGCAAGATACTTTGTACCTGTGGTACGAAAACATCAAAAAAGATGTCAAACCTCTTTAGATAAAATACTTCAAAAAGGTTCAAATATTCTCACAGCAACATCTCTCCAGAAGAGGTCACATCACTCCAGGTTTAAAGAGAAGTCCTTCAAAGTAAGCAAATATTGCACTCTATTATATTCTATAAAAGCAGGTTTCATGCAGTGTTGAGGAAGGGAAGTTGGGTCCTTTTAAAGGCTGTGTAGAAATCCCTGAGGCTCTAAGCAACTTGGCGGAAACATAAAACAAATAATTCAGAAGCTAATGGGCTGCAGCCCTCAAACAATGGAGAACAACAACAACAACAACAAAAATTGCCATGAGATTCTTCTGCCAGAAACAACAGGAAGTGGAAGCAGAGAGCGTATCCTGTAGTGGACAAGTGTTTTTCCTTTCATATGATAATAGGAAAACATCCAGCTTCCACAACCAGGCTGCTGAAACCTACTGAGAGATGTACAGCACGTCTTAAACAGCCTCTCTCAGGGCTGGCAGGCAGGGGAGTACTGCTCCCTGGGTATCACTGCCGTTTCACAGAGTTATGGCCAGTCGAGACAGCGTTCTAATTTCTATTTGTTTTTAATGTGTGAAGTAATGCATTCATGTGTGCAGCAGTTCGTCCTTCCCTTCAGGCAGGACTGCCATGAGCTGAACCCAGAAGTCTTCCTAGACTGAGATAAAACCCTCCATATATCCTGTGACTGGGAGACGCTGGAGACATTTCTCTGTGTAATCTCCGGCTTGCATTGCACACGAGGAAGGTAAGGTCAGCCGTTCCTGAGCGTTTGCCTGGGCTGTGTTGAGGTCCTCGTCTGAGGGACAGACTGCTCAGTCACAGTCTTCAGATGGTTCTTGGTTGCCATAGCAGGTAAGGTCAAGGTGTATGTAACTAGATGGTTAACACTCAACCCCTGGAGATCACTTGCCAAACTGAGTGTCTTTCTTCCAGGGAAGATAACCTTTAAAGGGCACATCAGATTGGAGCCTTTAAGGTTGGGGTACCCATGGGAAGTTCTGGGGTGGAAATGCCTTAACTACAGTGAGAACTCAGAAAGGGTGTCTGTGTTTCCATCGTGCCGATCCTGCTCCTCTCTTCCTTTCATCCCACAAACGCTTTGAGGACAAGGCCACTGTGTTTCCAGCAAAAGCTGATAAGTTCAAATGCTTGTGAGCTGTCAGTCAAAGTATCAATGGGAAATGATGATAATTGGGTTTTGAACAGTTCTGAGGGACATTCAGAATGTGTCCTCTTTACTGAAGCCACCGGAGTGTGTCTGTCGGGGATTCCTTGAAATGTGGTTTGGGCTAGGATGGTCTCAAACAGAGAGAGGAAACAGCTCTTGCTGTTCTGACCACCCCCCCCTCCTGTATCTGTATTGATACGTTTGATTAGAAGGAATGCAACCTTCGCTGGTTCTCCACAGAACAGCGAGAGAAACTGTTTTCACCTCCTGTCACATTTGGTTGTAACAAGCACTCACACACTCAGTGAATTGATTCACACTTGGTTCATTTCTATATACACACACGCCGTCGCATTCAACAAGAAGTTTTGAATGCAGCCCTATGGGTGGCTTGTGTGTGACCGCAGTTTGCTTCCGTGAGGGTGAGTGACAGGAGTGGGTTTCAATACAGTGTAGATGGATCAGGAAGCGTGAGGGTCTGTTCATAGACAATAGGACACGACAGGATGCAATTCATACCTCCCTTTCTTTGATGTTAGCTTGTCCTCTGCATTGAATGACAAGAATGAAAGACACATATCTTTGACTGAGTGTCTGGGCTGTACTGTCTCCTGATGTGGGACACATCTGTTCTTGCAGTTCTTGAGCTGAAGTATGATGAGTTTATAACAAAGACTTCTATACACATTTCCCGACGGATCAGTAGCACAAGATCCACACAGGCATTTGTTCACATGCAATTAGAATTCAGAATGGCCAAGTGTCATACATAAGATAGAAAACATGTTCTTTATTTGATTTCTAATTGGTTATTGCTTCTTTCTCTACTTCTCTTGATAAGACGTTGTCCTGGTGACATGAACGAACACATTATTTCCCAGGAGTGACCTGATGTCTTCCCTAATCACTTGCTCCGCTTTACATGCCTGTGGTTGCTTTTCCCGTTAATCAGGTATGATGCTGGCCTTTAAAACCTCATCTGAATTTGGGAGCTAGACTCAAATGAAGTTGGTAGATTAAATGAAGTCTTAGGGCTTGTTTGATTTGCTACCTGCTGTAAACTGTTTGCCAGAACTCATTCAAACCCCGTTACAAAGTATGCGCAGGCTTGACAGTAGCCAGAGAAAAGGGACCTAGCCAAGCAACACACTTCAATAAATAATGCATTCAAATGTTGAAAGTAGTGCTTTCCCAACAAATACAGACGCAGCTGTGTGCAAGGCTGAGAAGAAGGCATGTAAACCCCATACTAATACACCCCTATACCCCATACTAATACACCCCTATACCCCATACTAATACACCCCTATACCCCATACTAATATACCCCTATACCCCATACTAATACACTCCTATACCCCATACTAATACAACCCTATACCCCATACTAATACAGGAGTTACATACAGGGTTAGGGTTAGAACATACAGGGTTAGAACGTACAGGGTTAGGGTTAGAACGTACAGGGTTAGGGTTGGGGTTAGGGTTAGAACGTACAGGGTTAGGGTTGGGGTTAGGGTTAGAACATACAGGAGTACAGATTCCTTTTCAAAATAACTTTACTTCCATTTTATTTAAGACTGAAATCCAGCTCCACCAACCTCCACAGTGTTTGAGCTGTGAATTATATTCTTTCTTTTCATGTTTAATATTCAACAACAACAAACTTTACATTTACCTTTCGAATGATTCACCCTTACAAATTCCATTATTTCCCATTTAGGATAGGGACTATACAGTCTAGCACTGACCTCTCTCAGCATATTTTCTCTTTCAGACACTAGATGGCAGTACTGTTTTATGGTTTTGGTTATGCCACGATGAAGACATCATGTTTTCCTGTGAGCCTGGTTTCCATATGACGAAAACAGGTTGTTCCTTTACAATATTATAAATAGCCATATTAAAAAGATGTATGATTGTTGATGTGTCACAATATCAGCTAAGAAAATCAAATCTGTTCAAACCACTCGTGGTGAAAAACACAAATGAAGTTATGGAAGATGAGAGCTCTCACCAAGATGAGTGGAGGACTCAAGAGAAGGGGACTATGGAGAAATGAGATGGGAGAGAGAGAGACCATGGAGAAACGAGATGGGAGAGAGAGAGAGACCATGGAGAAACGAGATGGGAGAGAGAGAGACCATGGAGACACAAGACAGAAGAGAGAGACCATGGAGACACAAGACAGAAGAGAGAGACCATGGAGAAACAAGACAGAGGAAGAGAGACAGAGAGAGAGAGAGAGAGAGAGAGAGAGAGACAGAGAGAGCGAGAGAGAGAGAGACCATGGAGAAACGAGATGGGAGAGAGAGACCATGGAGAAACAAGACAGAGGAAGAGAGAGAGAGAGAGGCTTTAAGTCTGGAGAGACATCTTTTGCATAATCACATGTTACTTCTCATTTGGCTGTTCCCTGGCTCAGGCACCTAAAGTGCTGCATCTGTTTACAAGCATGCCACTTTGCAGAGCAGCACAGAGCCACTCCTTATTCATGAGACACCTCTGAAGGGTTTCCAGCTGGAAACATGTGGAGAGGCAAGAGGAAGAGGCTCTCCGTCTTCTGTTACTCACTGAATGTTTTAACATCGATGCTGCCACCTAAACAAAACGATTCCCTCTTCAGGACGGGTTCTATTTGGGATAAGACATCTGTTTGGTATCTTGGATGAAATGGTTACCCTGCATTCTCTCATTTTTTGTCTTTGTAAACGTTACGGCTTGATTCAGCCTTTTGCCTCTTCATCCTCCTATCACAGAGCGAAGAAAATAGAGAGAAAGAAAGAGCGATGGGAGGGAGATAGAAAGAGATAATAATGGAGTGAGAAGAGATGGAGAGAAAAAGAGAGCAAACGAGACAGACAGAGAGCTCACTGGAACGGACTTCTTGCCAGTGAATGCTGGTCACCATGCAGAAGAAGCTGCCAGGGTAGCAGCAGCTGATTCAGGAAGGGCCTTTCTGTCATCTCATGAAGAGCTCCCTGTCCAGCCATGACTCCCTCAGACCAGCATCAACACACACGGCCTGCCTGCCTGCCTGCCTGCCTGCCTGCCTGTCTCTCTGTCATGCATTAAGATGAGTGAGGGACAGAGGAGGGAGAAGGAAGGAGAGGAAGAAAGGAAGAACGGAAGAGAGGTAGAACTTTTAAAGCTTTCTCGTAACCCATAGCAACACCCAGTGACTTATTCTATTGAATCTATATAAAACTAACACTAGTAAAAACCAAATATGTTTTAAATTACAGTATATTTTTGGTTGTTCAGATGTTCCAGACTTTGTTGATGTAAGGATATGCTTTAAACTGCAAATCAAATACTGTGGCAATTCTACAGTATAAACTATATGTGCTAAATGTATGTTAGTGCTGTAAGAATATATTTACTTTCAAAGTATATATTATTTTCATATAATATTTAACATAGTTTAGTCATTTGGCAATAGTAAAAGAGGAATCATGTGAAAAGCGTAAACATATGAAATGCTGCACTTCCTGAATGACTGTCATTTAAATCACTAAGGGTGCAGATCAATAACAAACAGTCATGCTGTTCAAAACTAGAAGATGAAGCTTTCACTGCTTCGAGCTCTGTTGACATCAAGGGGAAAATGATGATATACTAGGTGGGCTTTTATTCATTGGTTGTCCCAGATGAATAAAGATCAAATTATGGGTTTATGAGTTTTCCTGTCTATCTTGACATTTATATGAGCCTAGACCGGGTCTCCCTTTGATTTATGTTTACAGCAAGGAGAAAACAAATGAAGTCGCCTGAAATCTTATTCTAATGTTGCCTCCGTGTGGAACCAAAGTAGGAGGGCAGGCAGGATCAGTCCTGTGGCTCCCCAGGGCTCCCTACAGGAGCGACTCTACACACAGCCTGGACTCGTGACACAGAGGGTCTGCTGAAGATGAAAAGAGGGTCAGTAGGTAAATACAATAATTTGAGCCCTAATAACCTGCTCCTCTCCCGGCGTGTTTACTGTGAGACTGTCTTCAGAGCCCATGACAGGAGGAGCCACTTGGTGGCAGTGTAGCACCAGGTTTGTGTCGACGCAGGTGAGGAGCGAAGCAGAAGCAGTCCCATTCATCATCCCCCCTGACATCACACAGAGAGGAGGAGAAGCATAGACACCATCCATAATGCATGCGATCAGTCAGATCTTCAGTACACTCTCTGCAGAGAAAACACACTCTAAAGATGGCTATTTGCAGGGGGTGATGATACTAATAATGACACAGATGACAGTGCCAACAGGGGCCTCAAAAACTGTCTTTTGACGGTGTGAAGAACGCCAGTCTGAATGCCCGATTGTCTAACTTCATGAATACACACATTAGCAAGTCTATTATACTCTCATTCTTGGCGTAACCATTGCTCTTCTTGAACACGCCCTAATTATCACGCTCAGATGTAACTTTGACTGCGAGCATAAGATCAACAATAGCTCGACTGGTTTGGATAAACAAACGATGAGTATTTAGATTACATTTGCATTACATTTTTCTCACAGTATTCCAGTACAGTTTTTCCCCCACCTCTCCTCTCTCTCTCCTCTCTCTCTCTCTCTCATCTCTCTCTCCTCTCGCTCATTCTCTCTCTCTCTCTCTCGGCTCTCTCTCTCTCTCTCTATTCTTTTCACTAACCCATAACTTCAAAACAGAAGTGGCTTTGCACTCATTTCAGGGAAGGGATGAGCTTATCTTACACAGGGGCTTAGAGGGAATGTGGATGGGAAGAGTTTTGCATATTTCTCTGCACTGTTCACGATGTCCTGTGAGCTGATTGTAGCCAAGCTGCTGTGGGGGAGACAACTCAGGTTTGGCTTCTTTTAACCTGAAAGGTTCATCGCTCTCACGCCACAACACACAGCCTGTTCATCAGGAAGGTAAATACAAAGGTAGGCATATGTGGGGGAAAAGGGGAACTCATATCCATATATGAAGTTCAACGTATAGTTCAAGAAGTACCCCCTACTTTGTTAATGCTGAGACTTCAAACTTTTACCAACTTCGAATGGTAACATTTTCAGTTCTGTTCTTGGCATTCTAGAGCTGTTCTGTTTAAGCGTGTGTAAACTACCCCACATGCTCAGTCTTTTCCTAATTCCCCCTACTGCCCCGCTAACCCCCCCTCCTGCCACTCCTGCCCCTCATTACCACCCCCCTCATGCCCCCCTGATCCTGCCTCCTGTCCCCCCGTCTGTGTGCCCCCCTATGGGAGCAGATCCAGTTCATGTGGACATCTGCTGCTGAACAAGAGCTCTTGTCTCCTCATGATCTCTCCCGGGAAGAATGGCTGAGTCGCCCCCTGTCCCTCACTTTCTGGTCAACTTCATTTGTGAAAAGAAGGTTCTAGTGTGTGGTTCTGGAGTGTGTGGTTCTGAGGTCTGTGGTTCTACAGTGTGTGGTTCTGCAGTGTGTGTGTGGTTCTGGAGAGTGTGGTTCTACAGTGCGTGCTTCTGGAGTGTGTGCTTCTGGAGTGTGTGTGTGCTTCTAGTGTGTGGTTCTGAAGTGTGTGTTTCTGGAGTGTGTGGTTCTGGAGTGTGAGGTTCTGAAGTGTGAGGTTCTGAAGTGTGTGCTTCTTGAGTGTGTGGTTCTGGAGTGTGTGGTTCTGAGGTGTGTGGTTCTACAGTGTGTGGTTCTGCAGTGTGTGTGTGGTTTTGGAGTGTGTGGTTCTGGAGAGTGTGGTTCTGGAGTGTGTGGTTCTGGAGTGTGTGGTTCTGGAGTGTGTGATTCTGCAGTGTGTGTTTCTGGCTTGTGGTTCTGAAGTGTGTGTTTCTGGAGTGTGGTTCTGAAGTGTGAGGTTCTGGAGTGTGTGGTTCTGGAGTGTGTGGTTCTGGAGTGTGTGCTGCTGGAGTGTGTGTGTGCTTCTTGTGTGTGGTTCTGAAATGTGTGCTTCTGCAGTGTGTGCTTTAGGACTGTGTGCTTCTGCAGTGTGTGTGTGCTTCTAGTGTGTGGTTCTGAAGTGTGTGTTTCTTGTGTGTGTGCTTCTAGTGTGTGGTTCTGAAGTGTGTGTTTCTTGAGTGTGTGGTTCTGGAGTGTGAGGTTCTGAAGTGTGTGTTTCTTGAGTGTGTGTTTCTGGAGTGTGTGGTTCTGAAGTGTGTGTTTCTTGAGTGTGTGGTTCTGGAGTGTGAGGTTCTGGAGTGTGTGTGACACCAAAGCAGTGGGCAGGAGTAGATGTGTGAAGAAGGCAGAGTGGAACAGTGGGCCAAGGATATGGTAGGATCAAAATGACAGACAGATTTCTAGCTTTCGTGCTCACTGACTTGTTCCAGCCCCCCTAGAGAGTCCCTGAAGGTCATCGTGACCCCTCCTCTCTCTCTCTGGTTCAGGGTCGCACTCTGCAAAAGCTGTACTCTGGTTCTGGAAGGTGTTTGGTTTTGCTCTCCTCACATTCATGTACGGCTGTCTCTAACATTCGGCTATAAACACTAGCCTCATGCAGACTGCATTCCCTACATAGCTGTCATTTCATAACACTTTGACAATTTACCTCAGCAACTCTCCAAGTCCGGAAAGAGAATCATAGAGATGTGCAGCCACAAGCATTACTAATATTAAGTTCAAATAAGGCTTGAAGAGACCAGTGTGCCTGGTGAATTAATGGGAGAGGAGGAGACGGAGGGTGATTTTCTCCCTCTTTCATCCCAAATCTGTGAATCATAAGAATACTGAACAGGCATAAAACAAGCGTGTTAATGTGTCAGTGGGACCACAAGCACCTCCAAATCAGAGGCAGAAAACCATGCTGTGATGATTACAATAGCTCACTGGAACTTGGCTGTTTATATTGGCTTGCAAATCTAAACTATGCGCATGAGTGAATCCGTTTTAAACATTCCCTTTGAATATATTATATATAAACTGGTTTCCGTGTGTGTGGGAGATATTTGTTTCGTGGAGAATATTCTGCAGTATTATCTTGTTTGCGAGGGTTCCATAACAGATACCGAAGTTGTCATTTAACAGTTCTGAGTGAACAGTTCAGCTTCATATGGACAGTTTGATCCGTGATGGGTGTGCACCGAACAGAGCGATTCTTCCAAAGGAGCAGTCTGCAATTCAGAAACAATCAAATCAGGCTCCATTTTCTACTTTCAGTGACTTTTAACATTAGTTGGTCAAATCGCCACCGGGGACACTGTGTGCTGTTGACTGAGGGCCAGACTGAGCAGAGAGACAGTGTTTTAGGTAAGGGTGGACAGACAGGCCCTCTGCTCAGCTTCCATCCAGGATAACTGGCTGTTATGACACATCATCCACCGAATCCTCTCCCAATTTAGAACGATCCTCCTGAAAATGGCTAATTTGCATGGCTCAAAATAAACACAGTTTGATGTAACAGCAGTCAACAATGATAGTACAGACAGCTGTATGGAATTGAAACAGCTGTATCTAAATAAACACCGCATCTTTCTTAACAGTAATGTGTTACCACACAATTACCTGGATCCCTGACAGACGATCTGGAGACAGTTGGTCCAATATGTGGTCCTAATCAACAGGCAGGAGTCAACAGGCAGGTGTCTCAGGTGTCTCCTCAGGTAAAGCCCTCGCTGCTCTGACTGCAGCCTCAAGACTGACAGGAGATGGTGACAGGCAGGTCTCTGGATGGCAGAGGCTGGATGTTTAGTACCATGTGTGTGAAGCCGCCCAACAGTCACTCTCTGATAACACCAAATAACCTGCTGCATTGTTATCTCCTCCCTAATTCCTCTCTCCTCGGCCAAATCCATTCAACGCCATGCCATAATCCTCAGTTCTTATTTCCTCCACTCTCCAAGAGAGCTCCCTGCCCAGATCCTGCCCCCTCCCCCTCCTCCCCTGCCTCTCCTCAGCCCTGCCTCTCTTCAGCCTTCCCGCAGCCTCCCTCCCTGCCTCCTCCTCCCTCCCTCCCTGCCTCCCCTGCCTCCTCCTCCTCCTCTCCCTGCCTCCTCCTCCCTCGCCCTGCCCCTTCTCTCCCGGTCTCTCTCCCCTGCTCCTCCTCCCTCCCCTGCCTCCTCCTCCCTCGTCTCCTCTTCCTCTCTCCTTCCTCCTCCTCCCTACCGTGCCTCCTCCTCCCTCCTCTGCCTCCTCCTCTCCCCTGCCTCCTCCTCCCTCCCCTGCCTCCTCCTCTCCCCTGCCTCCTCCTCCCCCTCCCTCCCCTGCCTCCCCCTGCCTCCTCCTCCTTCCCCTGCCTCCTCCTCCCCCTGCCTGGCGTCGAGGTCAACACGCCATCAGACTGGAGGGATCAGCGCAGGGCTCCAGCCCTGATAAGACCCTCTTGCCTGAGAACAGACAACTGCACTGTTTCTGTTATTCTCATCTGCGACGGGCAGAGAAACAGGTGCTGTGTTTGTGTTATCTGTTAAGTTATCTTCTTCATGTTATCTTCTTTGCTTCCTTCTAACCTGTTTGAATCTTTCCCTCTAAATATCTTGCGATCTTTTCGTTTGAGTTGCGCCATAACAGAACATCCAGAAAGAATAAGACCTTAATAATTTGCATCTGTGTTATTTCAAGATAGCATTTGAGCCGCTATTTCTCTTCCCTTTCTGTTTTTATTTTAGACGAATCTCATTTCACGACTATTTATAACCATAGGCCCATAGTTAAGTTATTCAAGAAAATATGACAATTAACAAACCAGAACCCCGTCATAAAAACGTGTGTTTATCCAGAGAGCCAGTCGGGGGCAGGTGCTCTCTGCAGGGGGCAGAACACATTGAGATCTCTGGGTTCCACCTGGAGAACCTGCCTGTGCCGTCTCTGAGGAGCAGAAACGGAGCCGGGGGAATATCTGCTCACACCTCAGTTCCTCTCTTCTCTTCCGCCCTGCATCCCCTGTCACTCAGCCTCCCTCACATGGGGCTCCTCTGCACACGGACCCTCAGTCTCTTCAATATTTCAGCCATGCTTTATTTATTCATCCTCCTCTAGACGCTCATAGCTGCTCTGATGAACTGATGGCTCCTGAAACTGAGGGTTTCAAATACAAAAATCACTGCGATGAAAAAATGGACGTCGCTGTCATAAATCTTAAAAATTGAAGATTTGCGAGAATGTCTTGCAATACATTTCGTATAAATGAAATGAATTTGAGTCTCTGCTTCACCCCGCAGCAGAGAAAGTGGCCTTGAGAAACATTCCTCGAAGCGTTCCTCAAAAAAGATGAAACTTGTTGATGGCGTCAAGGAAGTCAGAACCTAAACTCAAACATTAGCTCTTATTACTCTGTATTCCTGCTCATTCACAAGAGGTGTGAGCAAGGAGCCAAATGGTTCGTTTTATTCCAGGGAGCACACAGTGAGATAACTAGCATATAGATGACTTCATTTTCCCACTGTAGGATTTCTGCCGTCCTCTGGAACTGAAACCCAGTGTGGGGAAGGCCAAGGAGGAGAGCAGGGACTGCGTTGTGCTTTTGGTGGGTGTACCCGTGTTGGTAATGAGGGGTGAGAGAGAACACAAGCTCATTAACTGGGTTATGGCACTGGCAAGTTTCACAACCACCCAAGGACATCATTGCACTGGTTTCACTTTGTAGATAAGCTCAGATTGCAAAACAATTACATCTAAAGTAATGAGTACCACCAGTACAGAATGCACTCTAAATGACAAGCAATCCTCAGACTTAGTTTAATATTCAAGTGTGTTTATGTGCAAATCATCAAATAAGACCTTTTTTATTTTTGTCAATATATGATTTTGGGGGAAAAAGAAAATAGTTAACTTTTGTCTGTATTATGTCATGTGACTGCTAAACGTTTTCCTTTGTCTCGACTAAAAGCTTCACTTTAGAGAGACCTTTCTGCTACTAATCAAACAGCAGCATTAGTTTGAGTCTCATTAAAACTTCCAGTGTGTGGTCGTCCAGGTGGATGAATAGGAAAGATGTGGGTGAAAGGCTTCGAAAGGAGATTGTTCATTTCCATACAGGAGAGAAAGAAAATGTATCTGGAAACGTATTAAAGTGTGCTACACCTCTGAGGCAGGCGTGCTTGTTTAAACCTCTTAAATGACTGGTTGGTTTTAATCTGTGGGACTTCAGATATGCCTGCTCACCTTCATTTGTCTTCAGTCGAAGTTCGACGTAAAATATTCAAATGCTGAACCAAGAAAGATGAATGACTGTAAGTTTTTAAATCAAAGTCTTCATCCTATATGCCTGCTGAAACCCCCGGGGAAAAAGAGCTAGCAGTGAATGTAGTTTATTTATTTGGGGATGGTTTAATGTAAGGCAATGGTTTACAATCTTGCATTCATTTGAATATGGAATAAAAAAACCAGGGGAATAACCTTTAGGTGAAAATTCCATCATGTCTGCCATGCTTCTACACTGCCATAGCAAAGCAACATGGAGACTAGTACCAGAAGAATCCAACATCTCCTGCCTACTCATCTTTTACAATCCCACTCATAACTAATGAAAATTCTTTTTAAATTATTAATGCAGATTTTTTTCTTCTGGGCCTATTATCAAGATCCAGGGCAGGATTTCATTTAATTTAGACAGATTAGATAAATCCAGACATCTGCGTCTGTGTAAAAGACACACAAACGGAGGGGTTAAGATGATTAGGAATGATTATCTTTCATCACAAAGCTTGGATGGTGATGAAGTGAAAGGTTATATCACAGTCCCTCCATATGAATAAGGTTCATCTGCGGGTGGAGCCCTTGTCCAGTTTAGAGATGTGAGCCCTGTGGTTCAAATGTTAGGTCCTCTGGGCACGGACCTCTGGGGTGAGTCGAAATGTCCAGCTGTGCTGAAGAATGGGGCTGGTTTAGGGCCGTGACGTCATCCACCCTTATCCGTCTACAAAAGGTCGAGGCACAGACACTCAACATTATGAGAACTCAAATATCCACTTATCTTCTGAAAGCCCACAAACTAGGTAATCCTCTTATTTGACACCAGTACCAGACTCTCATTACAACCACTGCTTCCTCGACAAGAAAGAGAGCTATAAGAACAGAATTTTATGTCAAGATAAGTTTTCTCTATTTTATAAGAAATACGGATCTGTTCTGTGAAAAGCTTTGATACAACCACCTGCCTCACCTTTTCCTGAACAGTCTCTCTGAGGGGCAGCCATAGTATGGTATCATCTCTCCTCCCTTCACAAGACACCAAGCCTTCCACTTGACACCACACTTACCCAAATAGCAAAGTGGAAGCTTTGTGAAAAGGCCTCCACCTCCCTCTCGTTCTATTGTTGTCTGCGTTTGGCTTATCTTAAATTGCCTTTCTGTGATCACAGTCAGTGTTAAACTCCCACTACAAACTGCTGAGAGAATACAGTCCCAGGAGGCCGGAAAGAAGCAGAGAGAATCAGGAAGAGGAAGAGTGAACGAGTGAAGGCTTCAATTAACATGTCAGGCAAACGGTGGAATCTGGCCCAGATACAGATAAAAGACTTGCACGTTATTCTGCTCTGTGTGACTGTCGTGTGCTGCCTGCAGACTGTATCCTGGCATCATTAGGCTCTCCAGAAGAGGACATAGATCATTGCCCAGACAGCATCCAAAGGGAAATGATGGTATTTGAAAAAATGAATATCACACATATTTTTTTCAAGATCTAAAATGCGAAAAGCAAAGTAAATTTATACGTGCTGAAATTGTATCAATTCTCAGATAGTGTTCCACCAAATATAAACAATGATTCAAAATGATGTAAGTTCATGTACGAATCATTATGACACACTCGCAAAACGATACCAAGAAAACACTTTCTTTTTTTGTCGACATAATTTAAGTCATATTTATTTCAGCGTTTACATATGTATATCATCCTTTATTGTCCAAACTGGCAAACTTTAATTGCTGCCTTACACAACCTTGCTGCACCTGTCCGACTCATCTGTTTTTCTCTCTATTAAATCCTAATATGTTGGACAGGTTTATTTTCCCCGCTGTGGATAAAATCATTATTGTCATATTTTTCTGACACAGCTGTCAGAAGCTCCACCATGCACAGTTATTTGTGAAGGACCCTTAAGCTGTCGGTTTAGGGATTGATGGAAGCTGGACGCCAGCCTGGTCTCACGTCTCCTGAAGCAGATGGGGATATCAGAGCTGCATCGGCCCTGGTCCACTTCAAAGTAAGATGCAGCACGGGGACAAAATGGGATTTCCTGCTTACTTATGATATTTTACTCATCAATAGAACTAGTCTTTGGATACTAGTTATTATGTTCTCATGTGTGTGATTGATAATTGTTGGGTTTGGGAGCTGTCAATGTCTTTCTCTGCGACTGTTTTAATGCCATTACTGCCTGACTGTCACTGATCATGTTCACTTTCTCGTCACCTACAAAAGAATATTATCAACTGTCATGGAATTATTAATTGTACACCACCATAGATTGCATTGCAAAAATACCATTCTTTCCTCTGAAAATAATGAATGGATTTGATCTCTGTCTGGACGTTGGATCCGTTGAATAAACAAGACATGCTGTTTTCCTGCTCATCCAGGCATCAGAGAGAAGATGAGTGATGATGCACAGAGAGGAGGGCTTTCCGCCTCAACACACACACACACACACACGCACACGCACACACACACACGCACACACGCACACATACACGCACACATGCACGCACACACACACACAGAGCACACACACACAGCACCAACACACACACACACACACACAGCACAAACACACACACAGCACCAACACACACACACACAGCACAAACACACACAGACACAACACCAACTCTGTTGGGATAGCACACTTCCCTCTTAAAGAGTCTCCCTGCCATCATCTTTAACCTCTCCTTCAGTCCTCCAGCAGCTGAACCATGGCTGTGTCAGCCCAACACACTGGAAACCAAGGTCACAGGAGCTCACTAAAAAGCTCATTAGCATAAGAGTAATTTAGTCACACTTGGGGCTAATTTAGTTTGTTTTAAGATAACCGTAGCAACCTTCATTTAAGATAACAAGGAAGATGCATCAGTTTGTAAACCTCTGTTGAACGCTGTACAGTCTGGAACTGTTGTGGGTCTCTACACTGGAAATGAATTCCTGCAGTACAAAAGCAAATTCCATGATATATTACCAACATAGCAGTCCACCGTAAATTCTCAATTAGTCCCTCAGAAACTAAATCACAATTATATTCTCTAAAAGCGAGCACTTAATGGACTCAAATGACAAGGACACTGCAACTTTTAAAAATGAAGTCTGAGTCGTGTTGCAGCGAATATTCGAGGGACATTCTAGCTACAGATGCACTTCCAGGATGTGCTGCTGTCTGGAAATGAGAGAAAATGAGAAGCACCTCTATGTTAATCCTCTCTTTCTCCAATACTTTCAGTCTTACATTACACAGTTTCATTAAAGTTTAATCTGAGACACACCTCATTAGAAACCCTTTGGCTTGTGAGTACAGGAAGTTTAGCACCTGGAATTATTCAGAGAGATGTGTTGTTCGTAACTTTTTGACATTTAGTCTCTTGTCCTGGACAGCATCCCCCCTGACTTAGAGCTACAGCGCTTGGTGATATCATCATCACCTTGCCTCTCATCAACTCAGTCACAACAACGTCCTAAATAATGCAAAGAAACATATATTCCCTTCAGTGATTTTACACCTTTCACATTAGTCATGTTCACTGCCGCACGTATGAACACAGTTTGGAAACATCCTTGTTTCTTGTGACTGTGTTGGAAAAGTCCCTCATGACTCAGGGTACTTGGGCATCAATGAAGCTCCATCACCATGCCATTCTTTGGCAGCCTATTTCTAAAAGGCGTAATGGCCGAACAGTAAAAGGATCTGTTATTGTCCGGCAGAGCGCGGGGAGGATAGAAGCGTGCAGTTCGTATCAGAGACAGAGTCATTCCCTAGCCGTCTCGCCTCATTTCCTTGATCTCTCATCTGTTAATGAGTCCTTGTCTGTTTGTGGAGTTTACTTCTGGCTGCATGCAGCTGACAAGACTAATTTACATGCGAGGCTGTTGCGCTCGACCGACGGTAATGTGATGGAAATACAAACTCCCTAAACGTCGTCTCCGGACTAATCTACAAGGATCGTCTCTGCGCAGTCCAGCACAGTGGCTCAGGTGCAGCTCTCTTCACCTGGACAACCTTAAAAAGACTCCTAGTTCATCACGCACGTATGGGTATGGAAAACATACATGATCGCGTTCGTCATGGGAACAGACGATCAGTAGAGGTGTTCACGAGGGAATGCTGCTGGTGAGAGTTCATCTGGAACGAAAACACACTTGTGGAGGCCATGAACGTCAAGTGAACGACTGTCCTTCTCCAAAAAAGAGTGAGAGTCAATTCTGAGAAGAAGTAACCCTCTAGGAGCAAACGTTCTGTCATTTTTCAATTTCCTCTTTTTTTTGTCTAACCCCATCAACACAGAATCATTCAAAGTGTTGTTCTTATTCCCCAATCTTTCCTGCTCCGCAGGTCTGACTGCTATTCTCCCCCAGTGCCTTTTGCTCCTTTGTCTAATTTCATCTGTAAGCACATGATGATTAATTGGACCCCTCTTTCAACTTTCTGAGCTCCTTTCTGTCTTCCTCACCTCTCTCTCAGGGATCCCTCTCATCATCTTTTCATTAAAGGTACCTCTGCTCTTATGCATTATTCAGCCTAAGAGGCTCTGAGCAGCGCTTGTCCTTTATTAGATTGTCGCCAGAGTGCATTCCACAAACTCATTAAAAAACTATTATGGCCAGATGATTTCACAGATAAACTCTGTGCACCTCCGAGCGCACCAGCTTGTCTCTACGCAGTGCTCCTATAAGCTAAGATGGAGTGTAGGTTAGCCTGGGTGATAAATGGAGTCTCTTGTGTTAAACGTCCTTGTAGTTGTGTCCTCTGTTCACACTTTGGCCTCTCTGCATGTCAGGTTAGAGATTGTGTGTTTACTGGGCCTTGTAGGGCTAGGTGTGTGTGCGTGTATGTTTGAGTATGTACATGCCTTTGTGTGGTACCTTGTGAGTGTCTCTGCATCCCTGAGAATGTACAATCGAGTATGTGTGTGTGTGTATGTGTGAGTGTGTGAGAGAGCCTGTGTGCGTGTGTGTATGTGTGAGTGTGTGTGTATGTGTGAGTGTGTGAGAGAGCCTGTGTGTGTGTGTGTGTGTGTGTGTGTGTGTGCGGGGGTGTAAAGGCATGCATATGTTCCTGTGTGACCCAGAGCCCTCCCCCAGCCGTGAGTCCCAGCTGTGGGTCTCTCCCAGCGACAACGCAGCCACCAGGAATCTCCTTCTGCAAAAGCTGTAGAATGGGAAAGCAATAAGGCACCGTCGGACGCAACAGCAAATACATCAATGGTTCATTCTCCTCTGCTTGCCATTATTCATGTATGGCATCCACAGAATGTCACACCTGAGATATGTGACTCTCAAGATATATGGCCAGTATTTCATATTTGAAGTTATTTACCTGGTCGTTTGTTTTCATTTTTACTGATGTGGGTCATTTGACAGTTTGGAGTAGTTTCAAATCTCTCCCAAACAAACATCCATACGTTATTGTGACAGGGCTCTCTAGCACATGGTGCCTTCATGCTTTCCTCTTAAATATGGCCATGGCTTATTTCTATCTATAGAAACATATTTCTCACTAAATATTTACTTTGTGACAAGATACATTTCCTCCAGAAGGTGTCTGGAAAATTTACAAACAGATATACGTTGATAGATAATTATAGATATAAATATGTAGTGCTTACCGTAAACCTGGCCTATTTACAGTTTCTTTGTCTAAATATAGTGGACTAGTCACTTATTTTAAATCGGAGACACCTTGCTATGCAGAACACAACACTACAGCGGATTTCAGAGGCTTTGCATACAACTGAAATATTGTGTTTCTCTGCATCAAATTAAATCACACAAACAGAAAGACAATTAAAAGAAAGAAACTTCCAGTTCCCTGATTGAAGACAACTAAGCCAGTTAGCCCACCAGGCTTCATATTCACCATCTGGACTGGACTCCATCTTTCAAACAGCTATTCCCTCCAGATAGATAATATTAAAGTTTAATTAATGTGCAAACTCCTTACGCGTGGCTCTCAGAGAACAGCGGCCTCGGCTGGGTGGCCTGCAAGATGACACGCTTCCCCAGGAATCTGACAAAGACACTGAAGTAGGAAACTAATTACATCACGCTCGCCACTCGGTGGATCTAGCCACAGAAAGAAGCAGCTGTTGTGAGGTAGGCAAACTGAATTAAACACCTTGCTGTGCCTAAACATGCTGCGGTTCATTTCTGCTAATGCACCCAAGCAACGAGCCACGCTTTATTACACATTGTTACTTTAATAATTTATCTGATTTGATTCTAATGCTGTCATCGTATGGGGGTGTGTGAGTATGTTGACCGGGTGAGTAATCTGCAGATACTAATTGAGAAAGGTTCATACGGTTTAATACTATGAGAATTCACACCTTGAGGAGATTAATATATTTAGAAAGTAGTTTAACATAGAGGCTCAAAGCTACAGGAAAGTATGCTGTGTTGCTAATTCAATCAAGGTTTCATATTTAACTTTATATTTCAGCTAATCATGTACTTCAATTCCAAAAACAACTTTCACAGAAACCTTTAGGATGGCATGCTGCTTTCAACCAACACACACCCACAGGGACTAACTTAGACACAGCTGTGGTTTTCAAACAGTTAAGGATTTTTTGTAAAAAGCCAAATAAGTGCCCTGTATAGAAATGGCAGGGGGCCATATATCATCTGTTAATGAATCCCTCTCCTCCCCCGCAACACACACACACACACACACACGCATCCTTTGTGAATTGAGGTATGAAAAACATTCATATGAAAACCCCTCTAGACTTCAAACGGCCTAAGAAGTGTGAGGTTTGTGTGTGCGTGTGTGTGAGAGACTGTGGACGCTAGTATAAAGGGCACACGGGTCCCCAGAGAACTTCTGAATGTTAGCAGACATGCCTGTAACATGAAGAGAGACACGTTGCTGACTTGACAGTCCTGATGGGGCCTCTGTCCCACATAAGCCAGCTGATTGGCTGAAATCTCCTGAAATCAGCAGATCTGACAAATCAAGTGTTCCCTAGCCAAAACACATAGAACTACATATTTAGATCCTTACAGTGAGAACATAACATGTTTAGGTTCACGCCACGATTAATGTACACGTAAACAAAGAGGTAATTAATCGCAGAGGTAAAGAAAGTGGAGTGCCCTGTGTAACAGGGGGATTCACACTAATAAGGTTACAGATTCATTTTTCCTGAGAAGATTCTCATGAGGATGTTGGCAGAATCAATAGAGGATGTGGGAAGGAAACGTCTTCATCTTTGCCTTTAATCTGAGGACAGGCCTGCTCTGAGACAACGGCCTACTTCTGCTCCTACAGCCTTGCTGTTAGCCAATTAACTAAGATTCAGAGATTAAAGACATTGCAGTTAGCATCAAAATATGACACGATTTATAACAAGCCAGGTGACAGGATGTTTAGATGCCACCCAAATATGTGTCACACAGAAGATAAAACCAATCAAATGTTGATGTAAACTGTGAAGGACTGCAGTTCCAGTTAGTCAAACAGAACCAAACCATGTCAAGCCATACTGACGATCTTTTGGGGTCTCCATGTTGGACACAGTTGCTGTCAGAGGAGTAAACACGCAGCCAGCATCAACACAAAGAGGAGAGGAGGGAACTTCAACTGAGATGCATGAAAGAAGACAAAGTTCGTGACAGCCTACAGTAGGAGTATCAAAGCCACACACCCAGGGGCTGCTTATGAATATGGTAAACACATAGCTAAGCATAGCGTACGATCATGGCATGGTTATATTCACTGAGTCCTTGATGGCTGAAAATAATAGCTTCCAATGCATGTGGGGTTTTGTTTCAAAAGTCAGAGAAAACTTTGTTGTTGTCTGAAACAAGCTGAGGAAATAGTAACTGTGTCATGTGTATGTTCTGTGACTGTACGGTACAGCAGATCAATCTGATATTTGTGAATCATTTACCTTCATTTTAGTTGATCTGTTATTCATGTCTACCATGCAGGACCTATGTTCACTTCACTGTGGAGTGAATCCAATTCACCTCACTGTGGAGTGAATCCAATTCACCTCACTGTGGAGTGAATCCAATTCACCTCACTGTGGAGTGAATCCAATTCACCTCTCTGTGGTGTAAAATCCAATTCACCTCACTGTGCTCTAAGTGTCTGATGCACTTCTATGAGGATGATGTTTCTGTTCTGTGAGGATGATAATGCTCTTCTGTGAGGATGATAATGCTGTTCTGTGAGGATGATAATGCTGTTCTATGAGGATGATAATGCTGTTCTGTGAGGATGATAATGTTGTTCTGTGAGGATAATGTTGTTCTGTGAGGATGATAATGCTGTTCTGCGAGGATGATAATGCTGTTCTGTGAGGATGATAATGCTGTTCTGTGAGCATGATAATGTTCTTCTGTGAGGATGATAATGTTGTTCTGTGAGGATGATAATGCTGTTCTGTGGGGATATCTGAGGAGGCCTGCAGCTGCTGATGGCCCTGATGATGGGAGTCAGAAGTGATGTCTCTTTTGAAGCTTCTTGTTATTTAACAGCGAGAGAATAACAAATCACAGATCCAGCTCGTAAATCATGGTCTTCTCAAAAGTCTTCAGGGGATTTCTCAGAATTACATCACATTGCTGTTAGTATTGTCTTTTTCCATTTGTCTTCACTGTAAATATCTTCAAAAAAGGATTCCCCTTCACTCCCCCGCTTTCCTGTAATCAGCAGTAGTTCATCTGTTCAGAAACTTCTCAAGTTGTTATCCATCCATCAGAAACCACCGTTCTTTTAAATAGCCTCTGACAACTAGAAGAATGGATGCGAGCAAAATAATTTCTCACTTCCAAACATGAAGAACTTCCCATGACAGGCTGGTGAAAACCAGCTCTCAACTGTTTCTAAAGACACCAGTTTGACTCTGCAAAGAAACTCCTGAGCGGATTTGTATAACCAGGTTCCTACTCTCTCACACACAGTTAGGTATGCAGACAAGCCTATACTGTACTGTATGCATACAGGCACTCATGTGCCTATCAGCAAGGCAGTAAATCTGATGCCACCCTTCCCTCCCACACATAGAGACACAGCTAAGCTTCTGAGCTGGCGAGAGATACAACACAGATTTATCGGCACTCCACAGAGGTAAGAATATGACCTAAACTGCTGACTGTGGAATGTCTGTGGGATTATTGATCTCCTGTAGACTGGAGAACAAAACAGGGAGCAGAGAGATCCTACTGTGAACGGTGTGTGTGTGTGTGTGTGTGTGTGTGTGTGTGTGTGTGTGTGTGTAGATGTGTATGCAAAGCCAACAGTGTTGGCAGGAGACAATGAAGAGAGACTTAGATCCCCTCTGATGAGTGACCAGCTCCAGGTGCATCTGTTTTACAGGGTTTCTGAAACCAAACTAAATTCTATTTAAATGTTCTGTTATAGTATAATAGTTCTGTTATATTATAATAGTATAATATCTGTACTTTCTACTTCTTACATTTTCAGACAGGCTTGTTACTTTAGTTTTATCTATATTTGGAGGTTAATCATTTTCTGGCTATCATGCACAACAAATTTTAGATGTTCTACAAAGCTACCACGAAGCAAGGACTCTGATATACTCTACTAAATTCTACTGCACTCTACTGTACTCTACTGTACTTTACTGTACTTTATTGTACTTTGCTCTGCTTCAGGTAGCAGAGCGTGGTAGCAGAGTCTGGTAGCAGTAGCAGAGTCAGGTAGCAGAGTCAGGTAGCAGAGACAGGTAGCAGAGGCAGGTAGCAGAGACAGGTAGACAATTACATTTTGATATTGATTTGCTTTCAGAAAATGTTCTAGAAAAATGGGAAAGTTTTTAGAAGGAAAAAAGTAAAAAATGTTGGATGGAAAATAATTGAAATTTTTGTATTTTTGAGGAATCTATGTCCTTTCTTCTCTTTTAAATTTCTTAACATTAAAAAGGATTCCTGGTGTACGCGCTGGTCTGTAGTCATGATGTGGGGTCCATTTAACAGGGTAACACTAAAATGTATTAATGGCTAGAGTATTCATAAACATGAATATCTGTACTTCTACTTGAGTGAAAGATGTGTGTACTACTCTGAAGGATGTTAGTCACATGGCCCTCAACATGAAGTTTACAATGGAGGTTATTTCACCTGAAAGGAAGATTGACAGGTCACTGAACACCTTTTCATGCCTCTCTTTCTCCCTCTCCCTCCCTTCATCTTCAACCCTGCTCTCCCCCCCCCTCTCCCCTTCAATCCCACTCGCGTTCCCTGTTCTATTGTTAGACTGTGGCAGTGTGGACCTCACAACACAGGAGAGGAATGATGATTACAGATGATCTGAAGTCTAAGAGTGTCTCACTGCAGTGTTGGTATTTTTTGGGAAAGGGGGATGTGAGTAGCTTCAGGTGCTGAGTCTTCCTCTCTTTCTCTCTCCTTCTTCTCTCCTCCTTCCTCTCTCCTCCTTCCTCTCTCCTCTTCCTCTCTTCTCTTTTTCTCTCCTCGTCCTCTCTCCTCCTTTCTCTCTCCTCTTTCTCTCTCCTCTTTCTCTCTCCTCTTCCTCTCCTCCTTTCTTTCGCCTCTTTCTCTCTCTTCCACTCACCCAACTCTCTCTTTTCCCTCTCTCCTTTCTCCTCTCTCTTCTCGTCTCCGCACACATGACTCCTGGGGATTAGCAGACAGATTTGATCTCTCTAAGCAAGACCGGTTTTAACAATTCACATGTTACTACAGAGGAGGAGTCCAATCACATTATGCATCGGCTGATTTAAACATTCACATGTTGTCTTTAGTAAAATAGCAGTTGTGGTGCACTTATCAATTGTAGAATTGTGATAGTGTGTCTCCTAGTGAAGCAACGTTCCTCCAGCAGTTGAACCTTGCTTCCTATAGACTTCTGCTGTCACTCCAGCATTCTCCTCCTACGCTTCAGAGAAACGGCTAGAAAGATTTTTTTTAGTTTCTCCTTCATCTGAGATTTGACAACATGTAGCCTGAGGCACAAGCTCTCCTCTCCCTGGTCTTTGTTGGAAAGACATGTTACTTTTGACAACATCCTAGAGAGCAGAGAACTCACCTGCGTTCCTCTCCATCGACTGCAGAACCCCACGAGAGACTCTGGCATGTCAATCGATTGATCATAACATGTATGCAACTGGCATCAGCTGAACATCATCATTCACATCATTCACGTAAGAAGCCCTGAGCCTCTTCACATTTCATCAGACTTTGTAATACACTGGCTCTCTCTTTCTCTCACACACTCACACAACCTCTGGGTAACAACCTCAAAGCTAATCATAATAGAATGGATGTCCCTAATTCTCAAACAAAAACAACAAAGGTGTGAATGAACTGTACATCAGATGATCCGTATGTAGAATCTTCTTCTTATACATCAATAGACTTTTCTAGAGTTAAAAAGTTGTCATACAAATACATTTTGATGTAAACTTATAAACTTATACTTGGTTACTTCCATCTCTGGTTATATATATATTTTTTAAATACAGAAGTCTATTGTAGCAGTGTTGTCACTGGAACTGTCTACTGTAGCAGTGTTATCACTGGAACTGTCTACTGTAGCAGTCCACTGTAGCAGTGTTATCACTGGAACTGTCTACTGTAGCAGTCCACTGTAGCAGTGTTATCACTGGAACTGTCTACTGTAGCAGTCCACTGTAGCAGTGTTATCACTGGAACTGTCCACTGTAGCAGTGTTATCACTGGAACTGTCTACTGTAGCAGTGTTATCACTGGAACTGTCTACTGTAGCAGTCTACTGTAGCAGTGTTATCACTGGAACTGTCTACTGTAGCAGTCCACTGTAGCAGTGTTATCGCTGGAACTGTCTACTGTAGCAGTCTACTGTAGCAGTGTTATCACTGGAACTGTGTACTGTAGCAGTGTTATCACTGGAACTGTGTACTGTAGCAGTCCACTTTAGCAGTGTTATCACTGGAACTTTCTACTGTAGCAGTCTACTGTAGCAGTGTTATCACTGGAACTGTCTACTGTAGCAGTCTGCTGTAGCAGTGTTATCACTGGAACTGTCCACTGTAGCAGTGTTATCACTGGAACTGTCTACTGTAGCAGTCCACTGTAGCAGTGTTATCACTGGAACTGTCTACTGTAGCAGTCCACTGTAGCAGTGTTATCACTGGAACTTTCTACTGTAGCAGTCTACTGTAGCAGTGTTATCACTGGAACTTTCTACTGTAGCAGTCTACTGTAGCAGTGTTATCACTGGAACTGTCCACTTTAGCAGTGTTATCACTGGAACTGTCTACTGTAGCAGTCCACTGTAGCAGTATTATCACTGGAACTGTCCACTTTAGCAGTGTTATCACTGGAACTGTCTACTGTAGCAGTGTTATCACTGGAACTGTCTACTGTAGCAGTCTACTGTAGCAGTGTTATCACTGGAACTGTCTACTGTAGCAGTCCACTGTAGCAGTGTTATCACTGGAACTGTCTACTGTAGCAGTCTGCTGTAGCAGTGTTATCACTGGAACTGTCTACTGTAGCAGTGTTATCACTGGAACTGTCTACTGTAGCAGTCCACTGTAGCAGTGTTATCACTGGAACTGTCCACTGTAGCAGTGTTATCACTGGAACTGTCTACTGTAGCAGTCCACTGTAGCAGTGTTATCACTGGAACTGTCTACTGTAGCAGTCCACTGTAGCAGTGTTATCACTGGAACTGTCTACTGTAGCAGTGTTATCACTGGAACTGTCTACTGTAGCAGTCTGCTGTAGCAGTGGTATCACTGTAGCAGTCTGCATACTGGAGCAGTCTGCTGTAGCGGTGTGCACACTGGAGCAGTCTACTGTAACTAAAACTAACTAAAAACTGATTTGCATTCCAGCATTTTTGCATCCTACATCCATAACTTAACTGTATAGGTCAACAGTATATACATCTTGTCAATGACTCTGTACAATGTCAGGAAAGTACTTCAAATGATGCTGTGCTTTTCACTTTCAACCTCAAAGTGAACCGATGACTGCATGTGCTATGTAACTTCTGATCTGCAGAAGGTTTTCTGAGAAATGATGGAGTCAGGGTCCCCTTGACATTGCCATCCCGTTTCCCAGCATTGCAGGTTTGCCACTTTATAAACACGTTTAATAGTCGATGTACCCACAGATATGGATTTTCTTTATGCAAAAATAAATCCTTGAGTGTGCTTATAAATGCATTACCATCGGTGCAAGTGACAAATGACACATTTCTTCCAGCTGCCTGCAGCAAGCTTAGGCTTCTGCTGTGTTTATTTAGTTAATGTGAAACATTACAGAGGCCTCTCCTGTGCACACAGAGAGTCACTGCAGAATGGGCAGTGTAGGAAAACTATTTTATGATGGAAAACGTGGTGAAAGTTGTGGTGCCGGTGATGTCCCTGTTTGAATGTGGTTAACAGCCTTCCTGTTCGTATGGAGAGACGCTGGATCCTTCCGCTCCCACAGAGGTGGTGGATTGGTAGATCGTCGTCCTTTGTTGCTCTGGAGTGTTTGATCTTTGCTGCTCTGGAATGTTTCGTCTCCACTGCCCTGGAGTCCTTCATCTCCAAATCAAAGCGAAGCAGATTCACCGTAGGGGGTTGCAGTCTTCACTGGAGAGCGGAGGTGTATAAGCGAAGGCCAGACGTGTCTCCGCCGACAGAATGCTTTCCCTCCACCTGCTCTATCCAGCATCCCCCCGGCGGAACCAGGCTCCACACCTGTCGCAAGTAATGGGCGGTGCTGCCGTCTGTACTGCCACTCCAGCGTAGCACGGCCCCCAGACACTGTGATCAGGTCTGCCGAGAGAGAACACCACAGTTTGACATTTCTGTTGGAGTCTGCACTTTCCTTTGGGGCAAAAAGAAGGAACAACAACATGTTTGTAACTGAGGGAAACACTTCGAGATGTGGAGACAGCTTGGCTTCCAAACGTTACTTTCTCCTACTTTTCTGTTTGTGCTGTGGCCGTCAATTCCATTTTTTGGGGGGGGCGACGACGACGGCGACGACACTCTGGGCAAAATAAAAAGTATATTTTGCTTCATGAATCTCACGTACCTTCTCCGATAGTCTCACACAATATTGCACTGCATTTGTGTTCCAAATAAGTCTGAGTTTAAATTGTCTGTTTGATTCTATCTTCTTTTGTTTAGCATTAGCTCAGTAGCAGGACACACAGGTAGGAACAGCAGAAGGTGGACTCCAGCACTGATGTGATCGTAAATTAGATTCAGCCTTGGCAATAAGCATCCCCCTCAAGAAGACTGAAGATTACTAATGGGCTGCAGCTGAAGATTTGCAGCTTGGGTGGTCTGTCAGGGAAAATAATAATGGTGCCATGCACAGCGAAACATTGCAGTGCTTGCTTGATGTGACTGACACCCAATAAATAACCTATTTCAATTTTTTAAGCAGTCATGATGATAAACTTCCAGACAGGGTTTCACAGACGCCTGTTTTGATACATTATATACCCTCCATGACAAAGTGGGTATTTATGGGAAATCTCTCAAAAGCTTTCTTACTGTATTAAGTCTCCACAACTGGAGACAGTGCAAAGCATTACGGCGGTTTTAAATCTTTGGTTTAGTACCAGTGGAAACAGCGGACATGCGTTTAATGACACCTTTAAAATTCCTAAACTCTCTTGAATATGGTCAAACTAAGTTACTGTCCACAATAAGAACATTACGTCTCCTAACTCATCGTTCAAAGAGTTGTAAAATACATTTTACAAATGAAAAGGGAAGTAGTATTTGTTATCCGTCATAAAGTTCAGGAAGCATTCTTCCGGATTCTAGGGCATGATTCCCCTGTAAGGAGATAAGTGTACTTCCTGCCCACGTACAGCTCTCTTCCTCTCCAAAGCTAACCTGCTTCCTTACAGCATCAGTAAAAAGCAACAAAAGGGAGAGTCACTAATATAAGCAGATATTAACCTTGAATACATAAGTGTTCATGCGTGTTCAGCCTTGAGATGCCTGACATCTTTAGGTTCCTGACAGCTGATGTTTGTAAACCTCCATAAGGCATCTTTCCCTGCTGATGTTGATTAGCACAGTCACTAATGTGAAGGGTTACATATAAAGTCCATTTCCAGGTACCAGCCTGGTGTTACCCTTGTGTGTTACCTCTGTGTGTTACCTCTGTGTGTTACCTCTGTGTGTTACCTCTGTGTGTTACTTCTGTGTGTTACGCCTGTGTGTTACTTCTGTGTGTTACGTCTGTGTGTTACCTCTGTGTGTTACCTCTGTGTGTTACTTCTGTGTGTTACTTCTGTGTGTTACTTCTGTGTGTTACCTCTGTGTGTTACTTCTGTGTGTTACGCCTGTGTGTTACCCTTGTGTGTTACCTCTGTGTGTTACCTCTGTGTGTTACCTCTGTGTGTTACTTCTGTGTGTTACTTCTGTGTGTTACCTCTGTGTGTTACTTCTGTGTGTTACTTCTGTGTGTTACGTCTGTGTGTTACCTCTGTGTGTTACCTCTGTGTGTTACCTCTGTGTGTTACTTCTGTGTGTTACCTCTGTGTGTTACTTCTGTGTGTTACTTCTGTGTGTTACTTCTGTGTGTTACCTCTGTGTGTTACGCCTGTGTGTTACCTCTGTGTGTTACTTCTGTGTGTTACTTCTGTGTGTTACCTCTGTGTGTTACCTCTGTGTGTTGCGTCTGTGTGTTTCCTCTGTGTGTTACGCCTGTGTGTTACTTCTGTGTTGCCTCTGTGTGTTACCTCACACGGTCCTCCCCTAGTGTCCCAACAGAGATGCATGGCTTGCTGCAGCCCAGGGACCTCACCATGTGACTGTTAGCTCTTGGGAACAGTCTGGCCAATCAGCTCCAAGTCACTTTTCGTTCCTCAACTCCATGGAGACGTGTTGTTTTCCCTCCATTTTCTGGGCTGTTTGCTCTGGCATGTAACAAACACAGGTTTGGCCCCTCGATCTTTGACAACGCTCCAGATCAGAAGCAACACAGGAGGAAAGATTGGTGTCACAGGTCCAACAGAGCCTGTTACAAGGAGGTGATGGGAGGAAGAGACAGAAGAGCGAGAAAAGACCGGAGAAAAGGAAAATATGGAGGAAAAGATAGAGAAGAGAAAAGAAGAGAAGAAAAGTGAGAGAGAGAGAGAGAGAGAGAGAGAGAGAAAGAAAGAAAATAAAAAGGAAGGCAGATAGAGTCAGAAAGACAGACTGACAGATAGAAAGACAGACTGGCAGGTCCGATGTGCAGAAGAGACATGACAGATAGAGCAGAGAGAGACAGTCGTGACCAGACCCGCAATATGTCAGAAAGCAACAGAGCTGGACAAGATACGATAAGTACCACTGGGCAGATCGAGTCAAGAAGAGAGCAGACAGATAGAAAGTCAAGAGAACAGACCGAGCAGAGTAGTCGAAAAGACACGGCAACGATATACCAGACACGCAGGCAGAAGGTAAAACAGTAGCGTGACTAGTACGATAGTATAGAGGGTACCCTCTATCTCTAAACGTGACAAGTTACAGGTAGATATATAAAGAGGTTACCCCGTCTCCTAAGAGAATCGATGAACTTGGATATTATTCAGTATAAATAAGAGATGTAGAAGAAGGTTAACGCTCTCATCTAAACAGGAGCTATAGTTAGAAAATATAGGAGGAATTAACCCCCACTCTTCATCACAAAACTGTGACTATAGTCAAGTATATAGTTAGAAGGGTTACCCCTCTCTCTAAACTTGTGACCTTAAGTATCGGATCAGAGATAGAGGGTTATCAATCTCTCTATAACGTGACTAAGTAAGTAGTAGATAAAGGTTACCTCTTCTCTAAACTGTGACGACAATAGACATATCATAAGGGTTACCCTCTCTCTAAACTGTGACTATAGTTCAGTAGATATAAGGGTTACCCTCTCTCTAAACTGTGACTATTGTTCAGTAGATTAGCACCGCTGCAAAGTTAGTCTGTTATCCTTGGATGCCTCGTCTCCTGAAAAGAGAAGTTTGTATACGAATTTGAGGGCCACTGCTCACAAAGAAGATCTGCTTCATGGACACATTTCAGCATGTCAGGATCCAAACACAGACACAGTCTGTTACTTAGCGTGCTGATGTAGATGTCTAAAAGGGAACTACGCTATTTATATAGTTGCTACTAGTGTTACGTGTATATCGTTTCCAAGTTTGCATCTAATTTATCCAGTAACATTTCCTAAAGCGAAGATATGTCCATTTGAATACCTTTTTTTAAATAGACATGTTTTAAAGTAGTTTGGTTTCAAACCAGCTCCCTTTGGCTAGGGGCAGAGGCTGTAGAAGGGTAGGTAGTGCCAGGTGTCTGAGCCAGGCTTCGGTCTAACTTGCATAGAGCCTGCCTGACTCTCCTTCTCCAATGGACCGCTCTTTGGAGACTCTCTGACCATCCATGATGGGACAATTGGAGTTCTTTAATTAGTTTGAAGGGATCTTTCGTACCAACCCCCCATCCTTTCCCAACTGTCCATTCTTCAGGATTCTGAGGCACTAAGCATTTTTCTGTTCTGCCCTGGTGTACTGAGGGACTGTTTGATTGGCCCCTCAGCATGCAGTGAGGACTGGAAAAGAAGCAGGTTAGTCATTTTGTTTTTTTCCCTGCAAGGGAACAGCCAAGCTCAGTTGATAAGAGACTTCACTCAGCACAGCTTAATGATACAGCTCCTGTCCGTTACCTGGTAACTACAATGTCTTTGTGTCTCTGTCTTCCTCTCTGAAACCCTCAAATGTGCACGAGTGCTCTTTTTCATAACTGCATAATAGACAGTCCTGTGGTAGATGTGTCTAGGCAGTCCTGTGCTAGGTGTGTATTGGAAGCCGTGTGGCGTTCATGCAGATACAAAACAAGGATGAGCTACTCAACTATGTTCTGTTCGTAATGAATCACAGTTCAGTAATAACGTCTTCATCCTGGCAATAGTCACCACAGATGGGGATTTGATCCTGCAACCTTGAATTCAAGGTTTTACCTTGAGTGAATTCTTCCTTTGGTGTTTTACTACAGTGAAGACAGACACCGTATCTAACACAGTTTTTTTTGCTTCACTGTACCTTGAGTAAGTGGCAGAAAAAGGCCAGCGAGATTTGTGTCCCTCCCTCCCCTCCAGTCCCTGGCCTGTCCCTCCTTTCTTCCTGCAGGCAGGGAAGACGAGCATCTTTCTGCCAGGCCAGGAACTGGTGCCGTCTCTCTCTATCCATGCACACGCACACGACACGCGCGCACACACGAACACAAATACGCCAGACCGAACGAATACGACAAACACAAACACCACAAACACACATAGCACACACACAACACAACACCACACACAGATTACACGGACAAACACGCGCGACAAACTTTGTTACTTTAGAAATCAGAAGTGAATCAGCAAAGCGAGGTCTGCAGAGTTGGGATAAGAAGGAGCTAAAGACAAATCAGGGAGATGCAATATAATAATTCATGCGAGCCATTTGCATATCACAAATGTCAATCTGCAGCTTTAGAGGCAGAGAGGGTAAACAGCTACAACCCATTTCTAATTAAAAGTTTAGTTTTCATGAATTAAACATAAGCAGGAAGTATACAATATTAATGGCTCTTGGGACCCGGCCGGACAGACTCAGGGGAAACACAGGAAGGGGCGGGGCCTGGAGAGGGAGTTACAGGAAGGGGCGGGCCTGGAGAGAGATTTACAGGACAGGGGCGGGGCCTAGGAGAGGGGAGTTACAGGGAAGGGTGCGGGGCCTGAGAGGATTTACAGTGAAGGGGCAGCCTGGAGAGGAGCTTACAGGAAGGGGCGGCCTGGAGGCTTTACAGGAGGGGCAGAAGCCTGGAAGAGGGAGTTACAGGGAAGGTGGCGGGCCGGAGAGTAGAGGAGTGTGAAGGTGTTGTTGGTTATGCCGAACTAAAAGGTCGGAATTAAGCCGGGTCAGTCTCCCATCCTAGAAGAAACAACAAGATGAGAAAACTTGCAGTAAACATAGAAACAGCTTGAAAGAGTAAACGTTAACAACACCACAGTTTTTCTTAACTAGAAAACCTAGACGAAAGATATTTAAGTTCAGTCTAAGGGTTTTGTGTTCCATCCGCCCTACTACAGCAATTGTAAAGGCTTACTAGCTAACGATGAATAACACGCCTAAGAGGATTGTCGGTATGGAACATAACACAGGAAGTCCTTGCGAACTCAAGGTCACTTTTAGATTTCGGTGTGTTGCCTGTTACCTGTAAAAGTGAGAGGGTCAGTGTGATCAAGGACTGACCTACCACGATCTCATCGCTATCTCGCCCCTCATCGCGACGTTGATACTACCCCTCTCCTCTCATTGTCCCCTCTCTTATCTACCTACTCTCCCTAACCTACCACCTCTCCTGCTATACCGACACGAACCCTCCACGCCCCCCTAATATACACCCTGACCGGCGCTCATCATGCCCCTGTATCTTCGTATGACCCCTCTACATCATTCTGGACCACCTATACTGCACTTATCTACACACTGGCTCCTATCTAACCGAAGCCTTCCGTCAGCTGCTAAAATAAGACGCCGCTATTCCTATCTGCCTCTCTTATTTAACGCTCTTCGGTATCTGCCACTCCTTATCTACCACTTCTCCTATCTAAGACCGCCGTACTCCTAGTCAACCCCTTCCTACTCTGCCCCTACTCATATTAACCCCCACTAGTCCCCCCTATATTTACCTCTTCTATCTGCCTCCCTTAATCTAACACTCGTCGCTATCTACAAAATTACCTCTCTCCTGCCTACAATATCATCCTATCTACACTCTCGCTTCTACCTTCTCATCAGTCTATCCGACCTGCCACTAAGCCTGATACCTCCCTCTCTCGTCCCCCTCTCCCTGTCTAACCAACTCTCGGCTGTCCCATTCCCTCCTCTCTAGTCTCCCGCGCTCGCGCTAATTAACTCGTCCTTCTCACTCTCCTCATCCCTCTCCTGTCCCAAGCCCCTCTCCGGTCTCCCTCCATTACGCTAGGTCCCCTCTTCCTGCCACCTCAATACTTCATCAGAATGGGAAGCTCCTACTGTCTCCCAATGAGAGCTGTCTCCCCCGTCCTCCTGTCCCTCATCTGTCTCCCCCCTCACTGACTCACCCATACTTCTCCCCCTCCACTGTCTCCTCACTGTCCCTCTCTTCTCGCCCATACACCTCCACTCCACACTTCTGCGTAGCTGTTGGGGCATCTCTTGCACATGAATACACCTTTCAAATTCACACAAAAATGGTATAGGGAAGGTTAGCCAGAGAAAAACAACATTATCCTGTTTCACTTCCGCTCGAAGTAATCATTGCCTCCAATAAAAATAACTCTCTAGAACTACTTACGGGGCCCGTAGAAGCTGACAAATAAAACAACCATTTAGACGCTGAGGTACCAAATCAGCGTATTTATCAAGGCAGCAGTTTTCCCCTTAATTGTTTAGTAACCTTTACATGACATTCTCTAAAGGATGGCATCATCTTAAGGCTAGCTGGTTTTTAATTGCCGCAAGATACTGAAGATGTTGTCAGTAATGAAACAAAAGGGTCACTTTTTCTTTATACACTAATGAATGACATTACGTCTATTTCAAATGTTTTCCTTTTGTTAAAGCCGTAAAAAAAAATCAAATTATTATTGGGATGATGCGGTTTTTTTTCAAACAAGTAAGAAAAGTGTATTATCTCTGGTGCGTTCTGGAATGTTGATCTCCAAAAGGACATGTATGATAACATTATTGATGGACCACGAGGAGCTGAGAGGTGATTTACCTGCTGCCATGAACACATGACCGTCTGGTACATTGAAAGACACAAGCTGACAGTGAAAGCTTGTGTTCAGGGGAGGCGCAGGAGCGAGTTCATAAGACTCCTCTCCACTCACGCACAAAGAGAAGCTCTGAAACACATGGATATCAGAGATACGCACCTGTGCAGGCAGTGAAAGATCACTGCCGACAGGCCTGTGGCTATTACTGAGGCACAGACAGGGAGGAGGGGTAGTGACTGGGAAAAGAAGTGAAGAGAGAGAAAAGAGAGCTGGAGAGAAAGAGAGCTGGAGAGAGAGAGAGAGCTGGAGAGAAAGAGAGAAAGAGAGAGAGAGAGAGAGAGAGAGAAAGAGAGAGAGCTGGATAGAAAGAGAGAGAGAGCAAATGAGAGAGCTGGATAGAAAGAGAGAGAGAGAGAGCAAGAGAGAGCAAGAGAGAGAGCTGGATAGGGAGAGGGAGAGAGCAAGAGAGAGAGAGATGGATATAAAGAGAGAGAGAGAGCAAGAGACAGAGAGAGCAAGAGAGAGAGAGAGAGAGAGAGAGAGAGAGAGAAAGAACACATTAGAGGGAGTAAAGAGGGAAGGGGAGGCTGCCAAGCCCCTGAAACAAATTTGAGTTGAGCCAGACCTCCACATATGCCTGGTTTGTTGAGCGCACGGCTCTCAACCAGCAGTGCTCTCACCTGTGTGCCAGCAGGGACTTTAGACGAGGGCATTTTGGAGAGCTTTACAGTGCTCTACTCCAGCTGATATCCAACCAGGCTTGTCTCCATCTTCACAGCACTGCAGGAATGACTGGTGAAATGATCTCTCTCTTTTGGTCTCTATCTATACCTCTCCCTCTATGCATGTATGAACAACGCCAATTAAAATTATGCAGTGATTAAGATTTGGATTGTCAATCGCCTCATAATGTATTAGAAAGTTATCATTTTGAAATGTCTGTTAATTGCCTGTTGTGTATACTGCAAACAGTTCATTGTCATGTAGGAATTTACAACATATGTTTTATAAATTAAATATCTCCAGTTTGTTTGGAGACTCCATGTAAAGAGGATGAAGGGAGGAGGGTGGCTGTGATGTAGCAGAGTAGAGGCTGTGATGTAGCAGAGTAGAGACTGATATAGCAGAGTAGAGGAGGCTGTGATATAGCAGAGTAGAGGAGGCTGTGATGAAGAGGAGGCTGTGATGAAGAGGAGGCGGTGATATAGTAGGGTAGAGGAGGCTGTGATATAGCAGAGTAGAGGAGGCTGTGATATAGCAGGGTAGAGGAGGCTGTGATGTAGAGGAGGCTGTGATGTAGAGGAGGCTGTGATATAGCAGGGTAGAGGAGGCTGTGATGAAGAGCAGTCTGTGATGTAGAGGAGGCTGTGATGAAGAGGAGGCTGTGATGAAGAGGAGGCTGTGATGTAGAGCAGGCTGTGATGAAGAGGAGGCTGTGATGAAGAGGAGGCTGTGATGTAGCAGAGTAGAGGAGGCTGTGATGAAGAGGAGGCTGTGATGAAGAGGAGGCTGTGATGTAGAGGAGGCTGTGATGAAGAGGAGGCTGTGATGAAGAGGAGGCTGTGATGTAGCAGAGTAGAGAAAGGACCCTTTGGGCACGAACTGAGCCTGGCAGCCCTTAATGCAGCTGTCAGCCTTGCTGGCCCAGCGTTGCTCAGCGCACACATGCCATTTGCCATTCCCCTCTCACCGCCGCCCAGATTATACGGCTTTTAAATGAGCTGCAGCCATGGGGAACACGTCCCCGGGAACGCCTGTCGCCACGGAGACATGAGCCATGATTCGCCGTACCATTAATCTCGCCTGGGAAATCTCCTCCGATTTGTCCCCTTCTAGGTGAAGCCATAACCTTCTCCCTCTGTCAGTCGTGCTCTTCAGCAGCCTGACAGACCCAGGAAGCTGCCTGCCCTGGAGCCGGTAGTGTCCTCAGGCTGACACCTGCTGATGGAGCTAAGGCAGGGAGCAGGGCTGGGATTCCAACATGGATCTCATCTATAATTTGTGCCTGAGAAGGCAGAGTTGGTTCGAGGTTCGATTTCAAATATTTCGAGGAGAACTTCAAGAGGTCGGGGTTGAAAACCACTTCAGCACCAGAGGTATTTTACCTACAACAAGGAATGTATCTGACGATGACTTATTCATGAGTCCACAACCTTGGTTCTACTTCCACAACCATTGCTCTGCTAAGATAGGGAGTTGATGTCAACTATAAAATGAATTATGTTAAACCTTTTTCTAGACGTTTTGTCAAAGTAATTCTTCCTGAAGCCATATGTGACTCCTAGCATGGCAGACGTTACCTCTTCAGGTGTCACTGCTCAAAGTGCTGTGGTCTCTTAGGTGGAGACACCCTGCTGTTGTCACCTGCCTCTCCTGTTCTTCACAGGTGAGGCTGCATCACCAGGAGACCTCATTACACACACTGTGGTTGAAGGACATTCTTTTGTGCTAAATTTACGTGTTTGTTTCCACAAGCTGTTCCTGTCTAAGCAGAGAGACTTGTCATCAATGTCACGCTGAAGAAAAGAACAAGGCTCACAGAAATATATCCAGGTTCAAAGTTTCACATTGGGAAACAGATTGTCTCACAATGACTGTTGGTCCAGTTTCACTGTGACCTAGAGTAACATCTGCTGTGGTTCTCATCCATCAGCTCACTTGATATAAATACCTGTAGGTAATCTACGCACTAACTAAAGCTGGGTGATAACTATGAACTAACTAAAGCTGGGTGATAACTATTAACTAACTAAAGCTGGGTGATAACTATGAACTAACTAAAGCTGTACAATAGGAATGAACTAACTGAAGCATGATGATAGCTATGAACAACTAAAGCTGGGTGACAGCTATGTACTAACTAAAGCTGGAAGATAGCTATGAACTAACTAAAGCATGATAATAGCTATGAACTAACTGAAGCTGTACGATAGCTATGAACTCCTGCCCCCCTTGAGTTTAGTGCCACATTAGTGCTCAGTCCTGTTTGTCACCAGGGTGACCCTCTGCCCAGAGGCCGAACAAACACAGGAAGGGTTCCAGACACTCTTCATGCTGAGCCAATGCAGAAATACAAGGCCATCACCATTACACTGAATCATTTACTTAGAAAAAAGGGGGCAAGTGAAAGGGGGGCGTGTGTGTACCCCAGCCCTGCAGAGCAGTGGCTGCCCTGTGCCCACTATCACAATAGAGCTCCATTACTAAACATCCCTGGTTTTCCACAGTGACATCAACATCTCTGGGATACGGCTTCTTTTGATTCAGAGAAATAAAGCTGGAAAAGGAAAGATGTGAGACATGGAGAGGTTTTACGCTGGCCTCCTGGATGGTTCCTTCTTCTCATCGCACCATTGGCACCCAGCTGTGCCTCTTTGTGCCAAAGCTGCCCGTGGATTAACAAGCTCTCTGTTTCTCCTCATAGTCAGCCCAGCACCAGACAGCCTCGTTCACATTTGTTTCCTCTTCTTCTTTTTAAAGTTTGCAAAGCTGTAGATACTTAGAGCAGATTTAACCGCTGGTTTAGTCCTTCTGTATAATTTAACAAATCCCTACAAAGGCCTGCATCTCTACAGTATGAGGAGTAGCACACAGAGATTGCAGGGTGAGATTTCCTGACGGAGACCTTTCACACGGTGACCAGAACACACACACACGCATGATCTTTGTGCAGTCTTCATCGAGAAACATGTTCACATGACATGTTAACATATAAGAATTGGCTCTTAATAACTGATGTCAATGTCGAGAATCTAGATTTTGGATTCTGATCAGAGCTGCTGCAGGCAGGGCTTAATGGTTTGGTGTTTCAGCTTCATGGCTGGAGTGGAAGAACACGTCTAACTGCCTGCGTGTCTTTCTGATGATGTAAATCGAAAGGTTTACCACTCAAATATGAATACTTGTGTAAGTTCTATACACATGTTCAAACGCTTCTCTGCTTACTTGTTCAATAAAAACCAAAGGCGATTTAATTGGTTCAAGACAAGAAGGAAACTTTCTGGAACGAGAGCTGAGAGTGGAGCCTGCAGCTTTTGGACGCTGAGGCCAAAATCACTTTGTCTGGATTAATTTATGTGGATGAACATCCAGCCCAGTTCAGTAGATGCAGGATATTCAGCCCAGCTCAGTATATGCAAGTCTTAAGAAGCCAGGTTGACAGAGCTCCGCCACTAATCCCAGGTGAGCGAGTTAGCTTGGCCGGCTTCACATCCAGCTGCAGTAAATACCTGTTCCTACCTCAGAGATAAACATACACTGAGGTTTAGTGTCGCGTTCCTAGGCTTTCACCCTAATTATTTCTGTCTTGAATAAATCCATGAGCTGATGGTGGTAAAGAGTCTTTTTCTGTGCAAAAGGTACGAGAGAGGTTCTGACAGGTGTGTCAGAAAACAGCAGGTGGTCCTCACAAGCTCTGGCTCTCTGATCCACACCTGCTTACACACAAACTCTCTCAATGTACAGGAACATACATGTGAGGAATGATCACATGTTTTGATATGCTTCACATACATTGATACAGTACAAAGTACAAAGTACAACGATATGTGAAAATCAAACATTGAGGAGATGGAGATCTGTGTGTCGGTTTCACATGATACTGCATATGTGAAAAAGACACACAAGATATTTGTCTCTGCAAAGTTAGAGTGTGTCAGGGACTGGTGAAAGTTTAGACTATTACTTTAGAGCCCTCTTTGAAGTTCAGAGCTCAAATACTCTCATTTGTATCTGGGAAAACTGCTGCTGTTGGCAACTTTGGTGTTGCTCTGGGAGCCATGAAGTAGGTTGAGTCTGGAGACAAATTGAGAAGACAAATAGTGACAACTCTAAATGTCTGGAAGTCCTCAGGCGAGGAAGAAGATTGTGGAGAAACCGGCAACATGTTAGTGTTCCTCATGGTGAAGTTAAAACAAAAGTTGTTTGTTATAGTTTGAGTCAACTCTAAAAAGACATCGACTTTTCCAATTCCCAGTGCATTGCCAAGTGTATTTTCTGCTTTCCCACAGGGAGCACTCTGAAGAATGGATTGGTGAAGGAGGAGCAGGAAACCAAAGGAGAAAAGAGGCATAAGTATGCACACAGCGGATAGAACACAGATCCCAAAGGAGCACAAAGACTCTTCTACCTCCTGAGGTTTGCAACAAAAACCCAGCAGTCCACCTTTTCCTGTAGCGGAAAAAATGGCCATCCCATAATAGTAAGACAGAGAAGCGGTGGCCATCCCATAATAGTGAGACAGAGAAGCGGTGGCCATCCCATAATAGTAAGACGGAGAAGCGGTGGCCATCCCATAATAGTAAGACGGAGAAGCGGTGGCCATCCCATAATAGTAAGACAGAGAAGCGGTGGCCATCCCATAATAGTAAGACAGAGAAGCGGTGGCCATCCCATAATAGTGAGACAGAGAAGCGGTGGCCATCCCATAATAGTAAGACAGAGAAGCGGTGGGCATCCCATAATATTAAGACAGAGAAGCGGTGGCCATCCCATAATATTAAGACAGAGAAGCGGTGGCCATCCCATAATATTAAGACAGAGAAGCGGTGGCCATCCCATAATATTAAGACAGAGAAGCGGTGGCCATCCCGCAGGTTCAGACTTCTAAGACGCACAGGTTAACGAGAGGAGCAATAGTTCCTAGGTTCCATCCATCGTAAATTCTTTCTCTCTCTTCACTCTCCTCCTTCTCTCTCTCCCCTGTTCTCACTCCTCCTCCCCTCCTCTCCCCTGGTCCTCCTCCCCCTCCTCCTCTCCCATTCCTCCTCCCCCCTCCTCTCTCCTCCTCTTGCTTCCCCTTGGTCGTCCTCCTCTCACTCCTCCCATGCTTCCTCTCCTCCTCTCTCTCTTCCTCCCCCCCCTTCCCCTTGGTCTCTTCCTCCTCCCGTCCCCCCTCCTCCCTCCCTTCCTCTTCCATGGTCTCTCTCCTTCCCCCCCTCCTCTCCTCCCCCCTCCTCCTCCTCGTCCCTCTCCCTGTCTCCTCCTTCCCCTCCTCCTCCCTCCCCCTCCCCTCCCCCTCCCTCCTCCCCATGGTCTCCTCCTTCTCCACCTCCTCGTCCCCCTCCTCCTCCTCCCCCTGGTCCCTTCCTCCAGCATGGGGAGCAGCAGGAACAGTCTGCTCCAGCTGCCTCAGCTCCCCGCAGCTCCCCGCAGCTCCTCGCTGCTCCTCACTGCTGGCCAGCTGCCTAATGGCAGCCGTAAAAGGAAACGGGGGGAAAAACAAAGTGTGAGCACTTGAGACGCTCTCCTGGAGCCTCCAGGGCCTCAGCGGGGCCGCAGGAACACAGATTGTTTGCAAACACACAATAAGATATGCAGCTCTGCAGTGGAGACTGTAGCAGCTGGGGGGCAGGACTGGAGCGCTCTCTGTTGTCTCAGTACAACACCAGCACAACACTCTCCTCTGTAAACACCAATCACTTGGACTTGAAGGAAATTGGTCATTCTTTACAGCATCGACAACAGATGCAAATCAAAATACCTGGTATTCATTTCAGCAGAGCAGCGGCGTGGAACTGTATAAGTCGGATGTCTCACTATGAGGGTGAGGAGGGAAGCAGACAGGTTTAGGAAAGGTTTGTGTGCGTGTTAACAAAAGTAAAATGCTTGATAAACACGGATTGCAACTGTTGTGCTTCAAACCGCGAGACTTGTAGGTGTCAATGAAAACAATGCTACATCAGGTGGCAGGGTGAACCCCAAACCAACATTCACAATAACAAATGTAGCTGGTTTAGCACTCAATGCCCAAGATATTTACATGATTTTTCATTGCAGCTGCTTACTGAAGAGAAAGTGATTGTCACCACCTGGTCAGATGTGGCAGTCTTTAATGAGGTAAACAAGAGCGTCATTATCACCTGGCTGAACAACAGCATTCAACAATGGCTTCTCATTTGATGCAGTTCTATTCAATCTTCATTCAATCAAAAACAATGTTGCCCTTTATTTTGCCTCAAATTATATTTTCTGAAAAGGTGCTGGAAGAAAAGACGTCCTGTCAAATAAACAGTCCGAGGAGAATGAGGTTTTGTGAGAGACGAAATGGAGCATTGGTTTACTGGCTCAGATGGGAGGGCCTGCTTGCCTTATTCGGTGCTGTAATTGTGGCTGACAGTGTGACTGTTCTGACAGCGGAAGGGAGAACCTGAGCTTAGTGGGGTGAATGTTCAGATGAGACAGAATTTACAGTTAAAAGAAAGAGTAACAGGTCTGATGGTAGACAGCTGTGTAGTCCTGTCTCATCATCTCATAGTGTCTTGGTGCTGCAGAAGGTTTGGAGAAGCTGGTGAGGGCGCTTTGATGATATCATGTTGACCTTTCAATCCTTTCTCTAGTCGTTTGTAGTTACTGTCTTGAAGATTAGATTCTGTTCTGTTGTCTTAATCTGACATTGCAGCAGCAGACAAACATACTGCCTGGCCTCTCTACATTACCATGGATTTAATTGTCAGATTTAAATCTCCAATGCTAATTTGAGATTTTAAATCTCCATTTTGTGGTGGTGTGAATGTGTTCAGTCTGCTGGTGTTAGTGTGCGTGTTCATTTTGCTGGTGTTAGTGTGTGTTCAGTCTACTGGTGTTAGTGTGTGTTCATTCTGCTGGTGTTAGTGTGTGTTCAGGATACAGGTGTTAGTGTGTGTTCAGTCTGCTGGTGTTAGTGTGTGTTCAGTCTACTGGTGTTAGTGTGTGTGTTCATTCTGCTGGTGTTAGTGTGTGTTCAGTCTACTGGTGTTAGTGTGTGTTCAGTCTGCTGGTGTTAGTGTGTGTTCATTCTGCTGGTGTTAGTGTGTGTGTTCAGTCTACTGGTGTTAGTGAGTGTTCAGTGTGCTGGTGTTAGTGTTAGTGTGTGTGTGTTCATTCTACTGGCGTTAGTGTGTGTGTTCAGGATACTGGGGACTGAGTCCTAGGTCTGAGGCTGTACTATTTTTCTCTGGTCTCTCCCTCTTCAGGGGCTGTCCATGTTCTCATCCACATGGATTCGAGGAGATTTTCTGTCTTTTGAAATGCCTGATTAAAAAAAGCCCCTCTTCTTTAATCTATAATGGAGCAGACGTTATCATTATTGTTCAATAATGCACAGGGGCCGGCAGCATCAAGTATTAATAACTTATCGAATACTGTGGTTTCCGGTGACCTGCCGTTGGCCATGCTCTGGACTTGAACAGACCTGGGAGCTGCAGACTACAATAGGCAGGGGAAGGTCTGCCTGCAGGTTACTGGGCAGCAATCTGTGTGTATGTGTGTGTGTTTTATTGACAAAAGGCCACTGTAATATTGGAGGGAACATGCCCATAAGGCCTGCTGAAAAGCACTATTTTAAATTCAGGTTTTGCTGCAGTCTCTCTGTCCTGCAGTTTTTTTTACAGTTCATCATCTTTATAATGGAAGAAAAAGTAAGGTACGTTCATACAAGCTCAGAACTTAACATTTGTGTTGTTTTTTCTATGTGATTGACAGGCTAGGTGATTCACTGATTATCATAGTTGAATATTTGCTGATTGGACAGTTTGATTGTTGGAGTTGTGTTGTGCTCTCTGATTGGACATTTGAAGACGGAGCATTTACTGCTCTTTGCAGATTTTCTTTTCAGGGTTAAGATTCATGTGTTTACTTTACAGTGCAGCCAGTAAACACTGATCCTGACTCGGATCACCAAAGTGCTGGAGATCTACACTCTTCTGATCCTATATCTGCTGCTGTACTTCCTATATGCATTTTGTACATTTCTTTGGTTAAAAGAACCTGCTAAAGGAAATCAACATAAAATGTATTTTGGGTGAGTATACAGTACTGTACAAACACCATTCTACAATTTAAATACTCATTTGCTTTGTAAAGCACCACCAGCAATCATGTCAGGCAGTGTGTCTTGCTGTGTTTAATGTGTTAAGCTTTGTTCAGTGTGTTAAGATGTGTTCAGTGTGTTAAGCTTTGTTCAGTGTGTTAAGCTGTGTTCAATGTGTTAAGCTGTGTTCAATGTGCTCAGCTGTGTTCAATGTGTTTAGCTGTGTTTAATGTGTAAAGCTGTGTTCCATATGTTCAGTGTGTTCAGTGTGCTCAGCTGTGTTTAATGTGTTCAGTGTGTTCAGTGTGTAAAGCTGTGTTCAACTGTGTTCCGTATGTTCAGTGTGTTCAACTGTGCTCAGCTGGGAGGTGAGAAAGTTGTCCTTCCCATGTAAAACATGCAACTCCATCCTAAGGAACAACTGAGTCGTTCATTTTCATAATTCAACAGCGCCGTTACATTCCACTGACTTTCTCACACCAAGCAAATCCATTATTTACTCCGTTTTTCTATCCATTATCCACCTCTGTAATCACCTAAACACATCCGCAGGGAAGCCACCTTCCAAGGCCTGTAGTGAGAACAGCATGTGAAGCTATGACGTTTTATGCAAACTAGGAGAGTACACTCGCAGAGAAGTATTCATGAGTTGTGTGAAAATGTGTTTTCAGAAGTGATGATGTCAGAAAAAAATACATGTGAAAAGGGGCTGGAAGGAACAACATTTTGAAGGTGGTTATTGATGTGGTAATCAAACAGTTAGAGTTGGGGAAAGAAAGATTCCTGAATCCTGGAAGCATCGTTGTTGCTGTGGTCGACTCATGGTCTACATTATTATGTAATGTAACGCTACAACCGCAGCAGATACAATTGGAAACAGACATGATATGCGTAGAAGTCTAGGTTGTGTCAATTTAGTACCTGCAAACAATATGCTCTGTACTTCTGATGAAGTTCAGTCAACGCTTTGGTCAACAGCCTCACTAACTGTCAGTAAACCAAATGGAAATTGAAATACAAGTTAACAAACAGTTGGCCATGTTTCATTTTGTGTGCAGTAAACATCCCATATAAAAATCTATTTGTTGGATGGCTTGTAAATTGAAAGCTTAAAGATGGTTGCCTAGCAACTGAGGCCCAGTTGCCAACCGAGGTATTACTGCCAATTATGGGGTGGGCAGTGGAAGTGGTATGTCCTTTTTCTCTGCGACTGGGATGTCAATTTACCCCAAAAAATAGACCTGAGAAGATCTAACACTATGACTGCCTCCGCCAGCACAATGAAGGCAACAAAACACAATAATGACGATAAAAGCAACATGAAAGAATAACCAAAATAATAACTAAAAGTGAAAGAATAACTATCATTTTAACAAACTGTGTAACATCAAAGGAGCCGACCTTTGTTGTCCTGTTCTGCTCCTTGAATCGGTTCTGCTTCGTGTCCAAGATAAAGCATCTGTATCAAACTATGGAGAGCTGCCATTTACCGTGCCCGACCCTGTATGTGAAAGTCTAGCACAAAAAAACAGGCATACATTGTGTAGGAAAAACAAACTGCCACAAACCATTGTGGAGTTAATGTTTAGCAGATTAGATTGACCAGACATATCTCATAGCCTCACCTCGCTGGAAGGGCTTGGTCTAGAGCACTGATGAAAACTAATGTTGTAATTCTGCTCAGATATTGCACCTGACAATTAGATTTAGTTGTCTTATATGAGGGCAAAGCTCTTGTTGGGTAACTAAGTTTCCTTCATATTATTGCTTTACTTTCTGCCCTGGTAGACGACATTTCTACTGCTAATCACCTCCTGCAGACTGAGAGAGCTTTTCAGCAACCGCGTGTGTTGAAATCTCTGGGTCTTCCTACACTTCTCCTGATGTCTGGGCCTTTCTGAGCCAGGACTGCATACAACAAGGTGACAAGGATATAACAATGACACTAAAATATACTGGAGAGGCAATCACATCATTATAACTGAATTACAGCAGGGGTTTTTCTGTACTTGATGGCCCAAAACTGAATGTTGACATGGGCTTTCCTGCAGCAAAGACAGCAACGTTGTTACTTAGGAATCTATGATTTTAATAACCAATACAACAGCTCCCAGACATGCTAATTAGGTTATAGTTTCCAACTAATCTCATTAAAAACAACCTCAAGTCTTTGAACCATGGTTGGCATTTTCTCTGTAATTATTTGCCACTGCCTGTTGCATTTCCTTTCAGATAAACCCACAAACCGGGATGCCTGTCTCATACCTTGACTTCTTAAGTGTAACTTTAAGGACTGCAGACAACCCCTCTCCTGAACTGTCTCAACCTCACTGCATAGCGGCTCAGAGGGAGAGCCAGGGAAAAGCAGGTCTGTAGACTCCTCTCTCGACAGCCCCTTCCCTTAACACACACCGAGGTGGCAGCCAGGTCTTCCCAAGTCAAACACTCTTTTAATCTCTGTGGCAGCCGTGTTCTTGGGTGCGCTACGCTGCGGGCCTGGCACGCTAAGAGCTGTTTTAATCATGCCTGGGATGTGTGAAGTGGTGGGCCAGGGCCCTAGGACAGGGTGTCATGTGGATGTCTTCAAAGGCGCAGTGCAGAATGGCGGGTTAATGTTGTGATAACGAGACTTCTCATTATGCTGCCAAGACCTGGGTCCCCGCTTTACAGCGTGATAAGCAGAGGAGCCTGTCCCAGAGCTGCCAGAGAGACTGCAGGCTGGTCCAGGAAGACTGGGAGACTGCAGGCTGATCCAGGAAGACTGGGAGACTGTAGACTGTTCCAGGGAGACTGGGAGACTGCAGGCTGGTCCAGGAAGACTGGGAGACTGCAGGCTGATCCAGGAAGACTGGGAGGCTGCAGGCTGTTCCAGGAAGACTGAGAGACTGCAGGCTGTTCCAGGAAGACTGGGAGACTGGAGGCTGATCCAGGAAGACTGTAGACTGGTCCAAGAAGACTGGGAGACTGGAGGCTGATCCAGGAAGACTTGGAGACTGCAGGCCGTTCCAAGAAGACTGACAGACTGCAGGCTATTTATTAGATATTCATGAACTCAGTCCCATATCCATCCCCATCCATCAACTCTGTAGCATACATTTTACAATTCAAGCAACATCTGTATCTTTAACTCAACACTAAAGATATCCACTAAGGTAGGCACAGATTCAAATGTTCAAATCCATGAATGTGTTATTGGGCCTCTGTTGTAGACTGAGGCTTTATTGGTCGTGTATCTGAACCATAACTGAACCAGGAGTCCAAACCCGTTTGACTTAGCCCAGTGGTCTGGATTCAAGTTAATTACAGAAGAAAGAAAAAGCCTTTGATGCATTTTGACATGAAATTCCTTTCAGCAGGATGTGTAAATGTTTTGTACCAGCTTTTCCGGAAAGCAGAAAGCAAATGTAAGAGGGCTTCTGCTGTATTTTTTGCCAAACTAGCAATCTGCTAAACACACACCAGAATCGGAGCACAATCAGTCTTTTGTATGAAGGCTAATGACTAGATAAATATCTATACGGTTGTATCTTTATTTTCATTGGCTCTGACGTGGTTTGAACCCAGTTCTAATATAGAAGATAAATCAAAGTTCTTAATAGGAACAGGAACATTTACTAGCTTCACTAGCTGTGCAAAGTTGCACCTGACCTTTGAGAGCTAGTTTTCATTTGAAAGGAAACCCTTCTCTTTTAATTCAGGAGCCGTTGATTTCCATCTCTTCTTCCCTTTGTTCACAGGAAAAAGAAAACAATTACAGCAGACTTGGGAGGTCACATGCATCTGAATAGCACACTCCTGTCAGCCTTTTAAAGTAATGTTTGCCAAAGCCAAAGGTCACTCCAAGTGGCTTGGTTATTGAAACAAGCTGAATGAAATTCATGCACAGACCTGAAAGGTCTTTTCAGTTATTTCATTTCGCAGGTATTTTCATCCTTCACTTCGCTGCTCGTGTGGTGTCCTTACTTTCTCTCTACCCAGAAAATCCCGACTGTGTCTGAGTGCCATCACGCTGCATCTACCTGTGGGAAGGACACGATGAGACGTTAGCATGCTGAGTCCTGTCAATCACATTGTCCAGGAGATAAAACCACGGTGGATATTCACTGTACACACTTAGTTTACATTGTTATTTACATTTGGATACATTACTCACTGTACACACTTAGTTTACATTGTTATTTACATTTAATACCGGAGTTATAGCAGCAGCGGAATATGACCAAAACTGAAAGAAAAGCAACGTCCATTGCTCCTCTAATCTTCTTATCGAATGGTGATCGTTCATACAGTCATACTTTCCCCTTTATCCAAACAGCTGCGCTTATGCTCCCAGCAGCAGCTTCCCTGAGGCGAGCTAAACAGCATACGACACGATATCTCAGACACAGAGCACCATTACAGTACAGCCACGCTGCAGCGCATCGATCATGTCTTAAAAACGAACGTCCTGTCTTTCAGCTCCAAACACAATGATTATGGAGCAGGCGTGGGAGACGATTACGCTATAGACTCTGAAAGCAGTACACAACACGAAGCTGCAGAGGGCCTTGGGCACAAACAGCCTTCGCTAACTGGCCAAACACCCTGGAGGAGCAGGATTCTACTGAAACACCCCCACACCACAAGCCCTCTCAATGCTTCTCTGTCTGTACAATACATGCACACGGAAAGCAGGAATAATACTTAGTCAATATGGGGCATGGCCAGAAGCACGGGAGCGGGCTGTACGTGGTGATGTGGATGGAGAATGAGGGTAGAACCTTCATATTACTAGCGTAGAACAACAGCAACACCCCCTCCCCCCTTCCCACAGCAGTCACGCAAACATCTCGCTTCTCGTATCTCATTATCACTCTGTTATTGTATAAGGCTGAAGACGTTACAATTGAATGGAAAAATACTTAGTGTGAACTGAGGCTGAGGCGAGGTGAGGGTTGCCAAAAACGATTGCATTTAAAACCTTTTTTGAGACCCAAACAAAAACGTCCTGTGAACACATCTGTTCTCTAAACACATCTCTCCTGTGAACACATCTCTCCTGTGAAGACATCTCTCCTGTCTATGGCACAGGTGCCTTGCAGCCAGTAGACATGGAGAAGGAGAGCAATGAAACCGCATGCTGGGGAAGAGGACACAACATAATGAAGTGATTCTATTAAAAAGCCATCTGAACGTTAATAAAAGTAATGATTTGATTATTACATCCAGCCCTGGACCCAGAGGCACAGGTCCTTGCGATTTTATTTTTATGCTGCTCCATCAAAGAGAAAATGAAAAAGAGCGGAAGAGAAGAAAAGAAACCATAAAAACTATTGCCACATTTTTCTATTTCTGCGTTAATGGGATTTGGTTCCTGTTTCTGATGTGGTCAGGACAAAAGCTTTATTAGTTGTTGGAAGAGATGGGATCAAACACATACAGCACATGGCTGCACATGCTCACCTACTGCTCTCGTGTCCAGACTCTTTCAGCAAATAGGCAGGTGGGTGGATGTTATGTTATGTTTCAACGTCATAATTATGGATATGCTATTTACTCTGAATACAATTTGTATTTTAAATTGAAAGAAAGTACTTTTTTCCGATGTGGTCATTTTCATTATTCACCAAATATAATGCTTGGTAGATCAAATACATTTTAAAGGTAAACTAAATTGAATCTCACAATCTCTCTCTGTCTCTCTCACACACACAGTTGATGAAAGTGTTTTTCTGTCTCTTCATAAACAGAGTGACTAAGTTCAAGTGAGTGCTGGATTTTTATACATATTTATGAATATGCAGATTGGGAGAGAAAATCAGACCCTAGACAAGATGACAACACCAGTTTTAGGTCTCGATCACATCTCTGCCTGCTCTGAAGGCCTGAGGACAATCTTTTATAGGGCTCAAGAATGCAAACATAGATAGTGACAATCAGGCTGTAATGCAGTTGCAGCAGTCACAGAGAAAGAGATTCACAGCTCTCATCTCAACACCACTGTCTGACAAGAGATCATAGTTGGAGCTCTCTTTCTCCTTTCCGCAAACCTTTATTAAATCTGACACATAAACACAATCTGTGTCTTATTAATAGCAAGCTAACATGAGAAACATACTAACTAGTATCCAATGACAAGTTCTATTGGTTAGTGATTAATATAAGCACACAGGAAATCCCAATTTCTTCCACACACACACACACACACACACACACACACACACACACACACACACACTTCAGACCCAGCAGAAACAACGGCAACCAAACCCAAGCTTGGCAACGCTTTTCCTCACATCCACTCCAGTGTGTGAGAGAATAAGAGTTCTGAAGAGCCGGAAAATGATATGTATAAGGCTGATAAACTTAACCATGAAATGTCATAAAACTTTCTCCCATTCCATTTGCCATGCTGTGGGATGCAGAATCCATTCCTTTGCAGCCTGCCAAGGGGGGACTGTGGTGGAATGACAGACACGGTCACGACTTTAACCAGACCCCAGGCTGTCAACCATTTACATTCACTGTCCCCACAGGACGTTACAGGGGATGTGGGTGTCACTTAGCCCAGTGACACCCGTGACAGACGCCCACGGAGACTGTCCTGTCGCAGGATGTGGAGAGGAGCGAGGGAGCCTTGAAGGGCTGGAGTGATGGACAATTACAGGCTTACTGTGGTGTGTGTGTGTGTGTGTGCGTGCGTGTGGTGTGTGTGTGTGTGTGAGTGTGTGTGTGTGAGTGTGTGTGTGTGTGTGTGTGCTTGTGTGTGTAAGTCAGTCTGCACCAATGAGTCGTTTCTGTCGCTCTGTGGTCTGGGCAGGTCAAGGTAATGTGCACTGATTTGGAAAGTGAGATGTACATGAGATAAACAACAGAAAGATAGGAAGTGTTGATAGAGATAGATATGGCAGAAACCGTATGGCTCTGAGCATGACTCAAAGCTTATGTAACTTTAATTTATTTTATGAATAGCTAAATACTTTAAATATATGTTAGCTGAGTTTGAATTTTTCCCATTTTCATATTAAACAATGAAATATCCCTCATTCAAAGGACATACTATCTCTTTGTATTGAGTCAGCAAGTCCAACCTTGTGCTGTGTGAAAGGTTTGACTTGTTTGGGAAAGATTTCTTCACATGAACAAAGAAGTGATTGGCAGCCCCATTACCATTGGCTTGTAAGGTGGGAAGAACAAAACAGTCATCATAGTAATAAAGAGTTGTTCGTTGCGTGGGAAAAAAAACTCTTTCATGGTCTGCTTGTCAACTAATATTGCTGCAATAAAAGTTGGCATGGAAAACATTTGAATGGCAGTCAAAACCAGCACTCCACTTCATTATTCAGTCTCACAAGGTCTTGAAAGTGTGTTTTTGTTCTGTAATGGCTACAGGTATGTTTACAGACAGACGGAAGATAGAGTGGCTACCTTGTACAATTGGTGACACGTCAAATATTTTGATGATGGAACTTTAAAATGTGAGTTTGATTAGAACGAAAACATCCAATCAAACCTGATGTCACAGAATATATGTAGGCAAAATCTATGCAGAACAGAGTAACTTTAACTGCATTAAATAGAATTGCAGGTGTATTTGACAGCAAAGTTGAATATTAAAGATTAAAAGTTTAAAATTGTAAATCCGCAGTTAGTGGAGTTCAAATCAATTTTTACATGCTTCAACAAAGATACGTTTATGTATAATGAAACAATGCATGTATTTTATGCTGTCAAATATAAGTTAGCACATCTTCTGTTTGCCAAACATTGAACGTGATCTGCAAACTTTGATCTTAAATCAATAGATATCTGACTGAACTGTATTCAAGCAGTCTCTGTGCTCTGCAGCAGGTGTAAACACAGCTATTTGCTTCTATAAAATACATCCATTGATTTGGTCTCTGAAAGTCATGAACCTTTGGAAACTGCAGAGCTAAACCAACAACTATTTCCAATCCTTTTTCAGCAGGTTCTTTCTGTCTGGTAACATTTAGAAATTCACTCTGTTGGAGATGATATCACTCGGATGAGGGAATTGCACAACCATTAAATTGGATTCAGTCATTTTACTGGCTGTATATTTTAAGTTGGTTATTTCTCATCTGGATTTTAGGTTGAGCCTACAGAGTTCTCACTAAGAGGTTTGAACTGCAGGAATGTTTGAACAAGTGTGTTTCCTGGATGCAGGATCTTTGCTATTCTTTTCGACAGGACTTTTTGAAAAGTCTTCAACATAATGAACTGGTTGATGGAATAATAATGCATTCATTTTTCAGATGCTTTTCTCTATAGCAATGTGAAGCACGAGGGTAATTGAACCTGCAACCACTTGATCTGAAGGCAGATATCTCAATACCACTGAAGCCCTTCAGGCTGAAGAAAACTACATTTAGATATGCAGTCTAAATGTGATAATCTTGTTTCTATCTCTCTCCATTCAATTGATGAAAGATGTGAGCTAGTCCCCTCTGGCCTCTGTCATGTAAAAGATCTGTCTGTAACATTTGGATGAGAGCGGGGTCCATGTATGTGTTAGTTGAGTTGCGCGACAGGACAGATTTCCAAGCTGAATATTACACGGCTGTGTGACACAGCAGCATGCCTGACTGTGTGGCCGATCTCCCATGTAAGAAAAGACACAGTAATTACATGAAGGTTCTCATTTAATGTGGAATTGATTCGGCGGTGTAACTTCAGGTCATCCTTGAACTAGATACTTAAAAATGAATAGAAGAACAGTGCCTAAAGTGAATTTAAAAATGCAGGAATAATTACACATATACTGCAAACTAATTAAGAAGCTGTGAACTCCTTGCCCCTCATTCCATTCTCTGTGTGATTAGGAATCATATTTCATATGTCCCAAAAGTCATTATTAATTTCTCCATTGCAAATGTACTGTGAACTACAGTCCTTTTCTAGTGGAGACAAAAATGGACCTGTGACATCAGAAGAGAAAAAAAGGTTACTATTTCAAAGTCTGCCTCTATATTTAATAGTAGAAAAAGTCTGGCAAGAAGTATGGGTATTTTTATAATTCAATGGTCATAATTTATTCTTGCTGCACTATGACTGTTTTTTCACATAAATTTGAGCCTTCTTTGGACAGCAACAGAGAATCAGAACAAGAAAATGGTTTAAACATTTTCATGTTGGTTCTAATCAGTTCAACCACGTCTGAGTTAGAGCAATGTGGTCTGACTGGAATTAAAGGTTAGCTGTTTTAAGTAAATGTCTTTACTTGAAATTAGAAAAATTATGAGATAAATGCACAATATATACCTGAAAAAATCTAGAAAAAATCTTTGGAGAATAAAAATGTTGGTCAATAAAAGTAGGACGTGGCAATTAAACACTCCAGCTGGAAGGTTTTCCAGATTAATTCAGTCAAGTCCACACCTTTCCCAATGTCTGAGGACACTATCATGGGCCTTTCACTGTTAGAAAAGACAGGAAACAGAAAGACAGATTTACTGTAACTAAGAGTGAGAGACAAACCTGTGCTGTAACTAAGGACGAGAGACAAACCTGTGCTGTAACTGAGAGCGAGAGACAAACCTGTGCTGTAACTGAGAGCGAGAGACAAACCTGTGCTGTAACTNTGAGAGCGGGGTCCATGTATGTGTTAGTTGAGTTGCGCGACAGGACAGATTTCCAAGCTGAATATTACACGGCTGTGTGACACAGCAGCATGCCTGACTGTGTGGCCGATCTCCCATGTAAGAAAAGACACAGTAATTACATGAAGGTTCTCATTTAATGTGGAATTGATTCGGCGGTGTAACTTCAGGTCATCCTTGAACTAGATACTTAAAAATGAATAGAAGAACAGTGCCTAAAGTGAATTTAAAAATGCAGGAATAATTACACATATACTGCAAACTAATTAAGAAGCTGTGAACTCCTTGCCCCTCATTCCATTCTCTGTGTGATTAGGAATCATATTTCATATGTCCCAAAAGTCATTATTAATTTCTCCATTGCAAATGTACTGTGAACTACAGTCCTTTTCTAGTGGAGACAAAAATGGACCTGTGACATCAGAAGAGAAAAAAAGGTTACTATTTCAAAGTCTGCCTCTATATTTAATAGTAGAAAAAGTCTGGTAAGAAGTATGGGTATTTTTATAATTCAATGGTCATAATTTATTCTTGCTGCACTATGACTGTTTTTTTCACATAAATTTTAGCCTTCTTTGGACAGCAACAGAGAATCAGACCAAGAAAATGGTTTAAACATTTTCATGTTGGTTCTAATCAGTTCAACCACGTCTGAGCTAGAGCGATGTGGTCTGACTGGAATTAAAGGTTAGCTGTTTTAAGTAAATGTCTTTACTTGAAATGAGAAAAATTATGAGATAAATGCACAATATATACCTGAAAAAATCTAGAAAAAATCTTTGGAGAATAAAAATGTTGGTCAATAAAAGTAGGACGTGGCAATTAAACACTCCAGCTGGAAGGTTTTCCAGATTAATTCAGTCAAGTCCACACCTTTCCCAATGTCTGAGGACACTCTCATGGGCCTTTCACTGTTAGAAAATACAGGAAACAGAAAGACAGATTTGCTGTAACTAAGAGTGAGAGACAAACCTGTGCTGTAACTAAGGACGAGAGACAAACCTGTGCTGTAACTGAGAGCGAGACAAACCTGTGCTGTAACTGAGAGCGAGAGACAAACCTGTGCTGTAACTAAGGGTGTGAAACAAACCTGTGCTGTAACTGAGGGTGTAAGACAAACCTGTGCTGTAACTGAGAGCGAGAGACAAGCCTGTGCTGTTGTCTGGAGAGCTTCTGAACGTCTCTATCAGCACCTTTTGCACACTCACCCGACCCCTGTGCAGCTGAACCTGTCACCACAACTGGTGATGAAAACAACACAAAACAACAAAAGAAATATCAACAGTATCGTCTCCCAAAGAGACACATAGCGGCAGCTGTACCCTGCCATGCTTTCCAAAGAGTACTGGTCTGTGAAGACTGTAAGCACTCCACTGACAAGGGGAGGACAGACAAGAATGAAATGACACCCATCTGTCTGGGATAAGATGGAGAAGACCAACTGGGTCTGTTTCTCCTGAGTGAATGTGTGTGTGTGTGCGTGTGTGTGTTGTGTGTGTGTGTGTGTGTGTGTGCTGGGCAGGTGCTGCAGGACCCAGGAGAGCACACACAGCCACAGCCAGTAGAAATCATAAGGGTTGTCTCTGTTGTGAACATCATGGACGTTCGTAATTATCTCTGAAACTCTACCAATCAAAGCTCATCCAGGGGCTCACAGGAATAAACGAACACAAACACGCACACGAGAACATGTTCACAAAGAGAGGTGTTCCAACAAACATATGAGGAGAGAGGACAGATTCCCTGGCTCTCAGTCAGGATGTCATGCAGGACAGGATGGAACAGGACCTTGATCTAGTCCTGTCTTCTATGGGGAGAAGCCCTGGTTAATGTTGGCTATCTTCCCTGATGACTTCCTATTAAAGACACTACTAAGGCGGGCATGACATTTTGTCATCATGTCCAATTATGTGAAGTTATTGTCCCTCATTGAAACGTCCCTGGGGCCACACAGATCAGGTTCTGATGCTTCTGATCCAAGCTGAACCACATGGCCATCGTGAAGCATCTTTACAGACGATATACTATACAATGTTATACTAACTAATGAGACTTTCAGCCTGAAACATTTAGCCTACATGAATATCTACACAGACACCATATTCGAATTCTATTTCTTTCAACCTATTCTATCTTCTCTTTCGATCCACTGAGCCATTAAGCAGGTCTGTGTGGTGCTGGTCTGCCAATAAGCCCATCAGAGAGGAACATGAAAGGCTTCTGGGGCTCCTGGCTCATGTCCTCAGAGCCACATCAAACGCCAGGCCGCTAAGAGCGGACTGGACGTCCTGACGCTGTAATAGCAGGGACGGGTCGGGCTGGCTTTCATGTAGGCAGAATAATGTCCACCGTGTCTGTTCTTTTACCCACCCACACACGGCTCTTTAAACTTCAGGAATAGAGGTTTCACTCTACAGGAGAGTACTTGGTATTGGTCATTGGAGCTGTTTGTTGAAGACACTTGCTAAGATGCTGTTGCCTTAAAGAAAAGATTAGGTTGATGGAGACAGCAACTCAAACAAGCTAACAAGCAAGCCTTGTCCACATTCTGTTAAACCTAAATACCTAAACCATTTATGCATAAAACTATGATCTTGATTTTCTGCGACACTCATGAAAAATATGTGCTGTTGGCTCTAAGTACCGGGTCCAGTTAAGACTGGCAGATCTGCTGTGGATGTTGTCTACCATCATCAGTACCAAGCCTCCATCTGGGTTCCTATTTCAAGGTTGAATCTTACAGGAGGAAAAACATGCCTGCTTCCTCTGAAGTCAGAAAGTCATTGTGTAGCATTGCAGCTTTTTTCCATCACTGCATTTTAATTAGCGGCACATTCTTGAAGATCCTCATTTTAATGAACAAAACTATGTTTCAGACGTGCCTATCGGACCAGCAATCACCTCCCGTCTGACAGTAGAAAAGAAATGTAATTAAAAAGATATCACAAGGCTGTCAGTCCACAATCGGCTTTTCAATTACATTTCTTTTTGGATTTGAACCACTCAATCAGCAACACCCTGACACCGCTCAAACATTCCTTCCAGTGTGACACTCAGCTGTACCTAGAAACTCTGTCCAACAGTTCCTAATGTGAGTAAAGGTTTGAGGAATGAGAATCATGAAACAGGATATAACAACTTGAACAAAGATTATACTGACGCAGACGATATAATGCTAGAACAAAACAAATAGATGTGTATAGTATATTTGTATAGCACGGATGTATAGTATATGTGTATAGCATACGTTTATATTATATTTGTATAGTACGGATGTATAGTATATGTGTATTATATACATTTATAGTATATGTGTATAGTAAAGATGTATAGTATATGTGTATAGTATGGATGTATAGTATATGTGCATAGTACAGATGTATAGTATATTTGCATAGTATACATGTATAGTATGTGTGCATAGTATAAATCTATAGTATGTGTGTATAGTATACATTTATAGCATATGTGTATAGTATAGAGTCCAGATAAGAACAAGACTAGGTGTCTAACACACAGCTCACTGGTTCATGCTGGAATCCAGCAGAAAGACAGATGAAACCAACATTGATCATAAACCCAATTCGGTCTGTGTCTCCTGCAGTCTTTTCTACCATTACTTGTGTGTATTTCATTCGGTCTCAGTGGTAAAGGACTGTCTAAATCCATTCCTTCTCATTCAGAACAGGAAGTGTCAGAAAAAAGGTCTGAGAAATGAGGCTGTTTTGAAGTTTACTCTGAGACCGTCTTGTGGGCTGTCTATTGGAAAGGTTAACATGAATAAGCTGCTGGATGTTGGAGATGCATGATGACTCAGCTGCAGGCTAGAAAGATGGAGAACACAAGCTTTGAACCCATAACCTCTGAATCAGAGAGTCAGGAAAACTAAATCAGGATATCGCAGTCAGGACAGGTCTGGCAGTGTCACATGTAAAATCAATCGTTTCTGAAAAATCTACTAACAGCAGCAGATCAGAGCCAGCACAGGTTTTCCAGGCAGCTATGAAACAAAAAAAACAAACAATGATGCTCATTTACATAGATCATCTTCTTCTGCACTAAAAGGCCATATACTGTATTAAGATGCCAAATTGGTAGGGTTACATGATATAAACACTTATACGAAAGTATATCAGTTTGTCAAAAGAGCCAAAACACACTTTGTACAACAAAGATCTGTAGGAGACAGTACTAGGCACCTGCAGTGACATCTTACTATAACATTTCCATTAAAGAGAGACGAGGAGAGAGAGAGAGGTAGAGACAGGAAGAGAGAGGGAAGGAGAGAAAGGGAGGGAGAGGAAACCTTGGAATCAAAGTGTCTGCCTAGAAGCTGGGTCCATCTCTTGCAGACGGCTTGATTCACAGAGCAGCAGCACTTTTACACCATGGAGTCTCATTTCAGGGCCCACTAATTTCTCCATTATAGGTGCACAGTTATCCCAGTGTGACCAGGAATGCAGATATGGGAATCAAAAAAGGCAACAAAATAAGGAGCCCTTAACACTGCAGGGGAGGGAGAGAGGATGCAGGGAGGAATAAAGGATATTCTTTCAAGTTTCTCTATTCTTAATTGCTCTCTCAGTCTACCACTAACGACTATGTTGGGTAGATTAGTCTCTCAGTCTACAAGTGACGACTGTGTTGGGTAGATTAGTCTCTCAGTCTACAAGTGACGACTGTGTTGGGTAGATTAGTTTAGGACATTGGTTGTGGATGCCCACACCCTCTCTCTCTACTAACACACACCATCCCCCTCTCTCTCCTTGCTTATACCATCCTTCTCTCTCTCCTTGTACACACCATTCCTCTCTCTCTCCTTGTACACACCATCGCTCTCTCTCTCTCTCCTTGCACACAAATCCTTCTCTCCCTCCTTGCACACAAATCCTTCTCTCCCTCCTTGCACACAAATCCTTCTCTCCCTCCTTGCACACACATCCCTCTCTCCTTGCACACACATCCCTCTCTCCTTGCACAAACCATCTTGTTTATCCTGAAGCCACCATGGGTTAGTCCTCTGTGTTTAATCATTCTATTTCCATTCTCAATCCAGACTAAAAATATGAATGTCCATTTTATCAGGGGAAATTGATTTTAGTATTGGGTTTGCTGTTTGATTTGTGCAACTTGATCTAAAACAATGTGTGTTGAGAAAATAAATATATGTACAGCATTTTATTTCAGAAGTGAAACATTATAAACATGTTAAAGGTTTCTTGGTGGTGATGGTGAATGGTATGACACGTCGGTGAGTTATCTGCAGATATTTAAGGGAGAGAATCTGCTGCCTTTGTTTTTGTAGTTTTTACCCAGAAGCCCGTGGCATCTCCAGAGCCCACTCTCAGATGTTTTTTTTGCTGTTTCTGGAGTTTTTTCTCTGTTAGATCCCAGGATGCACTGCAACATTTGTCTCCATTAACAATTTAGGTTACATGAGGGCTGGGCGTTCTGTGGACACCCAACAAAAAAGTTTCCTCCACCAATTACACCACTTGGAGCTGAAGAATAAGACGGAACACTTACTGTGTGTGTGTGTGTGTGTGAGAGAGAGAGTGAGTGTGTGTGTGTGTATGTGTGTGTGTGAGTGTGAGTGTGTGTGTGTGTGAGTGTGTGAGTGTGTGTGTGTGAGTGTGAGTGTGTGTGTGTGTGAGAGAGTGTGAGTGTGCGAGAGAGAGAGAGAGATAAAGAGTGAGCAGGCGAGAAAAAGACAGAAAGGGAGAAAGGGATCCAGAAATGGTGTCACCTCATTATAGTCCTGTTGTGGCCGAAACGTCACCATCCTCTCAGCCCTGTGTTGCACACCAGAGCATTAACGATGACATGACTGTAATGAAAATGGTTTACCAAGGGAGAGTACTAGATACCCTATACAGCCCAATTTGTGTAACTCTGTGAAGTGTAAGCTAAGACATTCCACCCTCCTGGTCAGGGTTAGGAATAGGCATTTAGTGTCTTTCCACACAATACTAAAATCCCCACCAGACTAGTTTTTTTTACATCTTCAAGGTCGAAATCAACTGAGGTGACAAGGCTGCTGTGATATCAGCAATGTCCTACTGCTTTGATGTGATGACAGCAGTGTTCTACTGCTTTGATGTGATGTCAGCAGTGTTCTCCTACTGCTTTGATGTGATGTCAGCAGTGTTCTCCTACTGCTTTGATGTTTGTGACAGCAGTGTCCTACTGCTTTGATGTTTGTGACAGCAGTGTTCTCCTACTGCTTTGATATTTGTGACAGAAGTGTCCTACTGCTTTGATGTGATGGCAGCAGTGTCCTACTGCTTTGATGTGATGTCAGTAGTGTTCTCCTGCTGCTTTGATGTGATGACAGCAGTGTTCTCCTACTGCTTTGATGTTTGTGACAGTAGTGTTCTCCTACTGCTTTGATGTAATGTCAGCAGTGTCCTCCTACTGCTTTGATGTAATGTCAGCAGTGTTCTCCTACTGCTTTGATGTGATGACAGCAAGGTCCTACTCCTTTGATGTTATGACAGCAGTGTCCTACTCCTTTGATGTGATGTCAGCAGTGTCATACTCCTTTGATGTTATGACAGCAGTGTCCTACTCCTTTGATGTTATGACAGCAGTGTCCTACTCCTTTGATGTGATGACAGCAGTGTCCTACTCCTTTGATGTGATGACAGCAGTGTCCTACTCCTTTGATGTGATGACAGCAGTGTCCTACTGCTTTGATGTTATGACAGCAGTGTCCTACTCCTTTGATGTGATGACAGCAGTGTTGTCCTACTCCTTTGATGTTATGACAGCAGTGTTGTCCTACTCCTTTGATGTGATGACAGCAGTGTTGTCCTACTCCTTTGATGTTATGACAGCAGTGTCCTCCTCCTTTGATGTGATGACAGCAGTGTTGTCCTACTCCTTTGATGTTATGACAGCAGTGTCCTACTCCTTTGATGTGATGACAGCAGTGTCCTCCTCCTTTGATGTGATGACGCTCCATCCTGTTTCCCTTCTGCTTCCTGAATGATATATCTTGTTTTATGTCTTTTTACAGGGGCTGCAGGGCACACTATAGTTAAACTATATCAAGGTTTTATCCCAGTGTATACAAGTATCAGGTAAGTCCATAGATAGTGCCATACTTCCACAGCTGGATGTTGTGCTTTTTACATGCAGAGGCCTTTTAGACTGTAGGTTCTAGTCTGGTCCTGGGCAAACAGAACGTAATTGCACGTGTTTGAAATGGAGTCATTGTTGTCAACATCCTGTTGAGGCCTGGAGATGTTTAAATGGTTTATTTTACATCCAGCAGGACTGAGTTGTTTGGCTATGGCCTGACTGCTGGTGACTGTAATGTATCCTTGAAGTGCAGCCTCAATGTCATCGTGAGTGCTGTCCAATGAGAATAGCAATTACTGTACTATGGAGCAGATTCAGAGCTGCAAGCAGATGTCAGACGTCATGATTGATGGCTACCCTGTGTCTAATGGTTGTCCACTGTTTATGACAACCCTAGACATGGTTGGTGGACTGAGAGAGACAAGCCGTATGTGTCTATTGAAAAGGAGAGAAGGTTGGAGAATTTATCTTTCTCTCTACGTAGTGCTTGAATAGGGCTGTCCACAGCTGTACAAGACAGGTAGTATTCCAGTCTCTGAGTTTGATTTTGATAAGAGGAGGGGAAGTGTTCTGAAGAATCTTGTTAGACAGAAACAGTTCTAGACAATCTTGAGAGTATATGGTTTACATGTGTATGTATATACTGTATATATATACACACACCGTATATGTGTATACGTGTATGTGCAAGTTTAAATACTGTATGTGTTAGCGTGTGTGAAGGATTGCTGCTCTTACAGTAGACAGTTGGTTGAAGGACGGCTTGCCTACCTACCAGTGTGATCCTGCACTAATGAGTCCAATCAGAAGCGGTTGTTGAGCCAGTGAACCCAGCTGGATGTGATTAAGTCTGCCTGACCTCCTGTTGACCTGACCCCCAGGAGACGCTTGGAGACACTGCGGCCAAGGAGAGGCCAGCCAGGACACCCCACCTGACAGCTTCTCCTGCCTGTGTATCCTGGCACACACACCACAGCACACACACACACACCACAGCACACACACACACACCACAGCACACACACACACACGCACACAACCACACCTCGCACCCCACACACACCACCAGCACACACACACATACCAACAACACTAGCCCCACATCGCACACACACACCCAGCACACACCCCCTCACACACCCAACAAACACACCCACCCCGCCCCACACAGCACACCCACACACAGCACACACACCCCACACTCAGACACACACACCCACACCACATAACACCACACACACCACAGCACACACACACACACCATAGCACACACGCACACACACCATAGCACACACACACACACACAGCACACTCACACACACACACACCATAGCACACACACCATGGCACACACACCATAGCAAACACACACACACACACACTGCTGCACGCATACACACACACACGATCAGCACTCTGTCAACTACTGGCCAAGTCTGACCATGGCCTACAGCCAGCCTGTGCTGTGGGAGAGGAGATGCCAGACTGTAGGGTAGAGATGGTTTTGGAGATGTCAGACTGGAGATAGAGATGGTTTTGGAGATATCAGACTGTAGATAGAGATGGTTTTGGAGATATCAGACTGTAGGGTAGAGATGGTTTTGGAGATATCAGACTGTAGATAGAGATGGTTTTGGAGATGTCAGACTGTAGATAGAGATGGTTTTGGAGATATCAGACTATAGATAGAGATGGTTTTGGAGATATCAGACTATAGATAGAGATGGTTTTGGAGATATCAGACTATAGATAGAGATGGTTTTGGAGATATCAGACTATAGATAGAGATGGTTTTGGAGATATCAGACTATAGATAGAGATGGTTTTGGAGATATCAGACTATAGATAGAGATGGTTTTGGAGATATCAGACTATAGATAGAGATGGTTTTGGAGATGTCAGACTATAGATAGAGATGGTTTTGGAGATATCAGACTGCAGATAGAGATGGTTTTGGAGATGTCAGACTGTAGATAGAGATGGTTTTGGAGATGTCAGACTGTAGATAGAGATGGTTTTGGAGATGTCAGACTGTAGGATAGAGATGGTTTTGGAGATGTTAGACTGTAGATAGAGATGGTTTTGGAGATATCAGACTGTAGGGTAGAGATGGTTTTGGAGATGTCAGACTGTAGATAGAGATGGTTTTGGAGATGTCAGACTGTAGATAGAGATGGTTTTGGAGATGTCAGACTGTAGATAGAGATGGTTTTGGAGATGTCAGACTGTAGGATAGAGATGGTTTTGGAGATGTCAGACTGTAGATAGAGATGGTTTTGGAGATGTCAGACTGTAGATAGAGATGGTTTTGGAGATGTCAGACTGCAGATAGAGATGGTTTTGGAGATATCAGACTGCAGATAGAGATGGTTTTGGAGATGTCAGACTGTAGATAGAGATGGTTTTGGAGATATCAGACTGCAGATAGAGATGGTTTTGGAGATATCAGACTGCAGATAGAGATGGTTTTGGAGATATCAGACTGCAGATAGAGATGGTTTTGGAGATATCAGACTGCAGATAGAGATGGTTTTGGAGATATCAGACTGCAGATAGAGATGGTTTTGGAGATATCAGACTGCAGATAGAGATGGTTTTGGAGATATCAGACTGCAGATAGAGATGGTTTTGGAGATATCAGACTGCAGATAGAGATGGTTTTGGAGATATCAGACTGCAGATAGAGATGGTTTTGGAGATATCAGACTGCAGATAGAGATGGTTTTGGAGATATCAGACTGCAGATAGAGATGGTTTTGGAGATATCAGACTGCAGATAGAGATGGTTTTGGAGATGTCAGACTGCTGATAGAGATGGTTTTGGAGATGTCAGACTGCAGATAGAGATGGTTTTGGAGATGTCAGACTATAGATAGAGATGGTTTTGGAGATATCAGACTATAGATAGAGATGGTTTTGGAGATATCAGACTATAGATAGAGATGGTTTTGGAGATATCAGACTATAGATAGAGATGGTTTTGGAGATATCAGACTATAGATAGAGATGGTTTTGGAGATATCAGACTATAGATAGAGATGGTTTTGGAGATATCAGACTATAGATAGAGATGGTTTTGGAGATATCAGACTATAGATAGAGATGGTTTTGGAGATGTCAGACTGTAGATAGAGATGGTTTTGGAGATGTCAGACTGTAGGATAGAGATGGTTTTGGAGATATCAGACTGTAGATAGAGATGGTCCTGGAGATGTCAGACTGTAGGATAGAGATGGGTTTGGAGATATCAGACTGTAGATAGAGATGGTCCTGGAGATGTCAGACTGTAGGATAGAGATGGTTTTGGAGATATCAGACTGTAGATAGAGATGGTCCTGGAGATGTCAGACTGTAGGATAGAGATGGTTTTGGAGATATCAGACTGTAGATAGAGATGGTTTTGGAGATGTCAGACTGTAGGATAGAGATGGGTTTGGAGATGTCAGACTGTAGGATAGAGATGGTTTTGGAGATGTCAGACTGTAGATAGAGATGGTTTTGGAGATGTCAGACTATAGATAGAGATGGTTTTGGAGATGTCAGACTGTAGATAGAGATGGTTTTGGAGATATCAGACTATAGATAGAGATGGTTTTGGAGATATCAGACTGTAGGGTAGAGATGGTTTTGGAGATATCAGACTGTAGATAGAGATGGTTTTGGAGATATCAGACTATAGATAGAGATGGTTTTGGAGATGTCAGACTGTAGATAGAGATGGTTTTGGAGATGTCAGACTGTAGATAGAGATGGTTTTGGAGATATCAGACTGTAGGATAGAGATGGTTTTGGAGATGTCAGACTGTAGATAGAGATGGTTTTGGAGATATCAGACTGTAGATAGAGATGGTTTTGGAGATATCAGACTGTAGATAGAGATGGTTTTGGAGATATGTGATAAGATGTTTGGGCCCCATGCATCAGGTTGTGGAGTCCACACTTTCACAAGCAGCAAGTGCTGCTGAGTTCAGACCTTTATTAAGATTTCTGTCTTAGGTAATTGGAAGTGGCGGTTTTGTGCTTGGAGACAGGTGCACGAGGAAAGCAGTTTGATCATTTTCTGCCATCATTAATAACACCATGGAGCCCCCCGCTTCTCCTCACCCCCACTCTGCTACACACTCATCAACCACCACACACTCGATATACAATGATTTACGGTATGCATATTCACACTAATTTCTCAAAGGATGCCAGAGGTAATCTCACAGGTTTGTATCCTAACATTTGACCTTTGAAGTTCAAGTCGGCCTGATGATTGCGTCACGCTTAGTCATTCTTCAGCGCATTAAAGACAGTCAGGGTCTCTCAAATTTGCATTATTTTATGAGTGCAGACTTAAAGTAGGCCATCATACTGTAGCTGCTGTTTTCTTATGGAAATCAGCATGGTTAGTGTCATATCTCCTGAGGCTGTCTGGAGTCTTTGTTACTACACACTCTTAGGGGAACATGCTGGTGGTGTGTCAACAAGTGTGGGCCATCTTCCACTGGGCAAAGAAGCAAGAAATTTGACAACATGAAAGAAAATGCAGAGAGATACAAACACAAAACATTCTGCGGTTGGGTGGGAGGCCAGGACACACACCCCCCACCCCACCCACACACCCCACACGGAGAACCCACATGCACACAACCAAGACACACACACTCAAGCGGTACACACACACACACAAAAAAAAAAAAAAAAAAAACACACATACACACACCAACATCCACACACACACATACCACGACACACACACACACACATACCAAGACACACCTACACACAACTATACACACACACTCCACACCGGACATCGTACACACCAGACACACCCACACCAGTCACAACATACACGCATACCACACACTCACACACGACACACTCGCTACTCGACCCACAGAGGCCCACCCACACTACACCGAAGCGATGAATAGACAGGAGGCTTGTGTGTGTGTGGTGTGTGTGGTGTCTGTATGTTGCGAGTGTGTTCTGTGTGTGGGTGTGTGTGTAGATGTGTGTGTGTATGTGGTGTGTGTGTGTGTGTGTCTTTGTGTGGGTGTTTTCGTGTCTGTGTGTGTGTGTGTGTGTTGTGTCTTTGTGTGTGTGTGTCTGTGTGTGTCTTTGTTTATCTGTCTACAATACGATCGTCACCCGGATGTGTGTCCTTATGCGTTGTGTGTGTGGTGTGTGTCTCTGCTGTGTGTGGTGTGTGTGTCTCGCGCTTGTTGTGTGACGCTCTCTCGCTTATGTGTGTGTGTGTTATGTCTTGTGCGATAGACTCATACTGTGTGTGTGTGTGTGTGTGTGGGTGTGAGGGCGGGGACGGTGTTGTGCAGTGCCCGCCAGAGGAGGCTTGAGAGGGAGGTGGGGTATTGTTCGTCGGTAAAAGCAATAAAGGCAGTCTTACCATGTTGCACTTGTCACTGATTCGATAGGTATTTGAACCACATGAGGTCCGTGAGAGGGGAGGTGGGGTGAGACTAAGTAAACATGCGCACATTGATATGTCATGCGAAAAATATGTAACCTCGGGCACTTATACAGTTCAGAAATGGCAAAACAAACAGGAGCACGGCCGGTAGAGGGCTCAGTGTGTCTCTGAATGTGGTCCCAGCAAGGTCTCCAACCTTTAGAAACACACAAGCCTCAAGGTGTTTGTGCGTCTGTGCTGCGCCAGCAAACACATTAGCCCTACAGATGTATCCTCATGTGAGACTCCTGAACTCTATTTCAGCTTCAGCATATAGGTTGAAGTTGAGACGTCACGTTGAGAGCTTGCAACCTTCTTGGCTCTATTGAGCACAGAGACATTAAACACCTTCATCCTGCTTCACACGGCAACTGTGTAGCTGATTGACAAGAGCTCCTGAGATGGTTTTGGAGATATCAGACTGTACGATAGAGATGGTTTTGGATGATGGTCGACTGTAGATAGAGATCGGTTTTTGGAGATGTCAGACTAATACGATAGAGATGGTTTTGGAGATATCAGACTGGAGATAGAGATGGTTTTGGAGATATCAGACTGTAGATAGAGATGGTTTTGGAGATGTCAGACTGTAGGATAGAGATGGTTTTGGAGATGTCAGACTGTAGATAGAGATGGTTTTGGAGATGTCAGACTGGAGATAGAGATTGTTTTGGAGATGTCAGACTGTAGGGTAGAGATGGTTTTGGAGATGTTAGACTGTAGATAGAGATGGTTTTGGAGATGTCAGACTGTAGATAGAGATGGTTTTGGAGATATGTGATAAGATGTTTGGGCCCCATGCATCAGGTTGTGGAGTCCACACTTTCACAAGCAGCAAGTGCTGCTGAGTTCAGACCTTTATTAAGATTTCTGTCTTAGGTAATTGGAAGTGGCGGTTTTGTGCTTGGAGACAGGTGCACGAGGAAAGCAGTTTGATCATTTTCTGCCATCATTAATAACACCATGGAGCCCCCCCTCTCCTCACCCCCCCTCTGCTACAATCACTCCCTCACAACACACACACCCTTCGATATACACATGGATTTACGGTATGCATATTCACACTAATTTCTCAAAGGATGCCAGAGGTAATCTCACAGGTTTGTATCCTAACATTTGACCTTTGAAGTTCAAGTCGGCCTGATGATTGCGTCACGCTTAGTCATTCTTCAGCGCATTAAAGACAGTCAGGGTCTCTCAAATTTGCATTATTTTATGAGTGCAGACTTAAAGTAGGCCATCATACTGTAGCTGCTGTTTTCTTATGGAAATCAGCATGGTTAGTGTCATATCTCCTGAGGCTGTCTGGAGTCTTTGTTACTACACACTCTTAGGGGAACATGCTGGTGGTGTGTCAACAAGTGTGGGCCATCTTCCACTGGGCAAAGAAGCAAGAAATTTGATAACATGAAAGAAAATGCAGAGAGATACAAACACAAAACATCTGCGCGTCTGGGTGGAGGCACAGACACCACACCCCCACACACACAACAACACCACACACACAACACACACACACACACACAGAGAGACACCCCATGCACACAAACACAACAGACCCCACTACACGCACCCACAAAGACACACATAACACACACATAATTATACACATACACCAACAACACACTCACGCACAGACACCCACTACACGCACACACAAACACCATACACAAGACACACCATACACACAACTATACACACATCCTCACACAGACACCCTCGTACACACAGACACAACCACACACAGCTACACACACAAAAACGCATACACACACTCACACACAGACACACTCGCATACACAGACACACACAGAGCCCACACCACACATACACACAGAAGCATGAACTAGACAGGAGGGCCTGTTGTGGTGGTGTGTGTGTGCTGTGTTGTGCGAGCTGTGTCTGTGTGTGAGTGTGTGTGTATATGTGTGTGTGTATGTGTGTGTGTGTGTGTGTGTCTTTGTGTGTGTGTTTTGTGTCTTTGTGTGTGTGTGTGTGTGTTGTGTCTTTGTGTGTGTGTGTCTGTGTGTGTCTTTGTATCTGTGTGTGTCTTTATGCGTGTGTGTGTGTGTGTAGTGTCTCTGGTGTGGTGTGTGGTGTGTTGTGTCTTGTGTGTGTGTAGTGTCTGTGTGGTGTGGTGTGTTGTGGTCTTTGTGTGTGTGTCGTGTGGTGTGTGTGGTTGTGTGAGGGGGGGGCGGCAGTTGCAGCCCAGAGGGAGGCTTGAAGAGGGGGGTGGGTATTGTTGTCAGGGTAAAAGCAATAAAGGCAGTCTTACCATGTTGCACTTGTCACTGATTCGATAGGTATTTGAACCACATGAGGTCCGTGAGAGGGAGGTGGGGTGAGACTAAGTAAACATGCGCACATTGATATGTCATGCGAAAAATATGCAACCTCGGGCACTTATACAGTTCAGAAATGGCAAAACAAACAGGAGCACGGCCGGTAGAGGGCTCAGTGTGTCTCTGAATGTGGTCCCAGCAAGGTCTCCAACCTTTAGAAACACACAAGCCTCAAGGTGTTTGTGCGTCTGTGCTGCGCCAGCAAACACATTAGCCCTACAGATGTATCCTCATGTGAGACTCCTGAACTCTATTTCAGCTTCAGCATATAGGTTGAAGTTGAGACGTCACGTTGAGAGCTTGCAACCTTCTTGGCTCTATTGAGCACAGAGACATTAAACACCTTCATCCTGCTTCACACGGCAACTGTGTAGCTGATTGACAAGAGCTCCCTGTTTTTCTCTCCAGCTCGCACAAAGTACAGAAAGATCTCTATTATGAAGCCTTGAGACGAAACAGCTTTTTGGCATCTTTTATATAATAAAGCAACAATATGAGGTCGAACCTTGGGCCGTCACTTCACCAATGAATGGGCCATGATTAAGGGGACGTGTTCTGGTCTGGGCCGGTTGCAGTCTGTGCACTTAGCGAAGCCCTACGCAAGCACATACAACCAGGCTGGTACAGCTCTCATATGGTGAGTCATGCATCACAAACCTGCAAACCACCCAGGGGCAAAGTCACATAAATACAAAGATGACAGAGAGGGAGCGAGAGAGAGACTTGAGAGAGAGAGACATGAGAGAGAGAGAGACTTGAAATACATGAGACATGAGAGACATGGGAAAGAGAGACATGAGACATGAGAGACATGAGAGACATGGGAAAGAGAGACATGAGACATAAGAGACATGAGAGACATGGAAGACATTAGAGACATGAGAGACATGAGAGAGACATGAGAGAGACATGAGAGACATGAGAGAGACATGAGAGAGACATGCGAGAGACATGAGAGAGACATAGGAGAGAGAAATGAGAGACATGAGAGAGACATGAGAGACATGAGAGAGACATGAGAGAGAGACATAAGAGAGACGTAAGAGAGAGACAGAGATGTGGAACAGAGATGAGAGAGAGGCGTGAGAGAGAAAAAGAGACATGAGAGAGATATGAGAGAGACATGAGAGAGAGGCGTGAGAGACAAGAGAGAGATAGTCATGGGAGAGAGACATGAGAGGATAAACAAGAGAGAGAGGAACATGAGAGGAAAGAGAGACACGAGCTGAGAGAGAGAGAGGTGAGAGAGACATAAGAGATAGGAGAGAGGGAAAGGGGGAGATGAGTGGAAGAGAAACAGAGAGAAAGAAATGAGAGATGAAGTGAGGGGTGTTTTCCTGTTCGTGGGATGGTAGAAAGTTAGCATCTAACCAAGCACAAGGTACAGTCTTAGAATTTATGTTTCAGCCAGCGAGTGAGCGTGTGCATATAACAGATGTTTGAGTAGAGATCCCTACTAAAGAATAAAACAGTTGTATAATGAAACAATAGCATAATGAAAGTACTCACGCTAGTGTATAACAGAACAGACGCCATTCTACAGGAAGGCTTCACGTCTGTAACAAACAGTAACTTAGATGAGTGGCTTGATTTGATGTTCACAGAAGGAGAAAAACACCTCTAGCGTTTTATTAGATCTTGGGGTGAGGAGGGGCGGGGGGGCGGGGGGGGGAACAAAATGCAGCAATCTGAAGCACAACAGTAGTCTTGCTGGGAGCAGAACTATCTGCCCCCCCCTCCCTGCTGCCTGTGTGGAATGATGGGACTTCTGGCAGCAGTTTTCTGACAGGTCAATTATTCCAGCTGAATTACAGTGTATAATATCTAACCCAGCCCTATGAGCAGAGATTGAAACACCCTTAGGGTAAAACACGCCATTTTCTATATATTGGATTTCTTTCTTTTTTTTCTTCAAAATTTTGGCTCAAAATGTTTCTCCAAGACTCACAAAATCATTCAGTTTGGAGACTGTAACGCATGACACCAACGAGTTGTGTGCTTTTTCGAACACACGTGGTTGTTGAATGCTGGTAATTCCAGCTTTGTTGTGTTTCTGCATTAGATGTGACTTGGGAGGGGTTCAGTTGGGTATTACCAGGCTCTCTCCGAGGAAGCCAATACCTCTCAGATGATTGCCTCAGGCCACAGAATGAGGGGGCTACAGCCAGAAAACAACATCAAATCCCAGGCTTCCACCATGTCGCTGTTTGCACTTACACCACATTTCCTGTTCACAAGCTCGCTAGTCGGCCATTATGGAGCCAACGGAATCAGCCATTACGGAGCCAACGAAGTCCGCCATCATGGAGCCAACGGAGTCCGCCATTACGGAGACAACGGAGTCCGCCATTACGGAGCCAACGGAGTCGCTCATTCTGAGAGAAACCCAGCAACCAGCTCAGTACTGCCACAAACAACCCAACAGTATCGCTGACTTTGAGAAGAACACTCCAAAGTCATCGGCCTCACTTCACAGAGTCTGACCTCGTCTTTCTCTGGAGTTCAGCATGGCTTCCTAGATGGGGCATGTTGACACTGTATGTGGTCACAGCCATGTTGGGCAAGCCCTCTCAGTGTGCTAACCCGCAGGGCTGTGCGTGGTGAAGGTGAGGGGCTGGGAGCCAGGCTGGGGACAGACTGGGAGGAGGATGGGAGGAGGCTGGGAGGAGGCAGGGGACAGGCTGGGAGGAGGCTGGGAGGAGGCTGGGAGGAGGCTGGGAGGAGGCAGTGAGGGGCTAGGAGGATGCTGGGAGGAGGCTGGGGAAAGGCTGGGAGGAGGCTGGGGACAGGCTGGGAGGAGGATGGGAGGAGGCTGGGAGGAGGCTGGGAGGAGGCTGGGGACAGGCTGGGGACAGGCTGGGGACAGGCTGGGGAGCAGGTGTGAGCGTCGGGCTTGAGTGTGCTCAGCAGAGCCTCCTGGACATAAATGGATACAGAACCTCGGCTGGAGCTCTGGATGAGGCGTTGTCGGGGTCGATTGGGGTTCGCGCCGCACAAAAAGACTGTTCTGTTGCCTCTACACTGAAGCAGGAAATAATCAAAAACCCTGAGCTGCACCCACACAGAACTGGTTCTGACCAGATCTGGGTGACAACTCTTCTGTCTAGAGGGAACTGTTATTCAACTGAATGCAGTAGTAGCTGTGATTTCACTTACATGCAATTGTCTTTTTCAACCCTTAATCTATTCTTATTGTTTTTGTAATCCTCTGCAACATACAATAAAAACAATGTATATTCTAACTCAGAGGGGGTGGGCAATCCTGGTCGTTAGGGGCTACTGTCCTGAAGGTTTTAGATGTTTACCTGCTCCAGCACACCTGATTATAATGATCAGGCTTCCACAGAGCTTGATAACAACCCATTCATTTGAATCAGGTGTGCTGGAGCAGGGAAACATGTCACCCTTCAGGACAGCTGCCCTCAAAGACCAGGACTGCCCACCCCTGTTCTAACTTGAATACAGGAGTCTACAGAGAGAGTTTAAAGATGAAACCAGGCCTTCTCTTCTATGAGCAATGAGGGAGGAGACAGAAAGACAAAAAGGAAACCAGAAAGATAAAGCTCTTTAATGTTACATCCTCTGGGATCCCAATAGGTCCTCCTTCCCTCCCTTCCTCCTTCCCTTCCTCCCTCCCTCCCTCCCTCCCTAACACATCACCACACTGCTCCATCGCTGATGGAAACCCCCAGTCGCCTCCCCTAAGACAACAAACTGTTTAGCAGAAAGAGCTCCTTTTCGCCAGGAGCCAGGATCACAGTGTACCCAGTTAATGACGGCATTTATCAGGAGCTGGAGGGAGGCCCTGCATTCACAGAGTCACTGCTAAGCATCTCACAGCATGAACTTCATGACATGCAAGTGATGAAAAGATGCCATTTTATCATCGCAAGGTCCCCACTCACAACAGTGGAAATAGTGTTCCTCTCTGAAACGCATCTTCCCTTTCTACGGCCTCTCTTCCTGCGTTGACCAGCGAGGTCAGAGTGGGTCCTCTATCACGTCCTGATCTCCCCTTCAGCAGCTGGAAACGTAGAGGAGAGCACATGTTGATGAGGAGAGATGATACAAACACTCTCGTTTCTCATGGCTTCTGTTTGTGTTCAAGCGACTCACTCAAATTGTAATGACATCCCCATCTGGGTTCCCCTGGAGATATTACTGCCATTAATCTGTCTGTCACAGTGCAACATCATGAGGTGGATCTTTAAATTGTAATGTCACAGTATCACTGTTCATTCAAGGAAACACAAGCATGTCATTGTTGAACAAACGTCCAGAGCTTTTGATGCATTACAAGAGGCAAAGCATCTGTAGATTGCGATCCACTTACTCTGGTTTAGGTGTAGATTAGGGGGATCTTGTGAAATACGTAACATTGCTGTGATCTGCGAAACAGAAGCCAGCCATTTCTTGCATTAGAGCATGACCATCCTACCTTTCTGTCAGAAGCCATTGCTTGAGTTTTTTTTAAATGCAGCTCTCAGACTCTCCTGTTTATGTCAGTCCACTCATGACATCCTCTTCCCTCAGTCTTCGCTCTGTCGTGTCTCTCTAACACGCTTCACTTATCTATACACAATTGTGATGAATCTCTCTTTAAAAGGTTCCGTATACGTTTGATAATGTGCAGTCACAGCAGACGTAAAAGACAGTTCCATGCAGTGGACTGGGTGGTGACGTCATATGTTGATGCCATGAAAGTAATCGCCTGCGAATGCTTTTGACATTAACGGCAGAGAAAATCTCAGAAAACCTTGCGTCGTTAACCACACTAGAGTGGAGAAGCTGGAAGCTTTCACGCAACAGGCAATGATCCCTCCATTAAAGTCTGAATCTTTCAGCAGTGGGCCAGCTTATGTCACAGACAATCATGTTGCATTAAACATTTAGATATTTATCATTAACATTCTGAGAAGAAGCCCTAATGTGATCACGCTAATGTAGACGCCTTTCAAGACCACAAGAGGGAACGATCAAGACCACTGTGATGGTTAGAAGTGGATGGGGTCTGTCTGCCTGCCTGCCTGCCTGCCTGCCTGCCTGCCTGCCTGCCTGCCTGCCTGCCTGCCTGCCTACCTGCCTGCCTGCCTGCCTGCCTGCCTGCCTGTGTATGTTTGTGTCTGTGTATGCTTGTGTCTGTCTGTGTGTCTGAGTGTGTTTATCTGTGTGTGTGTGTCTGTGTGTGTCTGTGTGTGTATCTGTGTGTGTGTGTGTGTGTGTGTCTGTCTGAGTGTGTTTTTCTCTGTGTGTGTCTGTGTGTGTCTGTCTGTGTGTCTTTGTGTGTTTATCTGTGTGTGTCTGTGTGTGTCTGTATGTGTGTCTGAGTGTGTTTTTCTCTGTGTGTGTCTGTCTGAGTGTGTTTTTCTCTGTGTGTGTCTGTCTGAGTGTGTTTTTCTCTGTGTGTGTGTCTGTGTGTGTCTGTCTGTGTGTCTTTGTGTGTTTATCTGTGTGTGTCTCTGTGTGTCTGTCTGTGTGTCTGAGTGTGTTTATCTCTGTGTGTGTGTCTGTGTGTGTCTGTCTGTGTGTCTGTGTGTGTCTGTCTGTGTGTCTTTGTGTGTTTATCTGTGTGTGTCTGTGTGTGTCTGTCTGTGTGTCTGAGTGTGTTTATCTGTGTGTGTCTGTCTGTGTGTGTCTGTGTGTGTCTGTCTGTGTGTCTGAGTGTGTTTATCTCTGTGTGTGTGTCTATTTGCGTGTGTATGTTGAGGCGGATGCATTTTACATTTTATCAGGTTGGCCTCCTTGTTCTCATTTACCAGTCGAGTGGCTGCTTGGCAGAGAGAAGGATTCTCCTCTGGATCACGGAAACATCCGGAGACAAGAGGAAGGGAGAGGAGACGAAAAAAGAGGAGAGGCTGGGGAGATGAAAAGAGAGGGGAGGAGAGGGGAGTAGAGGAGAGGATAAAAAAGAAGAGAGGAGAGGGGAGGGAAAGGGAGGTGAGGAGAAGAGGAGACCCTGCCTTGGTATTTGCTGGCACCTGATGACAGTGGTGTGCTCACACACACACACACACAATCACTCACATACGTACACACACACACAAACACAAACACACACACACTCACACACAATCACTCACTCACACACACAAACACACAAACACACACAAACACACACAAACACACACACATTCACACACAATCATTCACACACAAACACACACAAACACACACACACTCACACACAATCACTCACTCACACACACACACAACACACAGGGCACAAACACACACACACACACACACGTGCACTCTTGTTTCTAACGAGCCAGTCAATCAGCAATAAAAGCTTCCCCTACAAAACAAGGGTGATTTGGGGAAGAAGAACCTTGGAAGGAAAATCCCCATTTGTTCGCAAAAGGAAGGAAAAAATCCTCTCACACATGGACAAAGTAGAGAGACACAGCAGAGAGACAGAAGTCTGCATGTCAGGCAGGCAGGCAGGCAGGCAGGCAGGCAGGCAGGCAGGCAGGCAGGCAGGCAGGCCTGCTCCTGCAGAGAACCTCTGGGTCTGTGTTTCAGTTCTGGTGTGTCCCAGCTGTCCCTCTCTCTCTGTGTGGGGGTGACTATGAGGGGAGGCCTATCTTTGGTGTTGCAACATGGCTAGCCGCCCTGATTTGGCGTGTGGTGTGTTTCGGTTATGGTATCTTCAAGAGGAAGTGGAATATCCGTTCCAGCGCTTGCATGCGTGATGTGTTTTTGTCTCTGTTTTTTGTTTGCGAATAGTGTTTGGTGTGTTGTTGGTGTAGGTTTTGGTGTATATTTGGTGTTGGGGGTCTGGTGTGGTGGTTGTGTTCTGTTTGTGGTGTGTTGTGGTTTTGTTTGTGGTGGGGTTGTGGGCTTTTGTTGGTTGGTTGTGGGTCGTGTTTAGTGTTTATTGGGGTTTGTTTGGGTTGTTTGGGTTGGTTTGTGGGTTTGTGGGGTCGTTGTGGTTGTTGGGTGTTTTTTTTGGCAAGGCGTGCGTATCTGCAGAGGGTCGGATGTGTACGATAGAGAGGTGTCCGGAGAGGTAGCAAGATAAAGCCGGACTGGTAGGTGTTGTGAGTTGGGGTTGTGTTGTGTGTGTATTTGGTTTTGTGTGTTGTGTTGTGGTGTGGGTTGTGTTGTTCTTCGTAGGTGTGGGTTGAGTTTGGATTGTGGTTGGAGA